>CM076575.1:1953405177-1953789706 GCA_034641835.2 Pinus albicaulis
TAGTTGCTACTTCATTTATGGAAACAATTCAAAAGCTACATGGAAACCCAAATATCATTGTACGCAAAAAAGATCCCATTTTTATAGGAAATTTTTGGATGAAATTATTTTCTTGTTTGGGTACTCAATTAGCTCATAGCTCATCATATCATCCTAAATTTGATGGGAAAATTGAGATAGTGAACAAATGTTTAGAAGGATATATTCATTGATTTGTATATGATAAAAAAACACAATGGATCAAGTGGTTACCTCTGGCTTGATAGTGGTATAACACTTCCCTCCATATTGCAGCAAAAATGATCCCATTTATGGCACTCTATGGATATCATCCATTGTCCATCACATCATATTTAAGAGAAAATTATGAGGTTCAAGCAGTGGAAGATCACATCGAGCATCAAAAACAAGTTCTCCAACTCTTAAAGGATAACCTCACTTTGGCACGGAATCGAATAAGAAAACAAGCAGATTTGAATCACAGTGAAAGAAGTTTTGATGTAGGTGACTGGGTATTTTTACAGCTACAACCATACAAACAAATGTCCCTCAAGCAAGCTAAGAAGGATAATAAATTATCACCAGAGTATTATGGTCCTTACAAGGTGTTGCAAAATTTTTGTACTATGGCATAAAAATTGGAGCTTCTTGCATCTTCCCAAGTGCCACCAGTTTCCCATGTTTTGTGCTTAAAGAAGGTTGTAGGTGACAAGCTCCCAGTTCAAACAATATTTCCAAAACTTGATGAAGAAGGAAAAATCATATTCGAACCTGAAGCAATCACAGAATCAAGAACTTGAAAGCTATGAAATTGATCAACTTCAGAGTATCCCATCAAGTGGAAGAACTTACATGTCGAAGATTCGAGAAGGGAGGATGAGAATTTTATACAGAAGCATCTAAAACTACTTAAGCGTTGAGGACAACACTTGTTTGAAGGAGAGGGGCATGCTAGGTCCCTATAATAATAATGTATCCCCATATTTTTATTGTTAGTATAGCCCCCTTACTATTATTCTTGTGCCCATATGAATCCCCATATTATTGTTATTATGCCCCATAGAAGCCCACTATTGTTATTATTGTGCCCTTACATTGTTATTGTTATGCTGGCTAGGATTATATTGGGACCCATTGGACTCCTATATATAGAAAGGAGGTTTTTTCATTTGTATCATCTAAGAATTGTTCATTTATGTAATGTAAAGGAGGTTTCCCCCTTGAAGAGGTTGATTTCTAAGGTGTTGATCTATCTTTTCTTCTATTTTGTGAGCTAGTTTCATAATACTATGGGTATCCCCACTACTCATTATTCCTAAAAATAATTGTAAGTGGAAGATTTTTGTTGATTATACGGAGCTGAATAAATCAACCTTAAAGGATCATTTTCCCTTGCCCTTCATTGACCAAGTACTAGATACATTAGTCCGAAATAAGTTTTTCTCCTTTTTGGATGGATTCAGTGGGTATAACCAAATCCGAATAGCTCCTGAGGATCACAATAAGACAACCTTCACATGCCCTTAGGGAACCTTCACATATCGGGTCCTTCCATTTGGTCTCTATAATGTGCTTGCTACCTTTCAAAGGGCGACATTAGGAATTTTTTCTAGTCTAGTCGATGATAGTGTCGTGATTTATATGGATGACTTCGACCCATATGGGGATTTTTTTTACGAAGGGTTCACAAACTTAGATAAAGTACTTAAAAGGTGTAAACAAACACATGTTTCCCTAAGTACAGTAAAATGCTATATGATGATGGAAGAAGGAGTAGTTTTGGGAAACTTGCTTTCAACTACTTGAATTAGAGTTGATCCTGCCAAGGTAGAGGTAATATTACATTTTCAAGTACCCAAAACACTGAAACAGGTACGTATTATTATTGGTTATGCTGGACATTACAGAAATTTTATAGAATTTTTTTCTAAAATAGCATTCCCAATTTTTCAGTTGTTGACTAAAGATGTAGAGTCTGTGTGGACAGATGAATGTGAAACAATCTTTGTGAAAATCAAGGAACTAGTTTGCGAAGCTCCGATATTAAGTGGTCCTGACTATAAGCTCTCATTTCATATCCATACTAATTCTTCTCATACAACAGTTGGGGAAATTTGGGACAACGAGAGTACAAAGGCTATATGCAATCTATTATGTCAGCAAAAATTTGACTCCCGATGAATTAAACTATACGGTAACTGAAAAGAGTTTCTGGCTATTATTTATGCTATTTATAAATTTCGGCATTACATTACAAGATATCCCACTTTTGTGCATACTCATCATGCAGAAATCAGGTACTTGATGAATAAACATGTAACCCATGGTCGTATTACAAAATGGTTATTGTTACTTTAATAGTTTGAACTTTGATATCACCATTATAGATAAACGAGGAAAATATAATGTAGTTGTTGTTTTCCTGTCTAGGCTGGACACTAGTGATGAAGGTACACCTATAGAAGATATTTTTGCAGATGAAAAACTTTTTGCAATTTCTACTCATACTCTGTGGTACACCAATATTGCTAAGTATCTTGCTACAAGGAAGGTTTCTCAACATTTTCCATACAGGGAACAACGAAATATTATCCATCATAGTGCTTGTTATTCATGGATAGCAAGATATGTTTTTCACACAAGAATCAACCAACAAATCTACCGCTATGTAGGAGAAGATGACATCTATGATGTCCTGAAAGCTACTCATGACGGTCCATGTGGAGGAAATTTTTCCGATAAACAGATAGGTCATAAGGTGTTGCAGATGGGCTGTGTTGGCCCTCTATATTTCAAGATGCAAGGAATTATGTTTGAGGGTGCGATAGCTTCCAGTGGATGGGTCAGTCTAGTCAATCAGATTAAAT
This sequence comes from Pinus albicaulis, assembly GCA_034641835.2. Classification (NCBI taxonomy): domain Eukaryota; kingdom Viridiplantae; phylum Streptophyta; class Pinopsida; order Pinales; family Pinaceae; genus Pinus; species Pinus albicaulis. The sequence goes on from CM076575.1 coordinate 1,953,408,045, forward strand.
GTCGTTACAGCCTCAAGTAGTCCTTAATCCCTTGAAAAATGGGTTATTGATTTTGTTCGGACGTTCAATCCATCCTCACATCATAAAGTTCACACTTTAGTGTGCGTGGATTATGTAACAAAGTGGGTATAGGCCAAGGTTGTTGTGAAAGCAAAAAAACATGTTGTCTTGGACTTCTTATTCAAAGAATTTTTTTCTCGGTACGATGCTCCTAGGGATATAGTTTCAAACGGGGGAGCGCAATTTACATCACACATGATAGCAAGGGTTATGAAAAAGTATAGAATTAAGCATCGGGTGACATCTCCATATCATCCTTAGGCGAATGGTCGGGTGGAGAGCATGAACAAGGTACTATAAAACATCCTCACAAATACTATAGAAAAACATCACCGAGAATGGCCTGAAAAGATTCTTGAAGCTCTCTGGGCATATAGAACAACATGGTGGAACATAACAATATTTTCATCATATGAGCTTGTATATGGGAAATCCCCATTGTTTCTAGTGAAATTCATGATTAACGCACTTAAAATAGCTCTTGAAGTAGGATTTGATCTTTCAGAATGAGCTAGATGAAATTTTTTTAATGGTTGTCCATAAAACTATTGTGATTCAACAACAACAAGCAAAATGGCACGATAAATTTACTAAGAAAAAGGTGTTTCACAAAGGGGATTAGGCACTACTCTATGATTCTCATTTTAAGGACTTTAAGGGAAAGCTCTGCTCTCATTGGATGGGACCATACAAAGTGGATGTGGTGTTTCATAATGGAACTGTTAGACTTGTCACAATTGATGAGACACATACTTCTTTCATTGTAAATGGACATCGTCTCATATTGTATCACCACCCAACTTCTAAAGATTCCTTCATCAAACACCTCTATGATAAATCTGGTTTGAAAGTTTTTAGTGAAGAGAATTCCTCCTCTGCATCCCTTGACTTAAAATAATAATAATAATAATATAATATGTATATCTATATAAACAAAATATTGTTCCTAATTTATTGTTTTTTTTTAGGTACTCCAAAGGTGCTCATATTCTGCAGAGGATGATTTTTCTAAGTATCCTGTTGTTTTTACTCCTTTGGTGTTGGTACTCCATGTCGATATTTTTCTAAGTACCCCGATGTTGTTACTCCTTCGATGTTGTTACTCCTCTGGTACTATTACTCCATGGTCATATTTTTCCAATTATACAGTGTTGTTACTCCCACGATGCGATTACTCCGCCAAGGTAAGTCGCCAAGTACGTCCCTGATTAGACTTTGTGGATTTTATTGATAATTCATTTGACATGACTTGACATGACCATAAATGGTCATCCATTAGTTGGGGGAGGTACTGTTATAAATTAAATGCAACATAATCAAATCACAATAATGATTTACTGACAGCACCATTCAACCTTGTGCCAATACATACACTCCACGAACCTCACCATATTTCACACAGTTATCTATATGAATTGGGACTTGAAATAAGTATGATTACATTAATGAAAATTTAATTTCCATGCTGAGAAATAATTACCATAATTGTTACCCATTATTACCACAATCCACCATTGATTTTTCCCATATCCCAATATTATCGTCCAGATTTTACTCTCACTACACCTCATTCTTCCCACAACCCTGTCACCGTAAATTTATGTGTTGATACTCTCCCTCAACGGTCAGCTGCTACTACGAAGTGTTGCTATCGAAATATTGAAAAATGGGTGGGTTGGTCATGAGGCATGAACAAGAAAATACAATTCAAGCTCAAGGAAATGCAGTTGTATGATGAGTCTTTGTAGATGCAGGTTAGCATGTGTACTTTGAGAGGTTGCAGGGATTTGACGAAGCTATTATATATGAATTCACATTGAACCTGTAAGGAAATCATTCGAGAGTTCTAGGTTTGGATATATCTATCATAGAGGAAGCCATATCGAACGTTAGTGGACTACTACAGGGGGGGGAGAAATGGTTTTCTCGGAAATCTCCTTTTCCAAAGTTCCCGGAATTGTTTTTGTAGGCTGGAGAAATGGAGGTCCTAAAAAGAAGGGGGTATGATCATAACTCTCTGATGCACCCATGGGCCAAGGTGTTATATTTTTTCATGATTTATATCACCTCTGAAGGACAATTCACTACTTTTTTTAAATATCACTTCAGGCTTCTTGCATGCCTTCGGTTTCGGTATGGACAGGTTCATTCTTTGGATATGCCCTATTTCCTATGAAAGAGTCTTAAACTAATGGTGCATTTTTTCGGTCGTTATCGACATGTATTAGCAGTCCTCATGAATCATGGGTTGGTCAGACTATTGGTGGTGCATGCTCTGTCTCAAACTATTGTGGCTTGGGCACAATTCATTGAGCTGGTAGAAGAAGAACTTGAGGCTATGATGCGTGAAATGGACGATGGGGAAGAAAAAGCCATAGACGATGATGACCCACAAGAACCAACGTTGCCTGTTGGCCCAGAAGAAATAGAAGAAATCGAGACAAGAGAGAATTTAGTTAACATTATTGCAAAAGAACCAACGTCGATTGTCAATTTACAGAGAGAATCATCGCCAGCGGAATAATTCATACGTAGTGCTGCAACACAAGAACTAGCACCACATGTTCAAGTGAATCAGGGATCTAGGGAAGAAATTGTAAGTGGTGTTGTCACTCAAGAACCAACACCACCTACTCAGAAGAATGAGGAACCCTTGGAGGAAACGGGCTCCACAGTCGACACTGTTCCACAAGAACCAATGTTGAATTCCAAACAAGAGAAAATTTTGGAAGAAGCACAGGTAGAAGGAAGCACAAACTAGCCAATGAACAAAGGGGATGGAGAAGGAGAACTTGAGTCAAAAGGTATAGTTAGGGTGGAAACTGAAGAAGGTGTTCTTCATTATTTTCTCCCTGTGTCTTTACCAAAGGGGGTGAATAAATTTCATTCCCATCAATGTTTGGTGGAAGAAAACGCCACTCCCTCAATTTTAAGATTTGACAGAGTAATTATGGACACAATGGTTGACAAGACCACTCAAGCGCGAGTATCTACCGATGAACAGACTGAGAAAATTGAAGGTTTGGAGGTAAAAGTTGTTACACAAGAACCAGTGCCAACCAAATAACATAATGAAGAAGTAACGGTCGATGTTGTCTTTACAGGGCCATTAGAGGAGGATGTTTATGTTGAATCTATCCTGCAAGGGTTAGAAACAATTTTTGAGAAGATGGAAGAAGATGGTCAGGCGACAGAGAAGTCGCAGGGAAAGGGTGTCTAAGACACTACTTCGCAAGAGGCCACAGTGATTCTAGAACTGTCGAGGGAAGATATAGAGGGCGTAAGACCTGAGGAAGAAAATGATGGGGCTGCTCCCCAAGTTGAGGGACAAGTGGAGGAAATTAAGGTAAAGGAAGAGCCAGATGATGAATTTGTTGATGTCAACCCACCAAGCACCACACCAGCTACGAGACCAGTGGAGGAGGTAGATGTCAAACAGGAATTCATTGAGTAGTGTGCAAGAGTAATACCTCCTCTTAAGGAAATGTTCCATTCCCAATTTAAAGAAAACATGCAATTGAAAATAGAAATTACTAAGTTAAGAAAAATGGTACTACACTTACAAAGGAAGACGAGGAGGTACAAAAGGAACGCTGCAAAATCTGGGAACAAGCCATTTCAGTGGCAACGCAGACTGAGGACAAGCCTACAACTTCTGTCACTGCACAAATTGGGCCATTTGTGCATTTATTTGAGTCTGGAGAGTTCCTTTTTGTTGCGGAGATTCAGAAGTGGTAGGTTTTTGCATCTTGCCTTCAACGAGGGACAATTACTTTGGAAGCCCACCATGAAGGGGTAGAGGAATTCACAAGCATGACACACAGATTATTACTGATTACATAGACCAGATAGATAGAGAAAAGCGGAAGCAGGAGAAGCAGCAAAAGAAAATTGAGGAATTGTAAGAATAGGTGCGGATACTGAAAGCTGAAAAATAAGAGATGTTCACTTTGGAATAGCAAGTAATGGCTTGCCGACACCATGCTCACATCTACACCCTGTTTCTTCATGAAAAATATTTAATCTTTTGTTTGGAAAGCATTCATTGTGAGATTAGTCATGAGATTGAAGACCTGGTACAATTTTGCATATATTAAGGGGCCATGATGTCTTGAACCAACACATAATATGTGAACTTTGTATGCATCATTATTTCCTGGGGAATGATCAATCATTCAACTCAGTTCCGTACATGGGAGACATTCAATTGAGAGATTTTACTTCCTACACAATCAATTAGGTTAAGTGGAAGAAGGCCTTCGACACGTTTGAAGAGAACCAAGAAAATAGGCTGCTTGTCCTTAGAAAGGAACACTGTCAGTGTAAAAATGTCTACAACAGAAATTATACCTTTTTGGAGATTGAAGGACGAAAATGATAGATGCTGGGAACCTAGAAATGGTGCGTTGATGTGTGCACAAAACAAATTTTTACTTGTTAGAACGAGGCTAGGCATAACTATCAAAAAAGGTGGATGCTATCGTCATCAACTGTCAGAACACATGAACCTTTTGGGGCTCCTAGCTTTGCTCAGTTTTTAGAAAGGAAACCTTGCTATATTTCCCGCAGACAGCATCATGGAGTCCAATGGATGGGTTTGAGGTTCCAGTTTCCCATTATGTGGCTGCCAGTCGATCAATATACTCCAACTTACAAATTAAATGAGGACTAGTGGAAGGAAGTCCTCACGACAGATGGGTATAAGCCTCTAGGGACAGATTTGGTTGAAAGATATGATCTCGCTCAACTTTACGCTGATCACAACACCTCCAACCCATATTTGTGCAGACGACGAGCTACATGAGGACATGTAGAAAGACTAGTTGGGGGGAGATGTTGGGAGCTAAATTTGCATATCTTTACTCGCCTTTTTACCTTGTTTTCTTTCCTCATTTTACACCATTATCGGTCAATTTGTGTCTTAAACTGCACAGATATACCTCTTGTCATGTATTTATGGATTTTTAATCAATGAAGCATAGTTGGTGGGGATCGTTACCTAAGAAACTTTCTAACTCAATTATTCTTGTAGATTTGGAGGTAGAATGACTAGGATTGTGATTCAATGGATGAAGACCATCTAGCTATCAATACTATCTTTGGATATCATTTGGAATAGTGGACCAACTTCTAATTTACCTCGTTGATATCTCTTATATTATGTTTTACTTTGGCAACCACCATATAATTGTAGGAAACATCTGCCATAATTATAGGAGTTGTCGATATGATAATTTCTATAAGTAGGGATATGAGGTTGTGAAATGGGTCGTTCAATTGTAAGGGTTAGAATACGAAATATTTTGAGTGTGTAATAGTAACTCTTATTGTATTTTTATTACAATTAATGCAATTTCTGGTTTCTTGATCTTCCTGTGAGTTCGTAACTTCACCACAACCTTGATGAGGGAGTTGGGCCCGCTAACCTGACCAGGTGTTGTTGTATTAGGGTGTGTTTAGTTGTCTTTTTCATTGTGTTGCATATTTATTTGATCACTGTAATGGTTTAAGTGTGATTTATGTGAATCTTTATTATTGTTACTTCCGTTGTTGTTGTAGGTTTTAACCGTGTATAGAAATTATTTGCAAACGAATCTTAAAGATAGAAAAAAAAACAATAGCGAGAGCATAAAACATAAAAAATATATACACAAAGATTTTCCCTTGGATCTCAAATCGAGACTACCATCTTGATTTGTCATTATATTCCTTTTTGTGTTACAACACATATATATACATGCTGAAGCATACATAAACCCCAATTCATTAATCCTGGATTAGAACAAAAACATAGTTCCCTTGACCGGATCTACAAAATACCAGGGGCCGAAAACCATCATGCCCCATGTGCAAACCCATGCACAAAACCATGGGAGGGTCTACCTAGCGAAAAATAGGGTCCAAATTTTTTTTTCCACCCCGAAATGGGGAGTGGCTGCTGCGTGCGACTAGTCGTGGAAAGAATATAACACATACCCAATAGTTGTTACAATCAATATTATTGCTACCCTTATTGTCATTACACTTAATTGTTGCTACACATAATTTGTTTGTTTGGCATTCAATACGAAATTGTGTAATCGTTGCTTACATATACATATATATATATATATATATATATATATATATATATATATATTGCATATTAACTTGAATCCCAAATTCACATTTTATGTGGGAAAAGGGTGAATCATATCATTCATATCTTAACACTAATCACAAAGTTTCCGCTTGCTGTGATTATTAATATTGTAAACTCCATTCGACTCGTAGTGATATTGGGATGACTCTTTCCAAGATAAATTTTTAAATTAGTTTTTATGTTCATGGAATCTTTAGAGAAATCATGCGCAACAAAACTGTGAAGTGGCAGCTTGCAGTTAAGAGGAAGCATTGCCAGCTCGCCATCGCCATTAAGAGCCATTCCGTAAGATTGTCAATGCATTGAGAGCCAATGTTGTCTTCAACCGTGGAAATGTTACTTTCAGCAAAATTTGCACCTTGTTGTTCTTTTCTTTCTTTTTTAAAAGGTGAAGAGCTTGTTAGATTCAACGCGTGCCATTCATATCAAAAATATGTCGTACTTGTTTTGTTAGTGCTCTAAAATATATTTATATGAGAATTTATTTATTTTGGTTTGACAAACTTAATAAGCTATGTATATTACCTAAATTATTTAACCGTGTAGGCTAAGTTAAATGAAGGGAATACGTTAGGTTCACATTTTTATATAATATCTTATTATCGCGTTTACAAAGTTCACAACCATATAACAACTAATTATTTTAGTTTGCAAAGTTGACAAGTTAGAATAAAGTTAACCAGATTTATAAATTATATTTTTATTGGTAAAATATATTAAATATTAAATATTTAATTTTCCCAAGAATTTTTTAATATAAGTACTCTTGTTAATTTAAGTAGTCTTTTTATATTTGTTTATATGTAAAAAATTTGTCTTGGAAACCAAACCAATAACAAAAAATGCTATTTTTATCTAAGATGTCCATATATTAGTGGGATAGATACAAAAATATATACTCACTATGATTTCATTATGCGATATTTTATGTCACGATATTGGTGAATTCTATGTGAAGTAAGAAAAAATACGGAAATTATATTCATTGAAAATGATGTTGGGAAGATGAAAACACCTTTGTTAAGAGGGACACTTCTCCAGAATTGACAAGCGCATCATCACTCTCGTATTAACTCTTTTTTGTTTTTCGTTCCTCTCATTTTGTTTTCCTTCACATGCTTGGGAGTCTCTTTGAATCTTTGTGTTTGGATTCCAAGACTTGTTGGGGACTATTTTGTTCCCTTTGAAATCACATTCCTTTTATTTTTTAGCTACAGATATAATGTCTAAACAACGATTTTTTTTTAATGTAGTGTCTTTCCTAGTTCCTTACCTATTCAATGGTGTCTGAGGGTGTCATTTCATCCATATCAATGTCCTCCAACTCATCAGCATTCCCTGACCCTTGTACATGTAGCATATCCATTTCCTCTATTAGCATGTTCTTTGTGGATTCCTCTAGCACTTTTATCATATAAGCTTCCACCTCTAGTTCCATTTAGTTTCCATTACACTTGTTTTGATAAGTTTCTTGTAGATGTACATGATCTGGGATTTCCAGCTCTTCTCTAGACAATGCATCATAATGGTTTTTGGATTTAAGGGGCTCTTCTGGTGATGTCATATATTTTGCTCGAGGGTTTTACAAATGAGCTTGGAATTTCTAAAAACCCTCGTGACCCAATTTCTACGGATTTTATTTATTTCCTCGAGATTTAGGATATAATCCTTAAATACATGGATATATTCATGGAACCTGTGCCATCTAAATGGTACATTCTCATAATATATAGGCTTTTCTGAAACTTCATCATGGTAGGTGATTCCAATTGACTCGAATAGTCGTTGGGAAATATTCATATAGACATGTCCTTACATATGAGGTGTAGCATCCTCACTTGGTTATTTAAGATATTTTCACAAAATCTTAGATCATTTTCCAATGCCTTCTAAGGTTTCCTCCTCCAAAAATTCTTCTGGTGAAGAAAATACACAAACCCAAATTAGGGTTGCGGGGAATTTTTCCTTTTCCAGGTTCTACCTTTCTTGCCAAAATTTCATAAATAACCCCACATTATTGAAAAAATATGAGACATTATAGAATACATTGTTTTTGTCTTCCATATTTGGAAAAATAACTATAAATGCACTCTTTTCTTCTAGTTCAAGTCCCTTCAGCTACCATTTTTGTTCAATCCATCTAACCAATACTATCTCCATTAGCCAAATGTCAATGACTGACTACATTTGCGTCTTGGAAATATATTTTGATAAAAAAAGGTTGTTACCTTTGTAGAACATAAAATTCTTACAGCCTAAATATTTTTTCCTCTTCCTCTAAAACTATTAGAATGTCTTGCTTGTCTCTATTGAGATATAAGAATCCTAAATTTTAATCACACCTTTGTAAAATTTCAAATAGGAAAGGAAATGATTAAATACAATGTATTGCGCAAAAAGAAACATGGTTCAATGTTGGTAGTGGTTGCTATAATTTCTTTGACCCAACCACAATAGCATCTGTGAGTTGTGCTATATGTTCTTTATTTCTTTTCATGGCCTTCAAATTTATTTAGATTCAAACTTAGTGAGTTTTGCGGCTAGAGAATTTAACTACAAAAAATGATTGATATTATGCCATACCTAGAAAATGTCTTTGTATATGGAAATTGGAAGCCATTGCATCTTGTAAATAGTAAAATCCATGTATTTTCTCAGGTATTTGGCATTATTGGGAAGGAGGACGTAATTGATGTCGGGGAAGCCCAATTCTTGGAGAAGAGGATTTTTGGTCGACATAGTGATGAAAATCATAGTTGATGAGACTTAGGCATTAGACAAGGTTAGATTACTTTTGTGCCATCTAGAAAGAAACGAAGCCACTGTAGCTATTCCCCACCACAATCACGCTCTCCACCCCATATATTCCACCATACCCTTCATGCACTCTGCTTCAAAGAGCTCGGTGCACTCAAAGCTTGTTATGGTGGAGTCCCAAAAAAATATGAGATCCAAAATGCGGATATAAAAATGTTTTTCAAGAGTACTGATCTGGGAGGTATCTCATTCCATAATATCGCCTTCCATGAAACCATGAATGGGAAGTATAGTCAGTCATTGAATCTCCACAGTGTGTATATTATTAGTCTAGAAATCCCAACAATGTAGGGAGGTGCCATTGCTCAACTATATTTTCTTGGACTTTAGGCCCAACCAGATCCAATGAGCTCACTTCATCTTTTTAAAAAATTATACAATACAAAACCCAAAGAATCCTTTCATTTCAACTTCATATCAATGGGGATTACTTGAGAATGAAATTCTTCATGGAAAAGAAAAGGAGGAAAGACATAAATTTGACACACAAAAAAATTATGAGTCGTAGCTCTTCTTTATTGATCACACAAAACGTGACTTTATTAAAATGAACTCAATATGTGGTTTTATACTTTATAACTCGCGAATCAACTGATGTCAACCTCGACATGCAAACACTCACTAGAGTTAGCCCTTAGAAATATAGATTGAAATTGAACTTTAAATATTGGACTCAACTTAAATCAACTCAATTCAATTTTTATCTTCATGCATGACATGCAAATGGGAGTAATTACAATTTCCAACACTCCCCCTTAATTATGACCTTATGACTCAATATAACTAAAAAATGACTTAACATGACTCAACTATGTGTGTTAATACTACAATAGAAATTGAATAAATCATCATTAAAGCATACATGTTGGTCTAAGTATTAGCTAGGCTTACAATGACTTAAAAAACCTTTCACAATTTTGCATTTTCTTTTTTCATTTCTTTCAAATACTATATCCTTAATACTTCTTCATTTTCTAATGTGCTTTCTTATTGTAAGCTCCATATTTGTTTAATTGTTGTTGTTGCATTTTTTCTTTGACTCTTATTGTATTCGTTCTGAAAAGAAATTTCATCCTGTCTTCTACAAGTTCCTCTTCAGAGATTTTTTCACTCATAAGTTGCTACCACAACTATTCATATTCAAACTATGTTTTTCATTCTGCTTCTTGTGCTTCTTCCTTCTAATATTTTTTTTTCAATATACCTTGATAGAAAAATTTGATCTCCTCTTAGCTCCATTGGTGAAAGATTGTTTCAATGATTTTTTCTTCATCTTTAGAAATTCCCATCTCTTTCCCATCACTTTCATTACCAAGTACTATTTCCTTTTTCCTGTACTTTGCACACTCAAGATCAATGTTAAAAATATATTTATTATGCTATGCATTGCTATATTTATTCTCTTCCTCTTCCTTCTCTGCATTCTCTTCCACTCCTTTACAAATATATGTTGTTGCAAACAAGTTGGCTTCCACTTGGCTTCTAGACACAAGTGGGCTTCTCTCATCAAATAATAACAAATGAATTAGATCTTTCGGTTTCATAATGTGCAACCACTCATCCCCAGTTAAATTATCTTTATCAGAGTTAATATCAACATAATTTTCATCCACTGTATTATGGAATGTCTCAGCCTACATGTGCTCATTAACAATTTCAACATCACCAAATTCATCAGTTGTGAATGGATTCACCAATTCACATTTCACTTTAAATTCATCATCCACACGTGTTTATTCACAGTGGTATTCACCATCATATGCACCATCCACGTTATAGTGGAGTTCTTGAGCATTTATATGCTCTTGCTAAGCTTCACATACAGATTCTCCAACTTCTCCCTTTGCAATATTTGTTGTGCCTTATTTGTATTCCATATGTGTGGCTACACAGTGGGTTCCATCAATATCTTTGCTCTCCTTTTCTACTATTTCAAAATTCTTTTCTTGTGACATAACATGCTACTTCATGTCACTTTCATTTGTACCTAACTCTACTTCCAGGACCTTCCATGCTTCCTTGTAAGGCGTAGTTTTTTCTACATCGTACATAAACTTCTCATCCAATGTCTATTTTATAAAATACAATACTAAAGAATCACATACTTCATCGTATGGGCTATTATACCCGTACTCAATCAAATATTTACCACAGAGAAAATTTTTCATTTTGACAACCCAAAAATCAAAATGTTTACCAATAAACATAGGAAGTAGCAACAGAACTAGGCTACACCAATCACCCTCGATCTATTCTTTGTCTTCTATGAGACTTATCAATTCCTCAAATGCGAAGAGAACATATCTAAACATGGCAATGATCTCTACCTCTTCTTTTTTATTCATTTATTAATATACTTCAATCGTACTTTGTGGCCCATGACTATTTTCTTTCTTTTGACTTATGGTTGCTTTCCTTATAACATGAGGCTTCTCTCAATATCACCGCCAAAAATAAATATTATTTTTAATATGCGCCCCCATAAGGCATAATCTTAATCCAAAACACTATCATGCTTGAAAAAATATAAAAAATTTACAAACCATCCTTCCTTTTCAAGGCCCTAAATTCTCTTTCCAAATAAAACCACTTTTATTTTCCCTTTTTTTTTAAATAGGAAAAACAAACTTTATAAAAATCTCCAAAAATATATATGAAAAAAACCTTTTTAAAAAATTTAAGAACACCTATGGTATTTTATTTGGCGTACAGGTGTACCAAATACACTTCTTTAGCAAGTTGGTTGCTATCTACACAAGGTCACAGAGAAAAATTATTGTCTACTATTAATGGAACAAATTTAACATAATGTAAAATAGGTTTGAGGGAAAACTAAGGATACAACACTAATAAAGAAACAAAACACAAGTTGCAAAATACAAAATCTCGATGGATAAAACAACCTAATAACACAAGTAGAGAATTCCCACTTTATTAGGTGTTGGTGGTGAAAAAAGTTACAATGCTAAACACTTGAAAAGGGTCCTTTGAACTATGGAGCTTAGATACCCAAAACAAGGAGGTATCATTCCCTTGAATTCTCGCAAGTGTCTCTTGCCTCTCTCAAAGGATGGTAGATCAAGATCAAATGGTCAACCTCTCTCTCTTGGACTAAAATGTTGGTTAGCCAACATATGAGTGCTTCCAATCCCTCTGTTGCTAGACTATGCAAACTAGTTTTCTATGAAGAAATTTGGCTAGCATAACAATGTGTCTCCATTTATTCTTCCAAAGGTCAGTTTATATAGACATTTTTTGAATTCCTCCTCCTTCTCTTGGCCCAAGATTGATAGTGACTCAAGAGTGGAGGACAGATTTCTTTTTTGGGTTACTCTTAATCCTCAAGGTGGCTCAAATCTGGCTATCCTTGACAATACTAGGTGGAGAATCATCCTAACCAAGCATGCCAAGTGGTCCTGGATGGTGAAATTTCACCATCTTCAGGATCGCATGGCTATCGAATGAATAAATGTGTTGTGCACAAAATTCCTTTCATGATGGTGTGATGTCCCTTAATTTCATTTGAACCTTAGGAAAAATTAAATTTTTGGCCTTTCCTAATGTATTCCTCCCTTGAAAATCTTTGTCTGTACCTTTTGCTTGACATTTTTAATATCTTTTTCTTGTACGATTTTCTGGTGTTAAAAGTTTCCCCCTAATGTATGAGGTAAAGGAAGAACTGTATAGTCGAGATAAATTATGTTTTCTTTTCTGTGTGATCATTTTGAGAGAGAGAGAGAGAGAGGGTAAATTGCTTTGGAATAGAGTTGGGAGACCCCTTGTTTTAAGTAATAAAGACATCATGCTCTGCAGGAAACCTGCAAGAGATCAAATAATCAATATTTCTACGAGGCGGGCATGTCTCATGCTTGTGATATTTTACTAGCTAAGATAATCTACAAAATATTTTTTTTGTCATGTCACATTTGTGGTTGGTGACCTGCTACTAGTTGATGACGATAGTTGTTGACACCCTCGGGGGCATTTTTTCTTTGAACAAAAAAGGGTGAATATGGTACCCACTTACATGGTGTGCTTTGGAGAAAGTGAGCAATCAATGCATGGGTCTTTGAATGATGGGGACCTTACTGTGTAAGAATTTCTCAAAGAGATACTTACTGATTGTTGTGTAACCAAACTTCCAAAATAGAAGAAAAGAGATATCCACGCCTTAGAAATAAGCCACTTCGAGGGGGCAACCTCCAATACATTACATGAATGAACAATTCTTGGATTATACAATTTACAAAACCTCCTTTCTATATAGGAGTCCATGGGGCCATAATGTAATCCTAGTGGGCCACAATGTAATCCTAGCCGACCTAACAATAATAATTTAAGGGCACAATAATAAAAAAATAGGGGTTACAAGGGTACAATAATAACAATAAGGGGTGCTACACTAACATAATAAGGGGCTACACTATTAATATAGGGACTTAACATGCCCCTCTCCTTCAAACAAGTGTTGTCCTCAACGCTTGATTATTTCTTGATGCTTCTGTATAAAATTCTCATCCTCCCATGTGAAATATTCTATAGGAAAGTTCTTCCACTTGCTGAGATACTCTGAAATTGATCGTACTTGTCGATTTATTGTTTCTATGACTACTTCATAACTTCTTTCGATTTCATGTTGATCTTCCTGTTGTTTCATTAGATTCTGCACCAAAGTTTGGTTATCCTTTGAGAGTTGGAGAACTTGTTGTTGATGCTCGATGTGATCTTCCACTAATTTATCATCCATATTTTCTATTATTTGATCCTTCAAACCATACAACTTAGCCTCCATTTCTGCTTTTAAACCATCTATTTCATCTTCAATTTCTCTTCGTAAGATCGAAACTTGTTGCACTTGGTACCGTAATTTTGATATCTCATACTGCAACTCTTCCTCTTCATGCGTCATAGTATAGCTTTTTGAGGGATTAATGGGTATGGAATTATTTTTTGGAGGCATTATAGAGCCCAATACTGATAAAAATTCTAAAATATGCACTTGGAATCACTTCAATTTATTTTTCAAACAAGATTTATGCAATTCGAGAAAAACAATACCTCCCTTTTTCTTGCTTTGAGGAGCTCGATATTAAAATTGTATTATATCTGTGATTTCAGATCTTCAATATCTGAAATTCAGCACTGAAGTAGCCCTCTGAATTCTCCTTTTAATGCCACAGGTCTGACCTGATTTGGATGCTCCAAGACAAAGTTGTGTCCAATCTCCCACAATGACCTAATTCTGGACTGGTTCAGTAGAGCGAACTTGTACGACTTTCCACGTGTCACTGTTTTGTCCTTTGTCTCTGAAATTGATAGTGAAGAAACTACAGGCCGTGTACTTGTGACCACTTTTGACGGCACTCCAATCCAATCTTCAGAGAGAGAGTTATTGAACTTTTCCCACGATCACCTCTTTGAGATGAAATTCAGGAGCCTGAAAAAGCACTACCTTCCACAGATCATATCTCCAAAAATATTGCGAACCAAGATCTGAAATTTTTTGAAGAATTTCCCCAGGATTTCAGCTTCGCACCATATGAATTTCAGATTCTTAACCTTCGTAGAAACAAAATTATAGCGAAAATGCCACGATGACCTGTTTAGGAGTTTGAAAAAAGACCTAACTTCCACAGATGATATCTCCGAAAATATTGCTAACTAAGCTCTGAAATGTTTAGAAAATATTCCTCCGGATTTCAGCTTCGCACCCTAAAAATTTTAGCTTCTGAAACTTCGTAGAAAAAAATTTATAGCGAAAATGCCACGATGACCTGTTTAGAGCCTCGAAAAAAGACCTAAATTCTTACGTACATAATCTCCTAAAATATTGCGATTCAAGCTCGAAAGTTTTACACAATCTTCCTCAGATTTCAAATAAGACTCCTGGAATTTCAGCTTTCCGAAACTACACAAAAAAAAGTTATAGCGAAAATGCCACGATGACCCGTTTGGAGCAGCGAAACCCTAGAATCCCAAAGCTCTGATACCAAATGTTGTGTAACCAGATCCAAAGAGAGAAGAAAAGAGATATTCACGCCTTAGAAATGAGCCACTTCGAGGGGGCAACCTCCAATACATTACATGAATGAACAATTCTTGGATGATACAATTTACACAACCTCCTTTCTATATATAGGAGTCCATGGGGCCATAATGTAATCCTAGTGGGCCACAATGTAATCCTAGCCGACCTAACAATAATAATTTAAGGGCACAATAATAACAATATGGGGGTTACAAGGGTACAATAATAACAATATGTGCTACACTAACATAATAAGGGGCTACACTATTAATATAGGGACTTAACACCGATATACGGTTCTTCGATGAATTCTAACATAGTGCAATGGTTATGAAGTATGATACCATCCTTGACATGAAAACTTATGTTTGTGTCGAATGTCAAGAGGATCGATGACAGAAATGGGAAATGTTAATTCCCACTGTGCCATCCAAGGATGCCCCTAATATGGTGAAGGTCCATCCAAGGTACTACCTCCTTCCTGGAAAATGGTTGTTTGCAGTTGACAAGAAGGAAGCATCAACCACTCGAAACAAGTACTGATATAAGGGACTAGGGTTTCATGATGTAGTAGGGTATAATATGATAAATTAATATGGCATGATGATGAGAGATGGTTATAACTGATGATAGTGGTTAAGTGGTCTGATGTCAGAGCTGTAAATGCCAGTGATGGTAGTCATAACAATTTCTGATGGGGAAATCCCCGGGGTCGGTAAGACATCTAGAGTGGGTGTATGTTTGTTATGATTGTCATGGTTGGGTGTGGTAAAGAATGCACAGCTCCAACCAAGGGTGATTAGGGATTTCCACCAGGTAAGAAATGTAAATGGATGGGTGGAATACTTCTCCTAAAAAAATATTTGTACACCTGCCAAAATAATATGAAAGTAGTTTGGATGTATAAGCACGGAGACAAGTGCCCCATAAACATTAATAATCCAACTCTATGATGTGAGGCATGTGTTTTTCTGAGGGTGGGGGCCCCATTGGTTGGTCTCGGCACGAGGGTGATGAGGCAGATGAAATGTCGCAGATGGGCTATGCTTATGAGGGTGTGAGAGGCCACCTGTGAAACACAGCGATGCGTTTTTACTAATTTGCTTTGTAGAGAATGGTAGCCCAAGAAAGGGGTTTTAACATGCAATGGGTAAAAATTTATTTGATTTTTGATTATGGATGTGCAAACATGAAGTGGTTCCGAGACTGGAGTTTATTGTCATGTCTCGAGGATTTTGCATATGGTCTACATGAGTGATGGATGCCATGGATGGTGAGGCTCTACCGACCTGCAAGGGTGTTTATCATGTGCAAGATAGGGTGATGATAAAAATGGTTGGGTGAATGAAACCTATGGTTTTATTACGAAGAAATGATGTCACGATATGGAAAGATTTTTGGGAAGCCTATCATGTTGAGGATAGAATGATACCTACTCTTATACTTTTTTTGTCTGGGATGCATAGTGATTTGGCATGCCTAACACATCTCAAGCTAATACCCAAAGTGAGCGCATATTTTCCATTCAAGAATTTTCAAATAACTTGAATTTTGAAGTGATAAGAGAGGGCATACCTGATTGAAGTATGGTGGGTGTTGGGCCTGAAAATGACATTTTTTGAAACTTTGATTTATGGGGTCTAGATTGAACGTGATGAAGTGTTGATCATTGTGTTTCTTGCAGTTTTGAGATTGTGTACTCTAAGCTCCAGTTATGGCCTTTTGAAAATGGAAAAAGGGAAATATATAGTCCAATATGGTCCATTTTCAAATCATTTGTGATTTTTTAGGGTCCGAGGTTAGATCAGAGCTATATTATTGGGTGTTTCTTACCATTAGTGAGAGCACCTGGGATTCGCGTTGTGATCAGTAGATCATGTCCAAGTCATGAAAATTTCTCAAAATTGAAAGTGCTCAGAAGTCATTTCAATATAAATGACCGGAAAGGTCTCATCGCTATGATTCTCGCACCATGAACGGTTCTCAAAACTGAGGTCGTATGTAAAATTTATTGAGGTTTGAAATCGCCCAGTAAACTCCAAAAAAGGATTGTTTGACTTTGTTTGACTTTAGACAATTTATCAAAAAAATATATATATTATGGTTTAAAGTCATTTTTTTATTGTATGGTGGGAGCCAATAGAAGGGTGCCATGTGGCCTACCTGGAGGCTGCCACATGGCCCCAAGCTCAGTGGAAAAAAGGTTAAAAAAAATTTGTTGAAGCTCGAAACCATGGGTAGGCTGCACGAAGGTTCAAGTCGAGTCGGCTTGAACGCGCTTGGGTCACACTCTACATGCACAGTTGGGGGCATGCACAGTCAGGCCGGACTCGTTTTTATTGTCAACCAAAACAATGTGTGCAGCTACGGGGATTCGAACATAGGCTTCCCGCCCACGAGCGCACATGTCTGACTGCCTGAGTTGTGTCTTAGTTCTTAAAACCTTATGGTCACCAGTCATATTTCAACTGAATTTTTGTCTCGTGTGGAGTTTAAAAGGGCAAGCCCCATTCACATGACCACCAAGCAGTGACTAGGGGCGCGGAACTAACCTTATCCGCCCAACAGTTAGAAATTAGCGCTAAACCTGCATGTGAACACACCAATAGCCTTACCCGCCAAATTTAATTTCTCCACCAAATTAGTGTAGTTTCCACCATTTCTGCCTGTCCGCCAAATTTGGAAGTTTAACTGGAGTTCGTCCAGTTTTGGAGGAGGATTTTGGGGGACATTGGGCAAAAATCTTGGAGAGGCCATAACTCTCTCATTATGGAAACAAATTGAGTGCAAAAATAGTTAATTTCAACTATATCATACCTTCTAAACTCAATGGAGTATGTTGCAGAGCCATTAGAGAGCTTCTAAGGAATAATTTGCTTCAATGAAGTTCAAGGGGCCATTAGGGCCACAAGGAGGCAGAATTAGTTTGAGGCCTAGCCAAGGGAGCTAGAGGCATTATCTAGAGATCCAATAGTCAAAATTGGATATTTTAGATGTTATGAATCTCATGAGATGTTTTTTAGAGCCTGTAGATAACTTTAGAAATCCGAAAATCTTCAGTAAAGTTCTAGGGACCATTAATTCCATCTTTTTCCAATGGCAGTGCAGGGCCTAGCCAGAGCAGTTAGAGACCATATGCAGCGAACCAGTAGTCATTCTTGACTTTAAATAGAATTATGAATCTAATGGAAAAGGTTTTAGAAATTTTTGAGGACTTCTAGAGGTCGAAAATCCAGCAGAGAATTTTTTCAGTGACCTAGTTCCAGGGGGGTGCCAACAGGTGTTGGAGGCGAAACCGAAGCAGCCAGAGGCCATTTTTGATGAATTAATAGTCTATATTTACTAATTCAAACATTTTTCAGAACATTTTGATAACTTATAGAGCTCGAAAAGCTGAAGGGAAGTTTTGGGCAGCCTTGGGCAAACCGTGGAGGAAGGCCTAGATTGGGGATGCAGTGCTCGTTTTGAGAAATTTATTAGTTGATATTTGGTATTTGATGTGTGCTAGATATAATAGGATTGTTTTAAGTGATAAAAACATAATTATGAAGGATTTTGTGCCATTTATAAGCTCATAGTAGCTCAAAGCACCGATAGAAGGAATCATGTCAAAGGGAGCCTAAAGTTGTTTTGCAGAGTTTGGGCAGCCATGAGAGGGATATAGATGGTATTCCCAGCCCTTTGTATCGGTTTAGTATCCATTGGAGTTAAGTGTGGAACTTGTAAAATAAACCTTACCATAATCCCAAAGAGTCGAGTCAAGATGACAAAGCTCAAAGGAGACGTAGCCTACGAGATTCGGGTGAACTCCTAGATTAATTTTGCTGTTGTGTTTAAATGTTTATTGCTGCATTATGTTGCTGTTATAAATGCTAAATTTCAGCAAGAAAAAATGAACTTAAGACACGTAAATAGTTAAAAATTTATACACCACTTTCAAGCATAAATTCCGCATAATATCAAGTACAAGCTAGATCATTTAATTGTTAAACTAAGTGGGAGGTTCTTGAAATACATAAAAATTTATCGAGACCATTTTAAGATCAGGTTGGTATCAGAGCACTTGGTTGCTTGATTGATAGAGCAAGATATTGCTTAAGCTATTTCTTGTATAGCTTTAAAGGTGTTTAAACAGTGTAAAATATTCACTGTTTTACTATTTGCAAACTGACTGTTGTTTGAGTTTGTTGGAGGTTAAGGGATAGCTACTTATTAGCTAATTCTTGGAGAGGAAAAAAAGGAAGAAAGGGCTGAAGGCATCTTCCTTACCCCAAAGAACCTCAAGGTCACCCTTGGAACACAAACCCTCTTGACAAATGTTTGTTAAGAAGCTCTTGGAGTTTGTTTGTTGTTTGGCTGCTTGAATAAGAGTTTGTCTCTACAGCCATTTTCTTCAAAAGCTTTTTCTATAGTTTTTGAAATTTTTGTGAAATTTTTTGAAGTTAATTTTGTTCATTGACATCATTATGACAAATTCTACAAGTGAGGTTTCCTCCTTCACAAGATTCTTTGATGAAGATATGAAGCATGAATTTATTATATTAAAGGACATGGTGCAGATTATGTTTGAAGATAGAAGAGAAAGCACTGAACTTCGTGAGAAATTTTTTTCCATGAAGCAAGAGAAGGAAGAAATTCTTAAAAGATTGCATGATATGGAGATGCAGCTCCATCAAGCCCAAGAGGATTTGACCAAGAAAATGTGTGAGGAAGAGGTAATCCACTCTAATTTGTCTTCAGTTTCCTCTTTAGAAATATGTGTTGGTTCTTTCGAAAATCATACAAGAGGTATAGGGTCCAAGTTAATGATTAAAATGGGCTATGAAAGCAAGGGTTTAGGAAAGCATGCACAAGGCATGGTTGATCCTATTTTGGTTGTGGAACGACCAAAGAATCTTGGTCTTGGTTATGTGAAATTTAATGGCGAAGACTCCAAAACCATGAAAGCATGTGAGGCAACTTCAAAGAGAACTTTTGTTCCAAGTTCTAAGATGAAAATATGTAAAATTTGTTTCCAAGATGATTGCCATTGCTTTAAGCCTTTGTTGCAACAAGAATATGGTAGACATGCAGCTTATGGAAAACATGTGAGTTCAGATAGTTTTCAAGACAAGAATGATGATGTTAGTGTACAAATGAAAGCTGGAGCCTCTACTAACTCATCTCTTCATGAAGGAAAAAAGGATGAACATGAATAGTAGCATAAGAGGTATAAATCTTCTCATGATCGATTTGATTGTGTTTCTGCAAGGCATGATAATTTTGCATGCTTAAATGGAAGAAAGATTTGTTGTACATATTGTGGTTGATTTAACCATGATGTTTCAAGATGTTGGATGAGGAAGAAAGCATACAGGAAGCAGATGAGGCAAATGAAACTTTCAAAGAAGGTGCATAAGATTTGCACATATTTCCAGAAGAGGGGACATGTTGTTTCCCATTGTTGGACTTTGCATCCAACTTGTCATCCCAAGCAGATGCAGCAAGAGGACATAAAGAATAGCGAAGGTAGAACCAAGGATTCCATTATTGATGTGAAAACAGAAGTTTCACATGAAGAAGAGTTGCAGCAGCAAAATTCGCCATGGAAGTGGCTTGGTAAGAAGTGGATGGACTTCTTAACATAGTAAGACATACTCCTTTGTACATATGCAAATTCTGGTTGTATGCATGTAATTTATGTTGTAATCTTTCGTTTTTTTGAGCCACCTTGGATCATTGATCAAGGCAGTGATGTTCAGTTTCTTTCTGCAAATTTCTCGCCATAAATTTCTATGTGAGTGCAAGAAAGACAGTTCTAGACAGGAGGACAGGTGCATCCAGGAAGGTTAAGTGTCAATTGATTTCTAGTTGTGGTTGAAAGTCACTAGCCATGCAAGGAAAGTGCTTGGATGATCCAGGTGGATATTTGTGGTCACCCACCTATTCCACTTGGGGCCCCACCATTGTCTCTTTCAGTTTTTCAGTTTCGGCACAACTTACTATTTTTAGCAGTTTTTTGGGTCTTGAACTTCTGGAGCCATTTTGAGGCCCTAAACGACATTTTTTGGGAAACCTGGGAGCAACATGGCTCCATGGATTGATGTTGTTCACTCAAAATTTGTAGTCCTTGGATAGATCTTTCTAACAAGGTATGGTTCGTGTCAAACGGAGATTGTATGCCAAAGTTACGTCCCCAGGAAGTTGAAACACCAATTTACCCAAACGGGGGGCATAGTTTTGGCGCTTCATCTCCTAGGGTTAGGGTTTTGGATGTTTACGATTTTCCCTTGTTTCTAAAGAATAAATAGGCCCTCAAGCCTCATTGTAACTCAGTTCAGAGGCCTGTATCCGCCACATCTCTTCTCAGAGATAGCTACCAGTGCCCCAGCTAGTTTATTTCCATTCTGTCTGTAAGAAAATTTCAGTTCTTTGATATTAATGAAATGAAGTGTTATTTCCGCTGCATCTTTGTATTTATGGTTATATGTTTACTCTATTTCATTCCCTCATAAATCTGTATCAGTGGTATTAGAGCGGTTTTATTTTTCTCGATCCTTCTTTGCATGTCCCCAACGAGGTCGGGGTATAAGGAGTTAGGGCTCGATCTGGTGGAACCTTTGTAAGATCAGCCTCACAAACCCCAACAGACACCCATGGGGGATGAAAAGAAAGATGAGGGAGCAGGATATCCTATCAAAATATTTCTCGAGGAGGCCCTCGAAAAACAAAGGAATGCGATGATGGATAACTTTGCCTAGATCCTTCAACGACTGCCCACAGGCACCGCATCTGCATCCAGCAGCCACTCTGGAGGCATGACTCCATTTAAGGTACAAGTAAATTTTGACATTCCCATATTTGAGGGTCAAATAGATGCAAATGTCATAGAAAAATGGTTGAATATATTAGAAGGATATTTCTCGATTCATGACTTTTCCAATCGGGAAAAGATTATTTTTGCACTCCTCAAAGCTACCCCCCATGTTAAGGATTGGTGGGAAACCTACTGTGAGAAAAAGGACGATACAAAACCCTCTCTGTTCTCAGCTATACCCACTTGTAATTTTATCTGAGATTCCATCAAGGAACAATACAATCCCATGGGGAGCTATGAGGACAAGTACACGCAATGGACCATGCTCTGACAACAAAGGGATCAAGATGTGCATGAGCTGACGAATTTGTTCCATACCATGCGCACAAAGTTGGGTATCAAATATTTAGAGAAACATCTGGTGCTAAAGTATCGCAGTTGTCTACACAGATACATTCAGGAGGAAATGGAGTTCCTCGACATCTCCTCGCTTGGTACGGCATACTGGTATGCTACCAAGATTGAGCAGAAATTCAAACAGAAGAAGTGAGACTTTGGATCCGCGAATCAAAAGCAAGGGAAAGGTGCTCCCAAACCGTAGAACAAAGGGCAAAGCTAAGGCATGGTGACTCAAGACAACCTGTCAAAGCCACATGCAAAGAACAACATCGCAAAGCCCAATAAGGACACGGGAAAGTGGTGTGAGTTCCATAAGAGCTCCACTCACAACACAAGTGAGTGTCGGGCCAAGCAATCGCTGGTGGCCGAAATGAGGGCTTATGAGTCAGATGCATGCTCCAACTCTGAATCAGAACCTAACAAGGGGAATGAAAAAGGGAAATAGATTATGGATGTGGAGCCCAACGCCATTGTTTCCACTATCAAGATCCAGAAGAAGGAACCGGAATATCCAGAGGAGGAGGAACGTTTCGTCCACTCCCAGATGTGGGTAAAGGGATCCCTGGTATAGTTCATTGTCGACAATGGGAGCCAAAAGAACCTCATTTCAGTAGACGCTATGAAGTGGTTGGCCTTGCCAACTATAGCTCACCCACATCCATACACCATCAAGTGGCTTCACCAAGGACGAGATCTCTGCGTCAGCCAGTAGTGCCGCCTTCCATATAGCATCAAGCCCTTCATGGATGAGGTATTATGCGACATTCCTCCTATTGATTTTTCTGATGTATTATTAGGACAACCATACTTGTGGAAGTGTCATGCTATGTATGAGTCTCGGCCTCGCGGTGTTATTGTTACTTTGGGAAATAAGTTGTACAAGGTACCAGAGGTACCACCTCCTGTTGATATCTCTTTGATTACTACAAAACAATGCAGTAAGCTCATTTCCCAAACTAGGAAATTTTTTTTCCTGATGATCCACTCCTCAAAAGGTGAATAATATCCCATGACTGGTGACAGTTCCCCACGAACAAAAAATGGACAAGGTTGTGAAGGAGTACGGGGACATCTTTACCTCACCCACAAGGTTACTCTCGCATCGTCACGTCAAGCACCCGATTGATCTAACCCCAAGTGCGCCGCTACCCAATGGACCGATCTATCGGCACTCTGTTCTGGAGAACAATGAAATCAAGAGGCAAATTCATGAGCTACTACAAAAAGGTCACATCTGACCAAGTTCATCGTTGTTGGTACAGAAGAAGGATGGGACATGGAGACTCTGTATTGAATATCAGGCGCTGAACAAGATCACTATCTAGAATAGGTACCGGATCCTGTGGATTGATGACCTTCTGGACCAAATCAAAGGGGTGAAATATTTCAACAAGATCGATTTGAAGTCTGGTTATCACCAGGTACCAATCGAACCCTCCGATGTGTGGAATATTTCCTTCAAGGCCAAGGAAGGCCTTTTCGAATGGCTGGTCATGCCTTTCGAGTTGACGAATGCCCCCACAACCTTCATGAGGATGAAGGATGACATCTTGTGGCCATTCACCAACTCATTTGTAATGGTGTACTTGGATGACATTTTGATCTTCAGCCAGACTTGGGAACATCACCTCCACCACATCTGACAAGTCCTCCAAACACTACATCAACAAAAGTTGTGTGCCAATTTGGAGAAGTGCACTTTTGGCATGACCTAGGTTCAATATTTGGGATACATTATTGATGAAAGGGGGGTTCATGTGGATACAACCAAGATCCAAGTTATTCAGGATTGGCTAGCCCCAACCACTATAATAGAGCTTCGCAACTTTCTATGTCTTGCTAATTTCTACCATAGGTTTATGTTGGGATTCTCTCATATCACTTATCCCTTGAGTCAAGTCACCAAGGGAGGAGCGAGAGAAAAATTATTTTGGTCGGAATCTCAACAGAAGTCGTTTAAAGAATTGAAAAATCGCCTTTGTTCTGCCCCAGTGCTCACATTACCAGACTTGAAACAACCATAAGAGATAGAGACAGATGCCTCTGACTATGCTATTGGGGTAGTTCTTACTCAATAGGGACATCAAGTGGCATATCACAGTGACACACTGTCTGACACAGTTCGCAAGTATCCCACTTATGACAAAGAAATGTATTCCATTGTGCAAGGTTTTCGATAATGGAAGAATTACATTTTGGGGAAGGAAAAAATCATCCACACAGACCACCGGCCCCTACATTTCATACAGACACAAGGGAAGTTGTAGAATGATCACCATCAGAAGTGGTCCACATATCTGCAATATTTTCATTTGAACATCAAGTACAAGAAGGGTAGCACCAATCATGTTGCAGACTGCCTCAGCGGACCACCGATCATGGCGCTCACCACCATTCTCAACTCTTGTGGGCACGAGACTTTTGATTGGCCTCTTCTTTACGATAGTGACCCAGAATTCGACCACACATACAAGGCACTCTTGGGGGGTACGCAAGTTCCAAATTTTCACCTCCAAGATGCACTTTTGTGTCACCTGGGATGCCTTTGTGTTCCTTCAAGTGAGTGTGCCAATATGATATGGGAAGAAAACTACAGTCGAGTCGCTAGGAATTTCGGGGTCAAGAAAACAGTAGCAGTAATGTAGAAGTATTTCTATTGGTCGAACCTTCGAAAGGATGTCGAGAAGCACATCAGATCCTTCACTTCTTGTGCCATTGCCAAACCGACCATCAAGAAGCAAGGCCTATATACTCCACTACCTACCCCTAGTAGACCTTGGGAATCCATATCCATGGATTACATGTCGGGCTTGCCTTCTACTAAGCATGGAAATGACTGTGTTTTCATAATCATCGATAGATTCTCGAAGATGGCCAGTATGGCAGCCTGCAAGAAGACTATCACAGCAGAAGCCACTGCTAAGCTCTTCTTTGAACGAGTGTGGGTACATTTTGGGATCTCAAAATCTATCATATCAGATCAGGATAGCAGGTTCCTCAGCACATTTTGGTCCAACCTATGGTCAATGCTAGACACCAAGCTCACCAATTCCATAGCTTTCCATCCCCAAACAAATGGCCAGAAAGAGGTCGTCAACAGAATGATTGTACACATTCTGTGCATGTAAAATTCAAAGCACCCACGCACATGGGATGAGAGCCTCTCCTATGTACAACATAGTTATAACCAAGCTCTCCACAGCTCAATCAGCCACAGCCCCTTTCAGGTGGGCTTGGGATTCTAGCCACTATGTCTTAGTGACGTAGCCATGTCATTTTCGGCTACTCAGGCCGATTCGTCTCATGTCCAGTCTGAAGTTGACAAAGAAAATAGCTTCATCGAGCGCATTCAGCACATCCGCCAATAGGTTCATGACATATTAGATAGAGCCAATGATAAGTACAAGCAACACCATGATCAAAATTGGGTGCCACACGATTTCCAGATGGGCGACAAAGTGTGGCTACATTTGCAGAAGGAGCACCTCACTAAACCCCACCGCAAGCTTCGCCCACTTTGATATGGGTCGTACACCATCACCAAGGTTGTAGGGAACAATGCCTTCGAGCTCAATATTCCACCATTCCTTGCTCTGCACCTAGTATTCAATGTGGACCGCCTTTGTGCTTACTTCCCACCTCTACTAGACACCTCTAACATTGAAAAACAACTCACACCAACAGAGTTAAACCCAAACTACATGGAATAGGCCACCACAGATTGTATCATGGACATGCAAATCAAGAACACTCGCTAACAAAAGATCCAACTGTATCGGGTTGTCAAAGCTAGCCAACTCCTGCACCAGGGAAAGTGGTTCACCAGGGACCAAGTTTAGCAGAAGTTTCCTCATCTCATGGAGGAACTTAACTCAATGGGGACAATTGCTTCCTAAGGGGGGAGGAATGATCCAGGTGGATATGGTGGTCACCCACCAATTCCACTTGGGGCCCCACCATTTTCTCTTTCATTTTTTCAGTTTCGGCACAACTTACTATTTTTAGCAGTTTTTCGGGTCTTGAAATTCCGGAGCCATTTTGAGGCCCTAAATGACGTTTTTTGGGAAAACCGGGAGCAACATCTGTCCATGGATTGATGTTTCTTACTAAAAACTTTTAGCCCTCAGATAGATATTTCTAACGAGGTATGGTTCACGTCAAACAGAGATTGTATGCCAAAGTTACGTCCCTAGGAAGTTGAAACACCAATTTACCCAAACGAGGCACATAGTTTTGGCACTTCATCTCCTAGGGTTAGGGCTTTGGATGTTTAGGGTTTTCCATTATTTATAAATAATAAATAGGCCCTCGAGCCTCATTGTAACTCAGTTCAGAGGTCTATAGCTGCCACATCTCTTCTCAGAGATAGCTACCAGTGCCCTAGCTAGTTTATTTCTATTTTGTTTGTAAGAAAATTTTAGTTCTTTGATATTAATGAAATGAAGTTTTATTTCCATTGCATCTTTGTAGTTATGGTTATAAGTTTATTCTATTGCGTTCCCGCATAAATCCAGATCATTGGAATCTGAAGAGAAGAGGTTATTTTACTCTCATCTACTGTACAAATTAGTATATCAGTATTTTGGGGTCCAAAAGCTTCCTAATGGGGAGGTGTGATCAGGAGATCATGTCCAAGTTATGAAAATTAATAAAAAATGAAAGTGTTTAGAATTGGTTTCAATCTAAACAACTGGAAATATCTCATCATTGTGATTATAGTGCCATGAATAGTTCTCAAAATCGAGGTCGTATGCAGAAGTTATTGAGGTTTGAAATTACCCAGTAAACTCCAAAAAAGGATTGTTTGACTTTGTTTGACTTTAGACAATTTATCAAAAATATATATATATTATGGTTTAAAGTCATTTTTTATTGTATGGTGGGAGCCAACAGAAGGGCGCCACGTGGCCTACCTGTAGGCTGCCACCTATCCCCAAGCTCAATGGCAAAAAGGTTAAAATATTTTTGTTGAAGCCCGACACCATGGGTAGGCTACACGAAGGTGTTAAGCAGGTAAATCCTCTCTGTGGATAGAGACGATCCCTCTAGCCCTAGAGTGGGTCTAGAAACAAAGGTACATGCTAAAGTGTTGCTTCCTAATTATTGAATGAACAAAGGACATGGTAGATTGACCTACCTGGAATCCAACATTGTCATTGTTGTTGTACTGGTGGTGGTCTCTTGCTCCTGCCTTGGCAAATAACAATCCTTCCACCATTATGCTTGGATACCTGCACATAGAACAAGAAACAAGAACAACATATGACATAATGGTTTCACTCATAGCTACTAGCCAGTAAAATAGGGCTAAGCATGTTGCATTAAGCATCTAACATAATACAAAATGGGAACTAACCAATAGTCATGTATATAAATGAATAGAAGGAAGAGTTACAACGAATGCTTTGACATCGCAGTCTCCTCCAGTGGGGTTCAGCCGAAGCGCGTCTCATATGATCATCAGGGAATTTAGACAGGATGAAGGCATGGACTCAAGCTCTCTCAAAAGTCATGTACTCAAGCTACCTCAACGTAATTCCTTCTTATTCTATCTTCTCTAGTAATTCAGCTATAATATGTTTAATTCTCCAAGTTCAGCTAGCTTGTTCTAAGAGAGATAACTTATTTTATAGATGAAAAGGAGGAGGTTAGGATCCCTACAAAGGTGGGAGGGAGGCCTATCCTTTAGGGAGTTCCCATAAGAGGTGGAAACCATAAACCTAAAGGAGGGAGTCCGTGGTTTTTCAGTTCAACCACTCCCAATGACTCATTGTTGAGGTGGTTGGAGTGGAATCTCCACCTCTATTTTTAAAAAACATTCCATAAAAATCTTGGTGTGGGTGGCAAACTGGGACAAAGCGCCAGCTGGTGTGGGGCCCAATGTTAATCTTTCTCTTCAGCGCGAGGGCATAACTGATTACCCGCGCCAAGGAAAAAATAAGGGTTTTTGAGTCTCTGCTCAGCGAATTTTTAATAGAAGGAATATTAATCTCATGTAAAGGGATACAATGATGGACTTTGCAAGGTATGACACTAATTATTGATCATGGAAATGACCCTCCAATGGGCAAGATGGGAATTCCAGGAACAGTGACAAAATGTTGTGTAATAGATTCCCCCTAAAGCATGAGGTCCGAGGGAGAGGGAGGGGCGAAATGCTTTATGAGAATGCGTTCGAACCAAACACTACTGTCGAAAAACCTGTAATTATGAATACAACTGATATCTATGATACATGAACATGTGGTATGGGCACATCCATCCATAATAGAGTATATATAAAAACTGAGATCCGAGGTATAGACGCAGCCATCCAGTAGTAAGGATCAACAAATAGGCTCGGGTATGGTCGCAACCATCTGATCAAAAGAGTCATGCAATAAGTCATGATAATCCACCAAAATCTGTAGCCTATATTTTATCAGACAAAATCCAAGGTCTTGTGCTCCATCTCGACCCGAACAAGTAAAAATTCAAGCATGCGAATATATGAGCTGAAGTCGAACATGCAAGAAAATCACCTGATTACCAGCCAATGATGAAAGATGTTAATAGCCATGAGAAAAACCACCAATAATGACAATGGCTCTCAAGATACAATCAGTACAATCCACGAAATGTGAACAGTGATCCGACGTTGAACATCCTCAGAATCACTCGATCGAAGGCCAATGATGTAGACCTTGCGTCGAGTGCGAAAAACCTGTCATTAAGGCATGCAGGCTCCAAGGTACCGGAATAGAGTCTCTACATCAAATTCCTGGATAATGAGCTGAAGTCGACAGGAAGTGACCTGATAGAAGGTGGGCCATAATGTTTCCCACATCATTGATACGACACAGAGGAATATGATGATGAACAAGACCAACATAGAATTAGAGGGAGGTTGAAAACTGCAAAGGAAAACTTCTCTTGAACATATCAGTAACACGACACTGGATTTGACAGTATTTGACATCAAAGTATCTGAGGTCATGATGACGTGGCAAAGAATAGATGAGAGGTCAAAAGAGATTACCCAAACCCATGGAGGAAAAAATGATGAAATGATATGTCCCCAACCCGACACGAATGCAGACAAGTGCCATGTTCAAGAGCGACATACTGCCAACATAACTAAAACTTAGTTCCATTTTCCCCACTATTTATGGTGAGTACCCCAATTATTTTTTAAAACAAGCTTGAAGGGGATAGCATATTCTTGTGTTGTAAGTTTGTCTTTCGGACAAATCCAACCTACTACATTTTACCAGCCCTAGGAAGGAGGAAATCGAGGAATGTCACAACGATGAAATCTGATGTCATCAGGGTTTAATGAGTTTGACAAAGGGAGAACTCAACATCTTTTCATGTTTAGAGAGTTTGAAAAGAAGGCATAAAAGAAAACTCCATCATGACCCTTTTCGTAAATAGTCTCTCATATCTGAAAAGGTAGAATACAATATCTGAAAGAACCTCTTAGTCGCGATAGGCTAAGGTATTCCTTTTTCGTAAATAATCTATCCCAGTACGAAAAAGGGGTAAACGTATACTGGGTAGATATCGCTTCGTATCCATTTAACAAGTTCGAAACGACAAGAGTTTCGGCAATCTTTTCAATTTTAGAGAGTCAGAAAAGAGATGAAAGATGAATCTAGTAGTGACTTTTTTATGTTTTTACCGAGTCCAAAAAAGTATAAAATTTAACTCGTTACTTCATCACTATGGACTGAAAAACCTGTTGCTGCACAAGAGACATGTGTAAAACCCATTTTTCGAAAAAATATAATAAAAATAATTGAAAAACATGTCTTAAAACCTAATTAGGGTTGTAAAAAGCCATAAAATGCCAAAAATGGTAAAAATACTTACTTTTCACTTTTTTACCTCTTGTGGAGCAATAGTTACCCATTTTACTGTGTAATCTTGCGAAAAAAATAGTGGCCAATTGAGCAGACCAATCTCAAATCTGTTAGTTCTAGGTAAGAGTCAAGATCTCTCCCTTCATTTTGAGTCATTTCTTACTACCTTCAACTTCTAATTTTCAATTCTGGGAGAGGAAATGTGAATATTAGGGCACGGTGGTTGGCGCGAGTTTCAGGCACGAAGTTGTGCCAACAACCCAATTTTCTACACTAGGGCATGCCAATGGCACACACTATTTTTCATGCAAAATGCAAGTCAAATACCCTAATTGTTCACAAATCTAAGCTTCAAAAATGGTGAATACTATTCATATGAATGTGTTTTCAAGTATAAAGCAGCGAAATGGTGATTGAATGGAAAGAACGGGAACACGGTGAAGAGCAAGAGCTTGCCATGGAAAATGAGAGATGCATGGAAGCTCTCTGAGATTATGGATTGAAGAATTTCTTCTTGATAACGTGTCTCTGTTTTCAACCGGAGCTACTACAATATTTGATCAGCATATGGGATGAGGACCAGGAAAATTTCATCCTTCAAGATCAGAAACTTGAGATTGATGTTTCTGACATCTACTTTCTCATAGGATTTTCGCGAAGGGGAGAAACACCGATCCTAACCGGTACTCGGCCTTGCATGGAGAGTATGTCCATGGTCATGGACAGGGTATGTCTAGGGGTATGGAAGGGAACAGGAAGTGGTAAGTTTGATATCCAAACGATCCTGGACTTAGCAATAAAAGTAGTGCTACATACCATCACACGAGTTGCGGGAACTCAAGAACCGCACAAAGCAACAAAAACACAGTTGCTTCTTGTTGTAGACTGCTTGACACCGAAAATCTACAACTGGGCAGAAGCCATGACAATAAACATGAAATGCCAGCTAAAAAAATCAAAGAAGGGAAAATTGAATCAATTTGGTTATGGGTCTATTCTGGTATCGTTCTTCCTGGAATGACTACCAATTTTTTAGCGTCAGGAGATCATAGTCCCAACACCACCAGCGAGAGAATCACGGATGGCCCAATGGGTGGCTTTGATGCCAAGGGCAGGGGGTGGCCAGCATATGTCCTGGAGACCGGATTTTTTTGATTGGCTCCGCCTACAGTTGATCGTTGTGGAGGATTGGCCCTACTTTCGTACAGATTTTACTGGTGATCCGGACCTCCCACTCCTATAGGGAAAATACTGGGATGAAGATTTAGGTAAGACTCATTTTTAATTTTCATGAGTGTTATGATTTTTTAGTTATGTATGTTCTGACATTATATCTATGCATTTGCAGATGTTGGCCCAGAGAGACCTGCGGGTATGTCTTTGATAGCGAGGCGAATCCCTCATGATTTTGAACCTCATGGTGAGGAAGGCAAGGAAGAGGAGATCGTACAGAACCTAGAGGGGATCACACGTGGAATCCTAGACTATGCACGATTTGATGATGTTCCTCGTGCCTACCAAAGACATATCGTAGGGGTGCCAAGTTGCATTCACTGCTTGCTGAGGCGGCTTGTACAGGTAGTGACATTTTATCACGAGCATCACGCTGATTAGACA
The DNA here is from genome assembly GCA_034641835.2 of Pinus albicaulis. Classification (NCBI taxonomy): domain Eukaryota; kingdom Viridiplantae; phylum Streptophyta; class Pinopsida; order Pinales; family Pinaceae; genus Pinus; species Pinus albicaulis. Next base: position 1,953,439,745 of record CM076575.1, read on the forward strand.
CCTAGGCTTTATATCTGTATACTTGAGATACATGGTGTCTAATGATGTAATAGAAACACACATATTTTTTGAATTTATGATGCACACTGATGCATACATGCAATACATCCATACATACATACATACATACATACATACATACATACATATATATATATATATATATATATATATATATATATATACATTTATTTTCCTACATGGATATTTTTCATATGATGATGACCTTACAAATTACGCAAATGTCTATCTAATGCAATGTTGGCCATTGTATTCATTCTTCTAGGAATATGTTGATATGTGATAAAATGAAAATGTCTTTCCAACAAATGAATACATAAATACAATCTCAGAATGTATGGGTTTCTGACGGAAAAATGACCATTGAGTTGTAGAACAACAAGCTGTGAATCTAGATTTACAAACAATGCACATATGTCGAGATTGATTGCCTTGGTTAATAGTTCAAAGGCAACACTATATTCAACAACATTGTTTGTATTTTTTCCTAGACAAATACTTTGCAGTTCTATCAACTCACCAGCAAGATCATAGATTACCTAGGCTGCTGAAGAAAAATTCTTGGTACTGCGAGAAGCACCATCCGCGAAACCGACATAAGGGGAAATAGACATCTGCAAAAAAAAAAAAGACCCAAATAAGTATGAAAATGCTCGCAAAGCACACCAAATAAAAACATGTACAAAAATGAAAAAAACATCTATGTACACAAATCATGCATGAATGACTCACGCATATTACTTTTTGAGATACAACCCATTTCTGGGTCATTCTAAAGGATGACCTTCGTAATCAATGAGATTATAGGCCCCATTCTACAATACCTGTTTAACAATGTAAGGCCCATGCCACATGGATTGAAATTTACCTGCCTCTAGCTTATCAAGAGCTTGGTTGTACAGGAGAATGAGATCTCCTTCAATGAAAGAATGAGAGGAAACTGATTGGTCAAAAGGATCTTTGACCCGCTTTTTCTGTGCTTCAATAACCAGAGCAGCAAAGCGGCGGGTTTCATGTAACCTTTCAAGATAAAGGAGACACTCTTCTTCTGGTGAAGTGTTTGGCAGTAATTCAATAGCCAACTTGAGCAAAGGTATTTCACATTCAATCGGAAGAGTAGCTTCTAGACCACAAACCAACTGAAAAGGGGTGAATCTGGTTGCACTCTTAACTAAGGTTTGGTATGCCCAAAGAGCTGAAAATAACATGAGATGACAATTGGATTTATGGATCCCAATCGTATGTTGAAGCATGGTAACAAGAACTTTGTTCACTGCTTCAACTTGGCCATTGGCCTGAGGATAGTACGGTGTTGAGCTGTTGTGATGCAGACACAACTTAGAAGTTAGCTCGGCCACCATGTAGTGCTGAAAATGGGAACCATGATGGGTAAAGATGGCTTGAGGGACACCAAACCTAGTAATAATGTGATTGAACATGAATTGATCAACTTACCATTACCAGAAAGTGTAGGCATTGCTTCAGCCCATTTAGTGAAGTAGTCCACGACTACGATAATATAAGAATGCCCCTTGGCCAAGTGAGGGTTACACGTCATAAAATCGATGTCCCACTTCATAAATGGACCAATGGTAATGACAGTATGAAGAGGTACAGGTGGCACACACATATTGCTTTGATAAACCTGGCAATCATGACATTTACGAATTGCGACAATGCAGTCTTTGAAGATAGAAGGCCAGAAATAACCAACACGAAGAATATTTGTGCAGTGGCATAAATAGACATGTGACTGCCACAGGCACCACTGTGATAATCATTGAGGACTTTCTCAGCTTCCTCAAGGGTCAAACATCAACGGAGAATGGAATCCACTCTGACACGATAGAGGGTATCCCCGACAATATGATAAGGTTGCGACTGATGATGGATGCATCGGCAAGCATCCTTCATCAACTCCGATCTGAAAGTATAAGTCTGGAGATAAACGATGATATCACCATACCACGGATCAAAGGTGCTAATCAAGAAAAGTGTATCATCTAGAATCTATTCCTCAAAACAAGATGGAGGAGAGTCTGAAGGGAGGGAACAAATCAAATTAGTAAAGACTAGTGACTTCTTCAACTTGGCAACAGTAAATTCCAAATCAAACTCTTGGAAGATGAGAATCCATTTGAGTATTTTCCCCCTAGAAATTGTTGAGACAATATATAGGTCATGGGGTTGCAATCGGAAATCACAGTCACTGTACGCAAAAGAATAAAATGACGAAAACATTGAATGGCTTGAACCATAGCTAACGCTAACTTCTCAACATTTGCATAGCACGTTTTAGGGTCGAGAAGGTTACGAGACAAGTAATAAATAGCATGCTCATTACCGTCATCATCGTCTTATACCAGAACCATGGCAATTGTGCTAAAAGTGGCAGCTAAATAAAGGGAAAAATCACAATGATAGTTAGGAGGACGCAACAGAGTAGTGTTGACAAGCAATGTCTTCAGGGCCTCAAAAGACTTTTGAGAAATCTCATCCCAATAGAATGAGACGCCCTGCTTTAATAATCGTGTGTATCCTTTAGCCACTTCTACATAGTTAGGTATAAAATGGTGTAGAAAATTAGCCTTACCTTGCAAACTATGAAACTGATGTAATGAGAAGGGAGAGGGGAGATTGATAATAGCCTCAACCTTGAGAGGATCAAGACGAATTCCGTCTTTGGATATGATCAACCCTAAGAGTCTACCGGAATCAACGCAGAAGATGCATTTGTGCAGATTAAGCCGAATGTTGTAACGTCGACAATGAAGAAAAATCAAACGAATATGGTCAGGATGGTCTAGACGTTTGGCTGAATGAGTGGGAAGATCATCCAGATAAGGTTACATGATGTGGAGAATGTCGTGAAAAGCATATGACATCACTCGCTGAAATGTAGCCACAACATTATTTAAGCCAAAAGGGAGCTTCTTATACGTGAAAGTACTCCAAGGACAGATAAAGGTAGACTTATGCTGATCAGTTGAGAGAATGCTAATCTGATTGTAGCCAGAAAAATCGTCCATTAGGGAAAATATCTCACTCCTGGCACAGTCATCAATGATTTGATCGATAAATGGAGTAGTGTTGACGGGAAAATCTATATGGCCAACAACAGGGGATCTCCTTGGCAAAAGGTCCCAATTATACCTTGAACCGTTTGGAATAGGGATCCCGTCTGGGGTGTGGGTCCGACTACTATTGATTTCTCCTTTCTTTGGGTCTCACTTAAACTCTATAAAACAGTGGATACACACCTAATCAAATGGCACAAGACATTTGATTGATGCATTAAATGTACATGCAACACTATGAGTAGCAAGAGGAAATAATAAAGCATGAAGACCGAAGGAAGTGTTGTTAACAACACTTCATTAGGGTCATGCTTGTAAACTATTCTGACCACAAAGGAAAAAATTCCTTAAGGCAAGAACACCCTTCACTTCCTAAAAGCTTTAAATGGTAACACAAATGCTAATAAACAAAGCCATTAGCATTTGTTAAGAAAGTGAAATGAACTCAACCACCATTAACATACTCAGCAAACTGTTATGCAGTTATGATATGAATTAAAGATACAGTTCCCTTAATCTGAAGATGTTCAGAAACTGAAAACATAATACTCAATAGCGCTCATACATATGACAACACCAGATCCACAAAGGGATTTTTCAAAACGCTTGTATTCATGCTTCAATGTATAGTCCTCTAGTAATAAAATATACTCAGCTCGAGTCCCAAACAAAAGATACTATACAAGTTCCTGAAGGAAGTATTTATAGAGCAAAGCTTGCCCTTTGGGGTCCCTGACTTTTCAGCTTCCCGACGGTTGGGCTGCCTTGCGACCCAGTCTTGGACCATCCCGCAACCTGCGACCTCATCAGATATGTGTGACCTACGACCGCGACCTCAGATATGCGACCCGCGACCCCAAGAAATATGCGCACCGCGACCTCGCAACTCCAATCACCGAAACTCGGGTCGCGCCTGCCGGTGCATTTAATAGGGGGTGCGACTTAGCGACCTGGCGACCTCTGTGACTTGCGACCTTTGGGAATATGGACCTACAACCTCAATAAATCTGTGACCTGCGACTTCAAGCAGACCTGCAGATGTTATAGCAATATTCCTCATCTCACATTCCTTTCTTTAAAAACCAACCCTCTTTCTTGCTGGGAAAAACTTGGGCTCGTTGCGCAAACCAACAGCTTCCACCTGTAGTCACATAGCTCAGGTTACATGTCTTCATTTATGAATCATAATGTTAGGGGCATATTTAATTAATTGCAAGCATGTAAATAATAACTTAGACCCCTGTGTGGTCAAGTATGGAGCTACTGAATCGTCGGAGAAAATGGCTAGGGTAAGCTTTCTCTGTGCCCTTTCTCTATCAGGATCATAATTTTTTTCATGCTCAATGTTCTCTTGGATTGAATTTCTTGATAGGCATGGGCTTCTTCATCCACATCTTCAATGGTTGCCGTAGATTTTATGCTCATCAATTTTCCCATTTATTAGAGAAGCAATAATTGTTATCTTCAATCGGAGAGTCTCAGGTGTTTTACTTCTTAACTATTTCATGCAATAGGGGTACAAGGATGCAAATGCTTCAGGGAACGAAACAATGTCATGATATATGTTTACAAAACCTCTCAACGTTTCTGATACAGAAAGAAATATGCCAACCCTGTATATGTTTGAGTGGAGAGCGGCGCATCACCACTAGTCTCCATGATCATAGCAAAATTCAAAGGTTGAGGTAAAAGGGATACCCCACTTGAAAGATGCATCCAAGGTCTATACTCTTGATGCTCCAGCAAAAGGGTAGGGCATTTCACTTCATCCCCCTTTTGAGGCCCTACTTAGTATCTAACGCAGACATCAATAGAGCTTGTAGAAAGTTGACAGCCTCGGGACAAAACCTTCGAGCATCTTTGTTAACTGAGAGAAGCATGGTGCATAGGAATGTTCCAATAGAAAAATTCCATGCTGAATTGATGGGGCAATGCATAAGATGCTCTGACATAAGTAGAGCAGCAGGCGTCATAACAACATGCCTAAAATCAGAAGGAGGAAATATTAGTGGCTTTTCATCTACAAGGACAGAAAAATACTACACCAAAACACCGTAGAATACTTGCATCTTATGACGATTCCTTGCAGCCAAGCATTGCATGCTTGAATCCGAAAAATTGCATTTTTGTAACTGGGTTCATGCAGTCAGAGAATCTCCGTGGTCACAGCTTCCCTTGGGCACACCTTTCGGCGACCTTGCGACCTTGGAGGGGTCGCACAGTCGCATGGTCGCATTTTCTATCCAGCAACATTGCATCGCAACTCAGCGACCTAGAGGGGTCGTGTGACTTTATCTCCACTTGGGCTGCGACTTCAAATGGGTCACAAGGTCGCAAATACCATCAAATCATAATTTGCACTGGCCTGACAGGTCTGCAACTCAGGGACCTGGGTTGAACTGCGATCTCACGGGGGTCGCATGGTTGCAATTTTTTCTTGAGTGGTAATGGACACGTCTAATGTTCACCTGCGACCCTACACTCAGCCGCACTCAAAGCATTGGTTGTCTTCATCGTGCAATCATCATTTGGCTTAGGCGCAATGTCTTCTCCTGCATTGAATTTTGCTTTCATTTAATGAATGGAGTGGCCTTTATGTATGGAGGAGTCGCTCGATCGCACGACCTGGTTGTAGTTGCAGGAAGGAACGCACTCCGACAAATCCTTTTCCCTTCTAATGGTGATTCGTCGATGGATCAATAATTTTAACCATGCATCAAAATTAATAATGAACAGCTTCTGTCTTCGTGGTGGTAAGTCAGGTTGTGAGCAGACAAACACCATTGCCACACTATATTTACATGATGTTAACAAAACCAGCCTTCCAAAGAAAATATAATACACCAATCTGCTGGATACACATTTAGATTTGATTTAGTTGTTTCACGCCCTCTTTGGAAGCACGGATATGGAACATGTTTCAGTCATGTCAACAAAATTTGTTTTAACTTGCGGCTTTTCCTAATATAATGATTTAACGCCGAACACCAAGCCTCCTCGAATCAGCATCTTCGATTTAATTTTGAAGGTGGAACTTTTATCTTGTAATAGAACATTTCTCATCTACTACATTGAGGGCTTTGTCACTCTAGAAATAATGCTCCATAGCCATTACTACGCTGGTTCGATTGAGCGTTTCGCTTTTCCTGGCGGATCTGTATCCTATGGCGATGACAGAGCCGACACAGCTGAATCCACACGCATGCATTCAGGATGGGGTTATATTGCCACTTGTTCACGCTGTCACAGCTAAATCCACGTTGGATGATGACACTTACTGCCTGTCTCCACTAAAACACTAGTTAGTGACACGGTCCACGTGGTGTCATGCATGGTCGAGACCTTAATATGGGCAGTGACTGAATATTATCAATGCATTCTGGGGAGGCGCTGAACGTAACGCTCAGCACCTGAAACTTTCCTCCTTGAGGTGGAAAAGAGTTGGGTCAAACATACCTTTCACACGTGGCGGGACGCCAAAATACATGCCAGGGATTGCTTCATGCGTGTTGTGCTTGCACTTGCCATAGTTTAATTCATCGTTGTAATGGTAAGCGTAATGGTAGAAACCAAAGGAAATCATCCTCCATGCGGGGCCTTAATCACGACTAGAAGAGACAAGTGCGCCTTCCATAATATAAATCAAGCGCAGAACAAGAAACAGCTGGTACGATCATAATTGTTGCTGACAAGAACGGTGAATTCGCTCCACCTCAGCCTTAAGTGAAGAGGAGACCAAGTTGAAATGCCGAAGTTGAAGATATTACCAAATCGTTGTTGAACCTTATATTCATGACTTTGGGCAACTTTTGATCAATCCTCATGTCATGGTAATGCCAATAAATAGAGTGGTATTTTGCTATAAATGTCCTTGAGTGCATTGGGAACTCGTCAAATGTTATGAAACGGACATTTGAAATGCTAAGGGTTATATTCGAACCTTACTATAACTACCACATTTGGAAGTCGATGTTGCCAATTCAAGCCATTTTTTATTTATATAACTTATTTGAATAAGGTACCCCACTTTGTGACTTAATCATGACCGAAAATTTCCTCACTTGGTGCGCTCTTGCTCCCTGCATACATGTGATGCATATTTTCTATTTCTTATATTCCAGCTCGAGTCACATTTATCCTTGTCATCTACCTCGACGAGGTTTTCCATTGTAACCTTAGTTCCTATCCCCCGTTGGGCAGGGTATGAAAGTGTCTTGTCTTGGAGCTGTGACCTTGTTGTTCAGTTTTCAGTGCATTTTCCTTGGTATGGTGATGAAATTAATGATTATATCATCCGTGGGATTTACCTGCATGAAAAATTATAACATTAATTAGTTCATAGTTACCCTTTAGAGAATGATGCCCCCAAATGATTAACAACATATTGTGAGCTTGGTGAAGTGCCCAAACCGAGTGCCTAAACTATCCATGGTGCAAGATCTTTTAATGTAGATACAAAATTTTTCATTCGAATACATGCATGGCGATCCCTTCACACATGGCGTGATTGCAGCAACAGCATATGATCATGATGGTGAGATAGCCCATTAGGGTCTATGGATAGGTCACTGGGATGTCACTGACTGCAGGTCGGGTAAAAGACTTTACGCCTAAGCAAGCAGAGGGGGAACCCGAAATTTTAAATATACCCCAAAATTTTGGGTGTTGTTGTAGAGGCTACAAAAAATGGTGAACCACTGGTAGAATCCAGCATCTCTGTCAATATCACAACAATAGTCTGAGTCCGAATAGTGATGCAAGGGAATATTGAACAAGTTCCGCGGGTACCCTTTGTATTACTTTGGCCCTTTACAAGTATGCCTAATCCTTGTGCCTCAGCTAGGTCTCGCTAATCAGAACACATGAAAGAGAAATCTCATAGATTCCAGTAGTTGGTTGATGATGTGAAGAGCAAGGCAGTTGGTTTATTATTTTCAGGATCTTTTAAAGTAAGTTTCTGGTGTTGTCCCGCTGCCAGCAGGCCTGGACAGTACCCCAACGGAGTCACTTCAATAAATCACAAACGTTGCTCCACTGCCAGCAAGCCTGGTCAATACCCCAGTGAGTTCGTTGCACTACCTCTCTGCGCAGGAAGCCTTTCTCGATCCTTTACCCTTATTTGTTTCATGTGCTTGTAGCACTTATTTTCATGTTCTCGTGGCACTTATTTTTTGTGGGCGGATGAGGGATCCCGAATTATTTTATGAGTGAGAGAGGTTGTTTCTTGTTTTACAGAAACTGAAAGATATCCTGATTTGGGTTTGCCCTTGTGCCAAACCTTCACATCCCATCTACCACAATAGGCAAAGCATGCAAAATAGATCATTTTAAAAAGTCCAAGACTATGCTGGGCACAAGGCTTAGGCTATGGGCATTGGGCCATTCAACTCATTAGGTCTCCCACAAACAACCAGATTGTATCTCCCTGGCTAGATAAGTTTAGGCTCATAGGCATCTTGTTGAGAATGCGACTTCGATGATTAGTCCTAAAAGAAAGCTGCCTCTTGAGATAGCCACCGCAACCTCACACAAACAATGGGGTTATTGTTTCAGCAACTGGGGCAGAACAAGTCCGCAAGGTGGTAGGGCTTCAATGAGGGCTCATGTGGTGAGAGGCTATATGTGGGATATTTTCAAATCAATATTAACAATCTGTGTAAATGATGTGAAGAAGGTAGTGTACGATGCAATGTAATAGATAGGGCTCAAGATGCAATGCATTCCATGTGCGAGAATGATCAACCAGTTGTAGGTGGAAAGAGGCACAATACAAGCAGTGATTATTTATGCAGCAACAAGCAACTGAAAAGGAAATGAAACGAAAATACTTGTAACATGATGATGCCTAAGATATTAATCGTAAACAAAAATAACAAACACACTTTTAATTCATAAAGTAAAATTTTGGCAAGTAAATCTAATTAAAAACTTTGAACTAACAAATTTTATTAACAGGTCCTAGCTAGCCTACACCTAAAACCGTAGTTCAACTAATGATGCAGTCAAGTTATGTGAAATTAGCTTTCCAGTGCAGCCACCGCATTAGTTCCTGACCTGCAAGAACGACAATGTTCGCAATCAGAGCCAGCATACAAAATCGTGCACCAACAGCAAGACTTACCTAAAGAGCATGTGCAACGGAAAGAAGATCATGGATACATACCAAAGAACACGCCAAAATATATTGTGTAAGCTGAATCCCACTCTTATCTTGATACACAGCAATATGTTCTTGAAACTCAACATCATTGATAAATGACACAAATCCATTCATGCACGATCCTGGATCTGAGGGGTGATGGGTAAGCCAATTCCTATTTGGAAGCACATTCACCGGATAGGGTCGGTCGAACGAACTAGAATGCTCATTATGGTATTGAGGGTGATCCATTTTACGAGGTGGAAACAACAAGCATGTGCCAGGTGAATTATAGATACTTGCAAATCCGAGAGCAGAAACCCTAATTTTGAAAACCCTAGTTCGGAGTTGTTCCCGGAATCTGTCAAGGATATGAGGATCCGCATCCACTTTCAGTGGAGGCCAAAATTCCTCACCATCTTGAACAAACACCAGACCTTCGAGCGGGGGTTTTCCCAACTTTGACAGTTGGGTGAGATCAACAAGCGACTAGATGTGATCATGGATTGTGGCGAGTTGCAAAATGTCAGTGGGCTTTGTATCAATTCAATGAAATGTTTTCACACTGATCTATTGATAATCCAAAGTATTGGATTCTCTATATTTGCCAGGGTGGGGTGAATTCGATGCGGTTATGCTGGGAGAAGCATGGTACTTGGGGATCGTCATTTGAGAAACGGTCGGCAGAAGCTGAGGCGCTTCGATTTTCTGATGGGTACTTGAATCTTCCCAAAGAGAATCATCGAATTCTGGTGTCTCCATATGGTCGGAAAAGAGATGCGAGTGATAGTCCTCAGCGGTATGATGGAATATGTTTTTAGCTAAGCAGGGATCACTGTAACCATTGATTTGATCAAGTTGGGTACCTGGAAATTTAGGCTCCTCGAGAGTTACCAACTGGGATGGATCAATAAAGAGGACATCTTGAGGTTGCCCAGATAGGAAATTGCTCCTATGGCCATCTAAAGATTCTGAGTGAGAAAGATCAGATCTAAAAGATTCATCGATTTTGAACTGTGATTGTGAAACACCATCTGCATGCTTATGATTGTCGCCAATACCAGTATAAGGAAATTTTGAATGTCTCAAAGAAATTACTAGTGTGGTGGGATCATGAAATAAATTGGGCAATAATGAATGAACAGATTGAGTCGCAGGGGCGTTAACCATACAAGGCTTTTCAACATGTGCATCCATGTCATTTAGAGAAAACAATGATCTGGCAGGCTTTGCAAGGGAATCAACTTTATGCGAGGTAGGAGTCGATTCATAATCAGTATGTGAATCAAATTTAGGTTTGTGTCCAGGGAGACACCAAGTGGGCTCGAGGTAGGTTTCATGAACCGAGAGAGGTAGTGAGCCACTATGGTTTTCGAGTTCTGATCCGACATGGGGCACGAAAGATTCAAAGGTAGTACAATAGGCTTTATCCCCATGCACCCATCTATCATTTCTCAGAAATTTCGAGGTCACAACTCCACTACTCGACAACTCAGGAAGAGGGATGAGAATATCACAAATAGCAACACTCTCCTTGGAGGCCTGAATGTGGTCTGGACTTGGGGGGATGGACAAGGAAGCATTAGGGACAAATTCTGAACAGTCGGTAACTTGCGAGTCATCATAGGGAACACTAGGATCAGGATGGGTTGCTACTTGAAATTGTTCAAGGGAAACGAGGATCACATACGTGAACTGTTCTCTTAACAACTTCCAATCGACATCCTTCTCAGGGAACTCAAAACATTAATGAACAAATCTGATAGAGAATTCATCTAGAGGTTTCTGAGGTTCCATTATGATGTCATTCAGCTTTATCAATACACTTTGAACATCGTACCTGTGAAAAGCCTATTGTAATTCACTAGCGAGTTGTTCAAACAAATGGATGGAAGCTTCTGGCAATGTGCGGCACCATTTCTTAGCGCGACCTTCGAGAGTGAGGAAGAAAAGAAAACAAATCAAACCTTCATTGTCAATTTCGTAGCACTCACCAAAGTCACAGAAATCTGAAAGGTGTCGGCTTATGGACACTCCATTTTCACCATCAAATTTTAACTGGGACAAGTGATACATAAGTTCATCGGAGATGAAGTATCGAGGCTCATAAAACTCCGAAAAAAATCTCAGGAGAATGATTTGGGAACGAGTCATTATAGATATGAGATTAACTACAGGCTCTAAGGGCTCAGCTTATCATCTAGCCCTCCTTCTGTGCCAATTATTTTGACGGGAAAATCTGTCCGGCCAACAACAGGGGATCTCCCCAGTAAAAGGTCTCAATTAGACCTTGAACCATTTGTAATAGGGATCTCGTCCGGGGTCTGGGTCTGGCTACCGCTAATTTCTCCTTTCTTTGGGTCTCGCTTAAACTCTATAAAATAGTGGATACACACCTCATCAAACGGTACAAGACATGTGATTGATGCATTAAATGTACATGCAACACTATGAGTAGGAAGAGAAAATAATAAAGCATGAAGACCAAAGGAAGTGTTGTTAACAACACTTCATTAGGGTCATGCTTGTAAACTGTTCTGACCACAAAGGAAACAATTCCTCATGGCAAGAACACCCTTCACTTCCTAAAAGCTTTAAATGGTAACACAAATGCTAATAAACAAAGCCATCAGCATTCGTTAAGAAAGTGAAATGAACTCAACCACCATTAACATACTCAGCAAACTGTTATGCAATTGTGATACGAATTAAAGATACAGTTCCCTTAATATAAAGATGTTTAGAAACTGAAAACATAATACTCAATAGCGCTCATACATATGACAACACTAGATCCACAAAGGGATTTTTCAAAATGCTTGTATTCATGCTTCAATGTATAATCCTCTGGTAATACAATATACTCAGCTCGAGTCCCAAACAAAATATCCTATACAAGTTCCTGAAGGAAGTATTTATAGAGCAAAGCTTGCCCTTTGGGGTCCCTGACTTTTCATCTTCCCGACAGTTGGGCTGCCTTGCAACCTAGTCTTGGACCATCCGCAACCTGTGACCTCGGCAGATATGCGACCTGCGACCTAGGTAGATATGCGACCTACGACCTCAGCAGATATGCGACTTGCGACCTCGGAAAATATGTGACCTGCGACCTTGCGACCTAATCGCTAGGTCGTTGGGTCGCGCCATCGGGCATTTAATAGGGGATGCGACTTAGTGACCTGGTGACCTCTGCGACTTGCGACCTTTGGGAATATGCGACCTACGACCTCAAGAAATTTGCGACCTGCGACTTCAAGCAGACCAGCAGATGTTATAGCAGTATTCCTCATATCACATTCCTTGCTTTAAAAACTGGCCCTCTTGCTTGCTGGGAAAAACTTGGGCTCATTGCGCAGACCAACAGCTTCCACCTACAGTCACATAGCTCAGGTTACATGTCTTCATTTACAAATCTTAATGTTAGGGGCATATTTAATTAATTGCAAGCATGAAAATAATAACTTAGACCCTTGTGTGGTCAAGTATGGAGCTACTGAATCGTCGGAGAAAATGGCTAGGGTAAGCTTTCTCTGTGCCCTTTCTCTGTCAGGATCATAATTTTTTTCATGCACAAAGTTCTCTTTGATTGAATTGCTTGATAGGCATGGGCTTCTTCATCCGCATCTTCAATGGTTGTCGTAGATTTTATGCTCATCAATTTTCCCATTTATTAGAGAAGCAATATTTTTTATCTTCAATCGGAGAGTCTCAGGTGTTTTACTTCTTGAATATTTCATGAAATAGAGGTACAAGGATGCAAATGCTTCAGGGAACGAAACAATGTCATGATATATGTTTACAAAACCTCTCAATGTTTCTGATACAGAAAGAATTATGCCAACCCTGTATATGTTTGAGTGGAGAGCGGTGCATCATCACTAGTCTCCATGATCATAGCGAAATTCAAAGGTTGAGGTAAAACGGATACCCCACTTGAAAGATGCAACCAAGGTATATAATCTTGATGCTCCAGCAAAAGGGTAGGGAATTTCGCTTCATCTCCCTTTTGAGGCCCTGCTTAGTATCTAACGCGGACATCAATAGAGCTTGCAGAAAGTTGACAGCCTCGGGACAAAACCTTCGAGCATCTTTGTTAACTGAGAGAAGTGTGGTGCATAGGAATGTTCCAATAGTAACATCCCATGCTGAATTGATGGGGCAATGCATAAGATGCTCTGACATAAGTAGAGCAGCAGGCATCATAACAGCATGCCGAAAATCAGAAGAAGGAAATATTGTTGTCTTTTCATCTGCAAGGACAGCAAAATACTGTACCAAAACACCGTAGAATACTTGCATCATATGACGATTCCTTGCAGCCAAGCATTGCATGCTTGAATGCGAAAAATTGCATTTTTGTATCTGGGGTCGTGCAATCGGAGAATCTCCATGGTTGCAGCTTCCCTTGGGCACACCTTTCTACGACCTTGCGACCTCGGAGGGGTCGCACAGTCGCATGGTCACATTTCCTATCCAGCAACATTGCATCGCGACTCAGCGACCTGGAGGAGTCGCGCAACTTTATCTCCATTTGGGCTGTGACTTCAAATGGGTCGCAGGGTCGCAAATACCATCAAATCAAAATTTGCATTGGCCTCATAGGTCTGTGACTCACGGACTTGGGTTGAACTGCGACCTCATGGGTGTCGCATGGTCGCAATTTTTGCTTGAGTGGTAATGGATGCGTCTGATGTTCACCTGTGACCCTACGCTCAGCCGCACTCAAAGCATTGGCTGTCTTCATCGTGCAATCATTGTTTGGCTTAGGCGCAATATCTTCTCCTGCATTGAATTTTGCTTTCATTTAATGAATGGAGTGGCCTTTACGTATGGAGGAGTTTCTCGATCGTACGATCTGGCTGTAGTTGCAGGAAGGAGCACACTCCGACAAATCCTTTTCCCTTCTAATGGTGATTCGTTGATGGATCAATAATTTTAACCATGCATCAAAATTAATATCGAACAGTTTCTGTCTTCGTGGTGGTAAGTCAGGTTGTGAGCAGACAAACACCATTGCCATGCTATATTTAAATGATGTTAACAAAACCAGCCTTCCAAAGAAAATATAATACGTCAATCTGCTGGATACGCATTTAGATTTGAGTTAGTTGTTTCACGCCCTCTTTGGAAGCATGGATATGAAACATGTTTCAGTCATGTCAAAAAAATTTGTTTTAACTTGCAGCTTTTCCTAATATAATGATTTTAACGTTGAACACCAAACCTCCTCGAATCAGCATCTTCGATTTAATTTTCAAGGTGGAACTTTTATCTTGTAATAGAACATTTCTCATCTACTACATTGAGGGCTTTTTCACTCTAGAAATAACGCTCCATAGCCATTACTGCGCTGGTTCGATTGAGCATTTTGCTTTTCCTAGTGGATCTGTATCCTACGACGATGACAAAGCCGACACAGTTGAATCCACGTGCATGCATTCGGGATGGGGTTATATTGCCACTTTTTCATGCTGTCACAACTAAATCCATGCTGGATGATGACACTTACTGCCTGTCTCCACTAAAACACTGGTTAGTGACATGGTCCACGTGGTGTCATGCATGGTCGAGACCTTAATATGGGTAGTGACTGAATATTATCTCAATGCATTCTGGGGAGGCGCTGAATGTAATGCTCGACACCTACAACTTTCCTCCTTGAGGTGGAAAAGAGCTGGGTCAAACATACATTTCACACGTGGTGGGAAGCCAAAATACATGCCGGGGATTGCTTCATGCGTGTTGTGCTTGCGCTTGCCATAGTTTAATTCATCGTTGTAATGGTAAGCGTAATGGGAGAAACTAAAGGAAATCATCCTCCATGCAGGGCCTTAATCACGACTAGAAGAGACAAGTGCACCTTCCATAATAGAAATCAAGCGCTGAACAAGAAACAACTGGTACGATCATAACTGTTGCTGACAAGAACGGTGAATTCGCTCCACCTCAGCCTTAAGTGAAGAGGAGACCAAGTTGAAATGCCGAAGTTGAAGATATTACCAAATCGTTGTTGAACCTTATATTCACGACTTTGGGCAACTTTTGATCAATCCTCATGTCATGGTAACGCCAATAAATAGAGTGGTATTTTGCTATAAATGTCCTTGAGCGCATTGGGAACCCGTCAAATGTTATGAAATGGACATTTGAAATGCTAAGGGTTATATTCGAACCTTACTATAGCTACCACATTTGGAAGTCGATGTTGCCAATTCAAGCCATTGTTTATTTATATAACTTATTTGAATAAGGTACCCCACTTTGTGACTTAATCATGACCGAAAATTTCCTCACTTGGTGCGCTCTTGCTCCCTGCATACATGTGATGCATATTTTCTATTTTTTATATTCCAGCTCGAGTGATGTAATTGAGTTTAGAATCAATGACTTTGACCTTGAAATTGACTGTCTTCCCTTTCAAAGTAATTGATAAACTAGTGAGAACACCTAAGGGTTTTGATTCTCTTGCATCAAACACTTCTAGGGAATTTGGTGATGAATTCAGGGTTGGAGAACCTATAGATTTCCAACATGAAGATGACATGACACAGGTTGATGCACCTTCATCCACAACTGCTCGATGGATGTTGAGACCATTAATAACAACTTGAATAATGAGTGAAATCTCATGTGGATGTCACGGAACAAAATTCTCTAGATCGAAAGCAATAAGGCTAGTATCAGTAGGATCAATCCCACCAATCACAGATAAAAAAGCTTTGCGCTGCAACATACAACTCTGAAGTACTTATAATTCGGACATCACGGACAGTGCCTGAGCCAAATCCTCAACAAAATTGTAATGGTGAGTGGCACGGACATTGGGATTATAAGAAGACTTGTGGAGTACACCTTCGGAAGGTGGTCACACAATAGATTCAGCATTGGGCCTTTCAATTTCAAGAGGACCAGTAACAGGCGGAGGAGGAGGACCACTAGCGATCTCCTTCCTTGTGGCCTGACAAGATCCAGTATAACCTTTCGACCGAGTAGCAATAAAAATGGTTGCAGAACCGTTCACCATGAACACTTGAGAGCCAAATGGGGCAAAGGACTGAGGTTGCTTTACCATCTGAGTCTGCTGAGATGGGAAAGGTTCTTTAAGAATGATCAGAGTTCCCTGAGTGCCTTTGAGAAATCGCCTCACTTTGAATCATCGTGGACAATCCTTGGTGAAATTCTTATTATCACAAATCAAACAAGGGTACTCCGGTTTTCGTTGAGAACCATCGCCAGCATGAGGTTTCTGAGAATCCTTTTTCAAGGTATTGGCTATGTCCTTACCTTTACCCTTGTTTTTACCTTTAGAACCATTATCCGTAGGATTGGCCTGAACGACATTAACTTCTGCAGGTTTACCAGAATTCGAGGTAGACTGAGAAGCAACATTATTGGAAGAAGTAGACTTCGGCTTCCTATTGTTTGGAGATGAAGAATTATAAGAATTCTGAGACATAGAACCAATAATACCATCGACGGATGGAGTCACTGGTGGTTTATAACTTTTAGGTCGAGGAGCATCAGACAAGATATCATATAATGCACCAGACTAAGAGTACACAAGATCAAGGTACTAGGCATAAACAATGACTTGTTCCTCGGTTACACATGCCCCCATCGCAATATCTTTGGCAATTTTATTGACAAAGGAGGTGGTGATCCAATGAGTTAGAACCTGATCAAGAATTAAAAATTTGATCATGCGACGATGACTTCGCCACTCATGAATATGATCTGAGATATGAGTAGCTTGGTCTTGTTTCAATGATGTGAGGAGGTGCGTCCCAGTCTCATAACGGACTGGTAACTGAAAATGCGTAAGGAATGCCATGGCTAAAGTATTGAAATCTTAGAAGACGCCACGAGATAGCTCAATGTACCACTTTGCAGTGGCACTAGTAAGAGTTCACTGGAAAAGACGAAGTCTAATAGAATCATCCACCCAAGAGTTACAGGAACACCACAAATGGTAAGTCATAACATGTGCTTGGGGGTCTTCACCAGAATTGCCCTCAAATTTAGGAAAATCACCAGGAATCTTGTTAGGAACCGGAGGCCAATATGGGCTATGAAGAATGGGATCGTTTGTCAACTTTGACACATCAGGTAATTCCAACATAGCAAGAAACAGTAATTGGGTATTGAAAGTCATTAGAGGTCTTTGATAAGGACTCATATGTACATTCCACCTAGTCTAAGCGGGATTCTGTCCCCATACATTCTGTCCCAGAGGATTCAAATCTTAGGGATTAGAAGCAGGATAAGTCGGTTGATACTGGGGTTGAGGACCAGGATATTGAGTCGAAGTAGACCACTGAGGTCCTTGTTGAGCAGTATAAGGACTCTGCTATGGAATGTAAGTGTGGATTTGAGGTTGGCGATATACAGGTGGATTTTGAGGGTAAGGGACCTGGGGCACACTATATATCGGCTGATATGAACCTTGAGGGTAGTAAGCGCCTTGCAGTTGAGCAGGTGGTCCCGACTGAGCAGGTTGAGCAGGCTGTTGAGCGAGAAAAACCAGTTGATTATAGATAGGTGGAGCTGGCTCCTAAAACGATGGAACAGGCTGAGGAGCAGGTTGAATTAGTTGCTGAGCTGGTTGAACCGAGTACTTAGGGCCACCGGGTTAGCCTTGTGGGAAAGGTTGACCCAATGGTTGTGATGGACCAAGTTGTCCCTGATAACCACGTTGACCTGGAGAAGGACCGTAGGGTTTTCCTAGTTGCACAACATTCGGGCCATACTGAGCATGTGGCTACTGTTGTGGTACAAGATTTTTCCCCTTTGGTGGGTAGATTTTCCCCCCAAGAGAATAAGATAGTCCTGGTGGATTCAGAGGTTGACCCGAAAGACCAAAGGGTTTTCCATGTTGGACCAAAGGTTTTCCTTGTAAACGTTGGCCTTGTGGATTGTATGGTTGTCCCTGTGAACCAAAAGCAGGGCCCTTATGAGCTAAAGGTTGTCCCACAGAGGGTTTTCCTTGCAAGCCAGAGGGTTGCACAGGAAAGGTAGGTCCAAAACGAGAAACGGTCTGATAAGGATCAGTAGGAAGCAAATAGACCAGATTACCATGCTCATCATAATGGTGTGGATATACATATATGGGATTACCAACAATATCATAGTGATGGAATCAAAGGTTTCCAGGAGCTTGGAATGGATAAGAACCCTAAGAACTCTTCTGCTGAACGACCAACAGATATTCTTCAAAAGTAAGACTACCAGGAATCGCAGGAGTAGTGGAAACTGCACTAGAAGCAGGCGTGGCCTCCGTCGAGGGAGCATAACGTCGGTGAATATCCAACATCTGCTCATCAAACGCATAGGTAGAAACCATAGGCATGGTAGAGGTAGACGGGGTTTCCATGGCATGGGTTTGTGATCTACCCGAGCCGGGATTAACATGCGACCTAGGATTGACAAAAATATACCTACGAGTGTGAAAATATCCTGATGATTGATGGGTAACAACCGGCATAGATGAAGCCACACAAACCATCGGTTGGACTAGAACAGATGTAATAGTAACCGACGAACTAGGTGTCAAAGGCGATAGTCCTGAAAAAGGTAGGACCAAACTTTTAGGAGGAGTTACTGTACTGGATTGCACAATGGAGGCAACACGAGACATAATCTGACTCAAGGACCGATATTCAAGCGGAAGTGACATCGATGGTGGAGAAGACTGAGTAGAAACATGAGGGACATCTTCCAGAAAAAGCTGATATTCTCATGTAGAAATAGGCATTCCTTCACTACCAATAGGACTATACGATTCCATGTCTGACTCCACCGTAAGATCTTCGAAAAGACTACAGGGACTAGGAGGCACAGCAGCAGAAAAAAATGGCAAGCCCAATGTAAGAGGAGGAAAATCTCCTTCTTCCCCAAAACTAGACCAAGCACCAGAAGGAGGCCAATTGAACTCAACTAGCTCTTCAGGAGGAGATCGAGTAGCAAGAGGCAGGATAGATGGGAGGATAGGCTGCGAGATCTCGGTAGACCTATTGGACTGAGGAGTTTCAAAAGAAACATCCGGGAAAGAACTACCACTAGGAAGGAGTGAGGATGACGAAACTAGTGGTTCCGCCACCATGGCTATATATCAAAGAAGAAAGGGAAAAAGGGAACCAATTGAGGATTCCAAGATCAAAACCAAGGAAAAACAATAGGCCAAGTAATAAAACTTTAATGGGTGTGTGATTGTCGGTGATTAATTTTATGACACTGAAACCATATTTTGTTGTTTCATTTTTAAAGAGTTGAGAAACAAGCCAAATATGACTCTAGTCGCTTTCAATTTTAAACGAGCATGAAAGGACAAGTGATCGAAAATCTCCTCTCTTTTTAAAGATTCATGAAAAGATCAAAATGACTACTCTGAAATACTAAGAAAGATGGTATACCAGGTTTCCGTGAACTGACATATACACTGTGGTGATCAAATGAAATAGAAATGACCAAGGACTTAACGTACATGCAGGTAGTCTCCCCGAATGCTTTGGTCGGTGTATCATGGTTACCAGGGGGCAGACTCTTCTTCCTATGGATAAAAGGATTGCAACCTAGAGGGGTCTCCCTTTATATACTCGACAGTGCGCGGAGCACAATTCCATACTAGCGCTTTCTAAAGCCATATGGCGAACGACAGCTACTAGGCTTTAATACGTCGAAACACGTCTCTAGCCTAGACCACTAAAAATGTTTCATTAGGTTTCAATGCTTCCTTAGGTTAATTAAATAAATTTTAAAGTTTATCTTGGATTAAGTTTTATTTTGAAGGCCCTATCAAATTTGGATATCAAAATTCATAAATGCAAGCTATATGAAAATGAACATCATTTCCGATTCAATGAATGCTAATTATGAGAAGGATAGAGATCTTTCAAACAAATGAAAACAATGAGACTATACGAAGAAATCCACTAATGCATCTAACAGAATCTAATGAAAATGAAACTCTTTCCTAGATAATCAAATACTAGTTATGAAAAAGAGTATTTCACTTTCAATGCAAAGAATGAATGCAAAATATGTTTTTTTTTTTCAATGCAAAGAAGCACATGATGCACTAATAACATGAAAAACGAAAACAAACACTAGCTTAAGTGTTGCGTAGGAATCAAAATTGAATGACTCAATAAAACGCGAAACAACACAAGAAATCACTCAAACTAATGTCGCAATCTTCCAAACCAAGAGAAAGTTTTCAAAATGATCGAAAACAAGCAATGTAATCTATGCTTGGAGCAATAAGGTGAAGAATCAATTGAAAAACAAAATGACTCTGCAACCAAAGAAATCACTCAAAAAGATCAAGAAAAATAAGTGCAATACATCCACGAATGAGACTAACAAGAATCAAACCAACTTGATTTTTGAACAGAAGGCTCAGTGCACTAGGACACCTAGAAACCCTAAGGCCTCGATTGATGCTGATAAGAAGATGGACAAACGACTGAGAAAAGAAAGTCGATGGTAATCAAAACAATCCCAAAGGCATAATTACACATAAAAACAACCCAAAAGCAAGCACAATTAACCAAAAGACTCATCAAGGAGGTCAAAACAATTCCTACAAGGGTTGGCATGACTGTAAGGCTATAATCCACACCATACAGGGGTTGGCACGACTGCAAAAAGAGAAACCTACAACAATTGGCACGACTGTTGAAAGAAAAACCGCGCCAAGCCAGATAACTATGGAAAAAGAGGAAAAACAAAAACCTAATGAGTAGAGGTCAGTCAAGACACTCTGGAGCTGAACAGAAGATGGAAAGTAATCAAGAAAACTACAAAAAGACAGATAAGAAAGTCAATGATTGAAACTGACCCAACAAGATGAAACGACAAACTCGCACTGATCCCCAATGGAGTCGCCAATTTTTTAAGCAGGAAAATCCTCTTTGTTGATAGAGACGATCCATCTAGCCCTACAGTGGGTCTAGAAACAAAGGGACATGCTAAAGTGTTGCTTCCTAATTATTGAATGAACAAAGGACATGGTAGATCGACCTAATTGGAATCCAACGTTGTCGTTGTTGCTGTAGTGGTGGTGGCCTCTCGCTCCTGCCTTGGCAAATCACGATCTTTCCACCATTACGCTTGGATACCTGCACATAGAACAAGAAACAAGAATAACATATGATATAATGGTTTCACTCATAACTACTAGCCAGTCAAAGAGGGCTAAGCAAGTTGCATTAAGCATCTAACATAATACAAAATGGGAACCAAACAATAGTCATGTATATAAATGAATAGAATGAAGAGTTACAACCAATGCTTTGACATCGCAGTCTCCTCTAATGGGGTTCAGCCAAAGTGTGTCTCAGATGCTTGTCAGGGAATTTGGAAAGGATGAAGGCATGGACTCAAGCTCTCTCAGAAGTCATGGAATCAAGCTTCTTCAATGTAATTCCTTATTATTCTATCTTCTCTAGTAATTCAACTATAATATTTTTAATTCTCCAAGTTCAGCTAGCTTGTTCTAAGAGAGATAGCTTCTTTTATAGAGGAAAAGGAGGAGGTTAGGATCCCTAAAAAGGTGGGAGAGAGGCCTATCCTTTAGGGAGTTCCCATAAGAGGTGGAAACCATAAACCTAAAGGAGGGAGTCTGTGATTTTTCAGTTCAACCACTCCCAATGACTCATCCTCGAGGTGGTTGGAGTGGAATATCCACCTCTATTTTTAAAAAACATTCCATAAACAGCTTGACGTGGGTGGAAAACTAGGACAGAGCGCTAGTTGGCGCGAGGCCAATTTTAATCTTCCTCTTCAGCACGAGGGCATAACTGATTACCCACGCCAAGGAAAAAACAAGGGTTTTTTATTCTTTGCTCAAGGAATTTTCAATAGAAGGAATATTACTCTCATGTAAAGGGATACAATGATGGTCTTTGCAAGGCATGACACTGCTTATTGATCATGGAAATGACCCTCCAATGAGCAAGATGGGGATTGCAAAGACAATGAAAATTTTTTGTGCAACAGAAGGTTCAAGTCGGGTCGGCTTGAACGTGTTTGGGTCACCCTCTACATGCACAGTTGGGTCAACTTGCATGCACAGTTAGGTTGGACTCATTTGTATTGACAACCAAAAAAATGTGTGCAGCTACGGGGATTTGAACACAGGCCTCTCGCCCACGAGCGCACACGCCCGACCACCTGGGTTGTGTGTTAGTTCTTAACACCTTATGGGCACCAGTCATATTTCAACTAAATTTTTGTTCCGAGCGGAGTTTTAAAGGGCTAGCCCCATTCACATGACCACCACGCAGTGACCAGGGGCATGGAACTAACCTTATCCGCCCAGCAGTTAGCAGTTAGCACTAAACCTACATGCGAATGCACCAACAACCTTATCTGCCAGTATTTAATGTCTCCACCAAATTAGCGCAGTTTCTGCCATTTCCGCCTATCCTCCAAATTTGGAAGTTTAACTGGAGTTCCTCCAGTTTTGGAGGAGGATTTGGGGGACATTAGGCAAAAATCTTGGAGAGGCCATAACTCTCTCATTATGGAACCCAATTGAGTGAAAAAATAGTCAATTTAGACTATCTCAAACCTTTTGAACTCAATGGAGTATGTTGTAGAGCCATAAGAGAGCTTCTAAGCAAGTGTTTGCTTCAATGAACTTCAAGGGGCCACTAGGGCCACCAAGAGGCAGAATCAGTTTGAGGCCTAGCCAGGGGATCTAGAGGCCTTATCCAGAGATCCAATAATCAAAATTGGATATTTTAGATGTTCTGAATCTGATGAGATGGTTTTTAGAGCCTGTAGATAACTTTAGAAAACCAAAAAGCTTCAATAAAGTTACAGGGGCCATTAGTGCCAGCTTTTGACAGCAGTAGTGCAGGGCCTAGGTAGAGCAGCTAGAGACCATATGCAGTGAACCGGTATTAATTATTCAATGTAAGAAAAATTATGACTCTAATGGAAGAGGTTTCAGAAAGTTTTGAGGACTTCTAGAGGTTGAAAACCCAGTAGAGAAGTTTTTTAGTGACCCTAGTGCCAGGGGGTGGCGGCAGGTGTTGGAAGCGAAACTGGAGCAGCCGGAGGCAATTTTTGATGAATGAACAGTATATATTGACTAATTTAGACATTTTAGAACCAATGAAAGTGGTTTTAGAACATTTTGATAGCTTCTAGAACTTGAAAAGCTGAAGGGAATTTTTGGGCAGCCCTGGGCAAGCCGTGGAGGAAGGCCTAGTTTGGGGATGCAATGCTCGTTTTGAGAAATTTATCGGTTGATATTTGGTGTATGATGTGTGCTAGATATAGTAGGAGTGTTTTTAGTAATAGAAACAAAATTCTGAAGGATTTTGTGACATTTAGAAGCTCAGAGTAGCTCAAAGCATTGATAGAAGGAATTGTGTCAAAGGGAGCCTAAAGTTGTTTTGCATAGGCTAGACAGCTATGAGAGGGATATATATGGTATTCTCAGCCCTTTTGATCAGTTTATTATCCATTGTATTTAATTGTGGAACTTGTAAAAGAAACCTTACCATAATCCCAAAGAGTTGATTCAATATGATAAAGCTCAAAGGAGACGTAGCCCATGAGATTCGGGTGAACTCCTAGATTAATTTTTATATTGTGTTTAAATGTTTTATTGCTGCATTATGTTTCTGTTATACATGTTAAATTTCAACAAGAACAAATTAACTTAAGACACATAAACAATTAAAAATTCATAAAGTACTTTCAAGCATAAATTCCGCATAATGTCAAGTACAAGCTAGATCATTTAATTGTTAAACTGAGTGGGGGGTTCTTGAAATAGATAACAACTTATCCAAACCATTTTCAGATCATGTTGTCAGTGTTATATAGGAGCTAAAACGTCCTACTATTTATTTTTGTCATTTTCATGTGTAGGTATTCCATACAAATGTGATTTTGTACGAATTCTATGCCCATTTTTTGGCAGGACCATGCAAGGGATGGAAGATAGTGTGTGTTTTCCCCACGTAGAGGTTTCACTTTATGCAAAGGTCCCATGGGTAGTAAATTTTTAGCGTGCTATGTTGCACACCCATGTTTGGTGAATGCATGCGGTCAGCATGCAAAGAGTTTTAACTAGCGTAGAGAAGTCATTTTTTAAAAAGAAATTTCATGTTGTTTTATTTAAAAATTTACTTTTTGGTGTTTTTCTTTGTGGTAGGATGTTTTTGAGAGAGTGGGTATAGCCCAAGCTCCGTGTGGCAGTGGTACAAAACCCCTGTTCTCGAGAGACACTAGCTCATTATGGTTTTCTTATGTTCCTGGAGAACAACCTACTGAGATCTGAGTATGGGTTCTTGCACTACTTGGTCCGATGCTGGAACTGGAAACAACGTGTTATGTTCCTCCACAGGAGATATGTAGTGATCTAGCATGAGACTAATGTCTACTTTGTGATGGGTCTCTTGCCTAATGGGGAGGCACTTCCTTATCCACTCCCTCCTGGGAGACTTAACATTCATTACTGGGTTGAGGAGGAGAGGCACTGTCGTCCTAACTATATTACACGAGGCTACATCCAAGTTGGGCATATTTTCCATTTCTATACATTTTCTTATCAGATCTACTACATTTCCTATTTAGGTCGACATTGATCCACCAAGTTGTAGGTTTGCATATTGCGGTGTTGCGTCGAATCCATGATGGTCACTTTTTTTATTGTGCCTACTATGTTTATCAGGGTATGGTCACTGAGTTATCCAAAGCACAAAGGGGTGTTGTGAAGAAATTTTCATATGCAATCATTCTTTGCAGTATCATGTATGACCAGGTTGTGATATTATGAGCCTTTGTGGTGGTGCCTCTAGGTCCTCCAAGAGATTCTTGGATGTATTGATGGGCACCTGTGATGCCCCGTGGTGGTGTGGGAGAGGTGGGCTGGTATTGGGATGTGATGATAAAGGCATGGTTTGAGTCAAACGCACATTTATTCCTCAAGTTTTTTTATTTGAGGATGGGCTTTGGTGGGGATCCGGACATGGGTCTCCCTCCTGACTATGCATGGGGACAGACAGCTATGACCCATTATGTTTTCTACATTTTGAGAGTTCTATTTTTTTGTATATTTCTATATGTCTTTGATGGTGACACTGATATTTTTTTTTTGTTTCTTTTGCAGATGTGGGGTTGTCAGGGCGTCCTACTATTTGCTTGGTATGCCATCAGCCTAGGTGGAGGCATCCTGCTGGGGTGGCTCAGGCCCAACTTGGAGGCCAAGTTGGTTTTGGAGGTCCTTCAAGGGAGGGTAGTAGCAATGTAGCTCTTTGTGGGGATGTTACCCTCCTGGCACATGCTAAGGTGGCCGAGGCACGGGTGGTCACAGTTGAGGAGTTGCTGGCTACTACTGATATCCGAGTATTGGCAATAGAGGCCTGAGCAACTAATGTGGAGGATCAAATGGGTGTCGATGAGGCCCAGACCAAGGCAGAAAATGCTCGTGTTGTGGACTTGGTGGATGCGTGGAGTCAGCTAGAGAGGCTGACTCAGGTTTTACCAACCAGGAGATTCGATGACCTGGCCGACATATGGTTGGAAATGACGATGGCCTAGGAGAGGGCACATCACCCGAATTTGCGTTGAGCAGCACTTTTTGTCACAATTTCTGCTGCTATACTAGCGCTGGGTGCTGATGTGGGTCTAGAGGACCATCCAAGTGAGGCTCATTCCTAGATATTTTGTATGATCAGGGAAATCACCCACTATGAGGATGCTTCCCTACATTGATGATATGTATATTTTTTTACTGACGCGATAGTTAGTGACTTGTTTTTGTATACAGGGACACATATTTTTGATGTATATATGCGATATGTATTTTGGCAGATATTATGATGTGCCTATGGTTATTTTTATATGTGTTTATATGTTTATGATGGACGTTATGCACTTATGATGGATGTTATGGTTATGATGAAAATTTTTGTTTTGTTGATAATGATTTATACGAGATCCATTCTAGTTTAGGATATAGTTAGCTATGCAATCGACTCCCTTATTTTGATCTCTTGGTATATGTGTAAATGTAATGTGATCAAAGTGGCATACTAACCATCGTGCATGAAATTAATTCCTCAATAGGTGTGAATCCCGTATTTGAAAGGCTTTGTTTAACTGCAATACCACTAAATGGGAATAAACAAATATGTCGAGATGGCTAATGCCATGGTTGATGCATTGCTCAATAGCCCGATGAATACATCATATTCTTATTTATTATTTGTAGCTGAAGCAATACATACTCCATTGGTGAGGAATGGTGACTGGTCAGGACAATATATGGCCGAGGTGATCGTGACTAAATGTTTTGACCATCGAGAGGCCCCATCAGCAAATCCAAAATAGTAGATCTGCGGATGATCCATCTGTGACACAAAAGCAATGTTCTTAGAAAATTTTCATGATGATTGTGATCATCATAAAAATTTATGTTACATTCATTTTATCTCTAGGGTATAGAGGCTTTCCGCCTTATGGGTGGAAATTTTTGAGGTAGAGCCCATTGATGAGCTTGGCTAGGCATGTACCATCGGGCTTTGAAAAAATGTATGCTCCTTTGAGGAGAGTGTTTGATGATGTAAGGACCATTCCATAATGTTTCAAACCTCCTGGGTCCTAAGGCTTATTTTGCAACACAGCGAAGGACTAGCTCCCACACAGAAAATGAGTGAGGGGTGATGTTATGGCCGAATGCTGATTTTACTCTTTTCTTTCAAGCCTCGTTTTGTTAAAGATATTCTCGTAGAATTTCTTCGACGAGTTCTAATTGTACCAAATGTTACTCTAGAGGCTTAGTATCAATGATAAGTTCGATGGATGTGTGTAATTTAGGGATTTCGCACTCAATGGGAAGCACAGGCTCCACTCTGTATACCAACTGGAAAGGCGTGAACCTTGTTGAGGTTTTTACTGCTATGCGGTATGCCCATAAGGATGAAAACACCATATGGTGCTAGTTGGTTTTATGGTTCTTTACCATGTGTTGTAACATTTTTTTGAGTACCTTGTTAATAGCTTTTACCTGGTTGTTGTACTGGGAGTAGTATGGTGACAAAAAATCATGCATGAACCCAACGTTATGGGATAGCTCCTAGAAAATTTCATTCTGAAAATTATTTCCATGGTTGTAGAATAACTCCTTAAGTACACCAAACCATGCAATGGCATGGTTGAAGAGAAATTGAGTTGTGGTTTCTGCAGTGTTATCGTATGTGGGCATGGCTTTTGCTCATTTGGTTAAATAGTCTACGTCTACTATGATGCATTTGTGGTTGCTAGAAGAAGTAGGGATGAAAGTCATAAATTCGATGTGCCATTTGAAAAAGGGTCCTGCTACAATGATGGGTTTAGGGGAGCTAGAGGCACTCTTACCTTGTGAGCGAAGCGTTGGCATCATTCACACCTTTTGATTTCTTGTATGAAATCGTGGAATAGGGTGGGCTAAAAATAACTGGCACGTAAGACTTTTTTGGAAGTGGCCATCCTAGAGAGATGGTCATCGCAAGCCCCACTATGGAAGTCATTTAGGTCTTGTTCATCTTGGTCGTGAGTGAGGCATCGATGTAAAATGGTGTCAACGCCTCTTCAATAAAGGACATCCCCCAATAGAAGGTATCAGGGGGCCTGATGGTGTATGCGCCTTTGGTCACCATGGGTGAGCTGAGGTTTGAACTTTTGGGTTCACAGAAACGAAAGAATGTTGCCATACCAAGGGTCCTTGATCATCACTAAGAACAAATTTTCATCGCGTAGTGAGTCATTAACTAGAGCTCCTTGGGTCTCACTTGGGAGATCAGTGATGAATTCGGCTAGGATGAGTGATTTCGTTCTCTTGGGGGAGCTAAATTGTATGTCAAATTCCTATAGTATAACTATCCATCGGGTGTACTTATGGTTCATCATACGTTGGGTTAGCAAATATTGCATGGGGTTGGTAGTTTCTATGAGTGTTATGGTCCTTAGGATGATGTAATGATGAATATTTTATAATGTGTGTACGAGGGTTATCTGAATCTGAATGTTATTTTTGTTGTGATAATTTATTTTTCATAATTATAAAAAATTACTAATCATTTTCTTCATGTGAATAGGTTTCCTTATGGTGTTTGTGAGTGTTAAACAAGTAATTGTTTCAATATTTATGTTAAATTTGTGAGAATTTTAACATTAAAACAAAGTAATGAACAACATCAATAAAATGTAAAGAAAACCATCAAATGATCCATTAACACATTATTTTGGTGAAGGATTTCACCCCTCCTAGGCTACATTTGCTTGGTCCATCCTCCATGGCTTAGGCCTCTGTATTACCTAAAAATGGAAAAATTGATATTTACAATCCTCTACTGCTCTTGAAACCTGCTCCAACATGCTCAAAATGTCTAAATCCTCTAGGTTAGAGTCTTTCTAAGCCCAAGTTTGTCGAATATTGCTCCAGTTATGGTTTCCTTAATTTTGGCCTAGGAAACCCCTCCAAAACTAGAGATAAATCCAATTTAATGCGCTAATTTGGAAGTTCCCTCTGAAATTGGAGGACCCCTCCAACTTCTTTGCCATGTTAAATTGGGTTAATTATCGGATAAGCTTGCATTAATAGTGGTTAGGTTCTAATTAATATTGTTTAACAAATATTCTTAGCAAATGGATTAGCGCACATTAACCACGGGTTATGGGTTAATTAACATGGTTTAATGGATTTTTAACCTGCACTTAAGTTCTAGCCCTATCGTGGTCATGGGCGGTGGTCCCATGGTAAGGGGATGGCCCCACTTACCCCCACCATTTAACATTTTCAAACTTAAATACATGAAGAGTGTTGTGAATGTTAAGAAACATTACATAGAAGAGACGGTAGAACTGTTGCATGTTGCAGGAGAGGTCGTAGGGTCGACCCTGATCTTAGCCCATCCTCCAACATAAAAAATTTCCACATAATATTTAATATGATTTCAACCAACTTTAACAATATTTTGGCCTTTGAGGGGCATGTCGTAGCCTCTGGGCTAGCCACATGTCAGCACATCATTGGGCCGACCAACACCTAACCAACAACTAACATTTAGTCTAGTAACTCGGGCCAACCACAAGATGATAATTGTCAGCATACCATTAGCCGAAGGAAAACCAACTTTGACCAATAAATTTACCCCTTTGACGCTGTTTGACGTTTTTCTTTAAATTCACCTCTTTCATCAAGTAGACAAGAGGCTCTAAATTTTTCATACAGAATCAGTTTTTGATGAAACAAAGTGTGCTAGAATCAAGAAGATGAGACCTATCCAGTTTTTCAGGTTCTGAACGATTCCGAGCACTCAAATTTTTGAGATTAACACTGAGCACCTAATCATTCCTCCTCAATAGAAGCCTTTTGGACCCCAAAAGCTCATTTATTACTCAACATGTGGATAAGGGTACAGTTCCCTCACCCTTTCAGTCTCAATCCACTGAAATTTTCCCAGTTTCATCAATTTGAGATTTTCACAAAAACTAATCTTTTTCCTTGACTCTGGAGACCCTATCTTGCTGTTGTAGAAATTTTCATGCTAAAATCTCCCTGAATTTACAGAACAACAAGCTTTCCTTGAATAAACAAACTTTTTCCCACCTCAATCGTCAATCAAATGAAAGTTGAAAACCGTCCCACCTCGAACACCATCATCATGGTGATTCTTAGTTGATCTTGATTTATACTTGCGTCGATTTTTTACCAAGTGTTTTCATGATTTCCACGTACCTTTTTTAAACCAAAAACAAGTACTTTTGGAATCTATTCCTTCTTTATCAAATTTCCTTGGTGCTTTCCCTTTAACCTTTGCTCTCTCTTGCACCGACATCTTGTTTCCAACACTGATGTTGGCTGCTGCAAAGATTTCACATCTTGTTTACCTCCTTTCAAAGGCAACCTGTTAGAGTCCTGAAACATATTATTAGAAGCATAAGAAAATTCAATCAAATCAACTTGTTCATTCGATGCATCTTTTTTAATGGTCTCTTTCAAAACATCTCTATGTTTAATCATTAGAAAAGTCAAATTTTGACTTGCATTCACTATTATCTTCATTTCTCCTTCATGTATAAGAGACAAACTTCTCTTCTTCTTATGCACTCTAAATATGTACTCAATTCCATCCTTAAACAAGTGATACTTATTCTCATGGCGATGAAATAATTATTTCCCATCATAAAGATAAGGACTTCCCAAAACAATACCTGAAATCTCAAGCGGCACTACATCAAGTTCAACTTCGTCAAGAAATTTTGAATTGATTGCAAACCTTAGGATGCACTTACTTGTTACGTGCAAGTTTTCATTCTTGCATATCCACCCTAAAGGATAAGGCCTTCGATGTATAATAATTTCAATATTTAACTTCTTAACTAAGTCATTGGAAATCAAATTAGCTTGAGATCCACTATCAAATAGTGTGTCTATCTTGGTATGTTTAGAAACGACTCTAATATGAAAGAGTTCAATTCTTGTATCTCATATTGAGTTACATTGGAACAACTTGAATAACTAGTGCTTGCTATGTTCTTACCTTTCAAACCCATTGTTGTAATCTTGGTTTCATCTCCTGAATCTGAACCTAAGTCATGTTCAATGATTGCAATATTTTTTCCCTTATCTTTGGCTTTACGTTTGTCTAGGTCCAAATCTGATGAAATTTCCAACAATGGTCTTCATCATGGCCATTCTTCAAACATTTTTTACATGTGAGTTTCTCTTTATCTTTTTTGATAGAGATATTTCTCTTTCATCTTCCATTAAAATTTCCCTTTCCTTTACCCTCATTGTTAGTATGAATCTTTCGTCGTAAAATACCACTTTAGCTACGCATAAAAAATATCCCTAACATCAATTATGTTTTCCAAATGTCTTTAAATCTGCAATTAGGTGACTGAAATAATGTTGAACAAATCCAGTTCCAAGCATAAAAGATATTAAGAAGATCAAGTAAAATGTAACTCCATGCATCCAATAAACAAGACAAGAATAATGTATTTGAAAGAATTTTTATATTATAATAAAAAGGGGCACCTGAGAGGAAAAGAAGAAAGGTGTTTTCCAGTTCTCCTCAATGGGATGGGTTCTTGAAAGTCCTCAGCATTCCAGATCTAAAATTTCTCTCTCTTGTTGGTGTAGAAAACCTAGACAAACATAGAACTCAAAGGGAGCTCACAAGGAAAAAATGGAGAATGTGACCAAGTATAGATCCAGAGTGATCTAATGCAATGGAAGGTGACTAGTGAATGGGGAAAACCCTTCTATTTATAGCAAAATATTAGGGCGATCTAGAACTTGGTGCATGAATAAAATATTATTAAACAAATTCTAGAACCATCCTTTAGGAATATTTTATTATATTTGTTGGAGGGAAAAGGATTTTTGACTTGGGTCAATTCCTTTATTTATAAATAATAAATAAATAAATTATTTATTTATTATTTTATGGAAATGGTGGGAATATAATTAAATAAATAATCATTTATTTAATCATTTATAAATGATTTAGTCAAATTTAACTAGGAATATTATTTAAGTAAAGGTTTAAATAACTTATTCCTAAGAAATAATCAAATAAATAAGGATTTATTTAATTGATTTCCTTGTTTTGGGTTAAATATGACCAGGAAATATAAACAAATAAGTTATTTCACATGGTGAAAGCAATTTTACTTAGGGTAAAATTGGTCTTACATGGTGTACTTGGGTTCATCTAATGATAATAGGTTAGATGACCAAAAAATGGTGTAACAGAATTCCCCCCAATGTACGAGTGTTAGGAGAAAATCGTATGACCGAAGTATGTTGTAAGAACTCAATCACTAGACATCAAGAGGGAAGTGAGAGAGAGAAATGTAAGGTAATCTAATGTGCTAAAGGACTAGACCCTGAGGAGACGAGACTTACAGGTGCAACAAGTTTCTAGTTTATGAAGTGGTACTTGTGCTAAAGGCGGCGAGGGAGGCATACCTATGCCTACCGAGACAAAGTACAAAGAATAGGAAGTCCAGTGAACAAGGAACCGAACCATGAAGAATATGCTGGCATAAATAGGAGCCAGAAAAATAGAATAATTAATACCACATACATGTTGTGACTGGAATAATCTTTAGGACTTACACAATAATATTTTAGTACATGAGATACAAATACACCCAAATGTCCCCTACACACAGGGAAGGGCTCGCAAAATCTGATTGATACATGCAAATCGAAGAGGCGTTGCAAGCGGCTGAGGCCGATATCATCAAATGGGAGGAGCTGCATCAAGGCTTGAAATGAAGAAGTCATCCGGGCATGTTGGGGGCTACCTGCAGGGCCACCCCCTCATGAGGGTTGAGACATCTCACACACACCCGGGAATCACCAATAGTTATTGTTGCATCACTGGACCATCAACTGTATAGATCACAATCACAATGAAAAGAGCTCAAACCAAGGTACACTGCCCCCTAGACCTGGCTTCTAGAGTAAATGAGCTGATGTCGATAGAAGTAGGTCCGCCATAGTTGAGGAAATAAGGGAACCCTAACTAAGGCACGAGAGAAAATAGTAGAGCGACTAACAGACGGACACTAATGATGATAATGAAATGAGGGTTACTGAGTAGCGAATGGAAGACTTCCCTTGGTAGAGCATAAGGGGCATGAATGGCTTGGCAGCAACTAACACAATATCAGGGAGGATAGGTGACAATGGTACTGAAGGCCATAATGTGCAACATGAGAGAGGGACCAAGCGATGAAGGATGGAGGGCTATAGCGGGATACAAAGGGACTCGAGATAGACTCCATGACGGATGATGACTCAACTCGAATGCTCTAAACAAGGGCGACTCGATGGTGCTGCCACACAATAAAGGTCCAATCGGGGACTGTAAAAACATGAGTACAATAGGGTGTCTCATGACGAAAATCAACACGAGAAAAGACAAGTAAAGGGGAAAAGTGGTGCCCCAAATACAAGCGTTGTAAGTGAATAATTTCGATTGGAAGGAGAGATGAAGAGACCTTGTGTGGAAAAAAAATTTCCTAGTGAAGTGTCAAAACATGAAAAACTAACAGATACCCATTTGAGTGCTCGGTGAGAGCTTTCCAACG
Organism: Pinus albicaulis; assembly: GCA_034641835.2. Taxonomy (NCBI): domain Eukaryota; kingdom Viridiplantae; phylum Streptophyta; class Pinopsida; order Pinales; family Pinaceae; genus Pinus; species Pinus albicaulis. Next base: position 1,953,473,090 of record CM076575.1, read on the forward strand.
GTGCAGGCGGTGTGTCAAACGGGGCTATGGTTTGGTCGCAACTGGCGAAATAAAAAAGAGGTGTTTATTCTAATAAGGCATCTTCCCTCCAAAATCATTCATTTGTTTGTGTAGCTGTGGTGAATGTGGAGAGGAGAGAAGGCCCTAAATCTTGCGGCAATCGTAGTATAGAAACCGACCGTTGGAATTGCGATCCGTCAGTTGCAAGTAAGAGGCCTAATCCTACTCTTTGTTTTTTATGGATTCAAAGTTCAGATTAGGTTCATAAATCTTAGTAACTACTCCTACTTCATCATTATGGCCGGGTCACACTTTTTGGGGCAAAAACTACAACCTGGGACGCAGGTTTGGGCCTGAAAAGTGTGACCTGGCCCAGGATTGGGCCAAAAAGTGTGACCTATTAGATGGAGGTGGTTTTAGTGCTGTTATGGGCTGAGATTCAGTTTTTATGTGAGTGAATGCAGTTTTGTTTATATGTAGACTGACAAAGATGATGGTTTTGTGTAGATATGGCAGATATATGGATCAAGTGGAGAGAGAGAGACCTAGGTACATTACGGACAAAAATCCAAGTGGATCAGGGTGTCCGTCATGCATTGGCTAGGTTTGCGGTTATGAAATTTGTGAAGAACCCTTTGATGAGGGCTGGGGAGCCCTTTTTGGCTCGGGTTATCAGTTATTAGGATCCAGATCATGAGGTGTTTATAGTGCAGGGGCACAGGATTGAGCTAACAGTCCAGGATCTGTATTTCCTGACTGGTCTCCCACCATTAGGGATGGTGGGAAATACACAGTCGGTGTTATCGCGGGGGCGTAAAATCATGGAGTTCGTTGAGCGACATTGTCGACTAGGTGTCCGAGTCAAAGGGACTTGGATATCGATCAGGGATCTAGAGAGGTTGGAGACCCAGGCAGTGGCAACCGCAATGTTGCAGATCTTGGGCAACCAGGTATTCCATCACATCACTGGAGGGCAAATGATGATTGTAGAGAGTGTGTTGAGTGGGACCTACTATGGGTGGGCCCAGATGATGTTAGTGTCGGTGAAACGATAGCTAACGCTATGTAAGCGGCAAGTGAATCATGATTGCGCTTATGGGACTGTATTGTGCTCCTTCTTTTTTTAGAAGATCTCAACCTTACGAACTCATGTACAGCTACCTGATGGGGGTCCGAGAGAGCCCCGAATGCATCGGTGGGGATGACTACTGTGTAGAGGAGGAGAAGGGGCGATCGGACAGGTGTTTCGACCAGAGTTCTTCGCCCATTGGGATCAGATGCCATTGTACATAGATGACTATCCCTATAGTGGGATGCGTTATTGGGGAGACCCAGACTTGCCGCTTCTACCTGGTCAAGTATGGGGGCTCGATGGTAAGTGACAAGTAACTAATCTGTTATGTGAATTTTAAAGTTTGTGAATAATATGCATTGTACTGATCCTTATACTTTTTGGAATGCAGATATAGCTCCGGTGAAACCGACCATATATATAGGACGACCTCCAGCAGGTGGAACTACAGGTGCAAGTGGATCAAGGATGGCACAGAATGAGGATATGGCCGCTCTGTTGGAGGACATCCATCGTAGATGTGAGGGGCTGCTGACCGGTGTGTCGGAGCATGGTTTCCAGGATTTAGACGACCAGTACATAGAGCTAGGTATTGGGCTACCCTCGGAATGGCGAGGTATCATGCGACACATGGCGATGGCTGGTCAGACTGTACGTGATATACAAGTTGCAGGAGCAGAGCCATTGGCTCAGGATCCTCCAGAGAGTGATTAGATGTAGGGAAGGTGGTGCCCCCAAGTGTGTATGTAGGGGCAAGTGGTGCCCCCCAGTTTTGTAGTTTTGTTTTTTGTAACATGCTATGGTCATGTGACATGTTTCAGAGTAGATGGACTCTAAAAAAAATGTTATATGATATATATTATGTATAAGCATTGTATTAATGGTTTGAAATGTTATGGTATTATGTGTGATAAATGCCAGTCTAGAACATTATTTGTAATTCTATCTACGTAGTGATTTTGGCTTCAAGGTACATGGATGAAAGTAATGAATCTAAATTCACGTATAAAAAGTTTCACTCGTAAATACTGTCTAAACAGGATAGGGTTATGCACATGATAGACACCATTGAGTTGTAAGACAAGCAGCAAGGAATCTAAATGAACGTGCAGATGGAGGATGCGATAAGAGAGGGCATCGGCTAAGAGACCACGTACTGCATCATATTCGGCCTGATTATTGGTGGCATTGCAAGTGCAGACCCCATTGGATAGAACGAGGGTATGCAAGGGGGTAAAGAGGGCCCATGCAACCGAGGCGAGATTCCGGGAATAGCGACCTGCCCCATCGGCATAGCCAATATAATGTGTGGATGAGAGGTTCGGCGGAATAGCGTCGCAAGACAAGAAATGGGAGGAAGGAGAATAATGATGGCAGCGTGAGTATAGGGTAGACATCAAACGATGACTATGGGAGGGAGTAGTCTGGGTAGGATGGCTAGGACTCATAGATCGATGAGAGGGTGATGAATGAGAACTATGTGAGGAAAAGCGGGAGCTCATGCTGCAAAGGACATCATAGACATGGATGGTATGATCCCGGTGATGGGGGGAAAGGGAAAGGTCGAGGAAACCACATGATGCTGCAAAGCTACCGAAATCATTAGCGTGGGAATAAATCCACACATACAGATCGTCATGGGGGATGATGGAAGAACAAGTAAGAAGATGGTCAAAGCACGTAGAGCCCAAGAATGTTGCTGAAGGGGGATCAAGCAAAACAGATGGAGTGGATTCAGAGGGAATGTACTCCGACGGTTGTGCGGATGATGATAGGTATCGGAGGGGGGCAGCAGGTTCCGACATCTCAACATCAGGGGGAGGAATGTCAATGGTAGCAGGGGGATCCTCGAGTAAGCCTGACACATACTGAGCAAGGATGGGAGAGGCGGATTGATTTCGCTCAACCTCGTACTCGCGAATGACCTCTAAAGAGGCTCGGTAATGCATGAGGTGAGGCAAATGGTGAGAATAATGGCCATGGACACCACATAGAGCACAGGGTTTGTTGGTGCGAAGAGTCTTTGGGTTCTTGGTAGCGGTCGAGGAAGAAGCAGAGGGTTCAGGGATCATAGACTCAGGGAACGCGACCTTGACCATGGGTTGGATACGGGGCAACTCAAGACAAGTATGGGTGGCATGACCGACACCATCACACAAGGCACAAGTTTTGGGGGGTGGGGGAGGGGTAAGGTTAGGTGTGGTGGCCTTGTCTTTGGATGCCCCCTTGCGAGTTTTTCTTTTCTTGCCCGTAGCTGACACAACATGAGGATGGTCTTGCGGAGGGGCTAGGGGCATTGTAGGAGCGAAGGGAATCGGTTGAACTGGTGTCACAGCAAGGTAAGGTTTGGGGTGGCCGGGTGGGGTCTCGACTGGAGGAGTAAGATACCATACAGGAATTCCAAGGTTAAATTAGGGAGGGACGGGGTGGCCATGATGGGAACTGAATAGACTCCGGGAGGGGGAGCAAGGAAAGGTATCTGACCGGCGGGGTATTGGCCAAGAAGGATGATTCCCATATGGTGGAGACCTGGGGGAACTGACTCAGGAGGGAAGGGAGGTTCCTGAGTGCTAGGTGGGTGGGAAGGTCCAGGCATAAGAGGTTCGTCCAGCTGAGGCGAAGGGCTAGGAGCAGGTTACGACGGGTGAGATTAAGGTTGCGGACTAGCCGAAGCAGGCTGTGAAAAGTTAGCCTGAGACAATTGCATCATGAAAACATTCGATAGGATGGGATCAGAGACAGGAGGAGGGGGAGGTCCCAAGAAGGTGCCAAGCAAGGAGGAATCTTTGTATATGCCAGGGGAAACACTGGTCAAAGAATCAACAGTTGGCTTATTGGTGATAGCAGAGATAGTGGACTCAAGGGAGGTCTGAGATTTTGGTTCATGATATGTCAACTGGTCGATAGTAACAATCTTTCCATTATGTGGGAAAAACATCTTTCGGTGGACTGCGGATGGGATGGCAGACATGGCATAGGTGTAACTACACCCTAAAAAAATGTTATAATCAAGAGGGGCGTCGATAAATTCAACGTCGACACAAACAGTCTTGCCCGCAAGGGTGATAAGATAGTTACAAAATAGGCCAATGGGTTGGGAGGCATGGCCATCCCACGCACGAAGGGTGATTGTGGAAGGGGCCAGCTCAGGAGATCCGAGTTGTTTCCAAATCGAAGCAGAAATCACACAATTAGATGCCCCCTCATCAATAATGCACCGAGCGACATTGGAATTTCGGATTTTGACTGGGATTTGGAAAGCAACAGAAGCAGGAAGTGGGGGATGGTCTGACTGACGGGCATCGAAAACAATCAATTGGTCATCATCAGGATCTACAGCACCCACGGAAAATAGTAGAGCCTTCTTTTGAGAAGGACAAGACTGGAGGAGTTCCAGTGTTGAAATGGTAGCAGGAGATTGTGCCAGATCATCTACTATGCTATAGGAATGGGCAGCCCGACCAGAGGCAGCATTTCGGCATAATGGGCACTTAGGAATCTCGGTGTGAACCTCAACTTTGGGCAGAGGGATTTGCAAGGGACCATTGGGTGTCGACAGAGGCTCTGTAGGACCTGAAGATGGGGACTCGGTGACAAACGGAGCGGGGGGTGTGGAGTATTGATGAGACCGAGTTTGAAGGTTAAGGTCAACAGTGAGAGGTTAGTCAGAGGCCATCATGAAGATCTGGTAATCGGAGGAACCAGAAGGGGAAGGTTGAGTGGATACCGGGGCAGGAGGTGGTTGGGTAGCCGCAAATCCTTATTGAGGAAAAGGGTCGGTAAACACAGTGGGTTGAGAAGTAGCTGTATTGGGAGGGACAGTAGGGGAGGAATGTTGTCCCCGCATGGTGTCCTGAGACTCCCACATCTGTCGCATCTGTGGTAATAGGGGACAATCGTGAGTGTAATGATCATAAACAGCGCAACATGAACAAGGCTTATTGGTGTGAAGCGGCCTGTCCAGCTTGGGCTGAGAGCCCTGTGGCTGGTTAGCAGTGTTAGGATCAATACTTGAAGGATTGGATCCATGATTACCAGAGGCAGATGGATTTCCTCTCCTCTTCCGTTGAGAAGGAGGAGGAGTAGTCGCACCTTGCTGCGCAAATACTTTCCCTGGAGGGGGTAGTAAGTGAGGCTACAGGGGCGGAGAAGGCAAGGGAGTGGGAGGTCCAAATGCTGGAGGAGCTAGGACACCAGCCTGTGGGTAAGGATAAGGGTGAGGATGGGCAACATTGAGGTAAGCAGGAGTGTGGGCAAAGGGAGGAGGCATCTCGTATCCCGGATACATGTTAACTAGAGGGGGAAAGGTGCTAGAGGTACTAGCCCCTCCTAGAGGGAAACCATAGGCCATAAGAGGTTGAGAAGAGGTATGAGAAAGAGCTCCAATGATACCGTCGGCAGAGTGAGATGCCCCCAGGGCGTTACAGCCACCGGGTTTGGGGAGGTTAGGAAGGATGGTATAAACATAACCAGACTGAGCATAGATAAGGTCATATTTCAAGGCTATTTGGAGGGCAGATTCTTCAGTTTGGGGAAAATGGGATGTGACATCTTTTCCGATGGGAGGTAGGGAAAATGGGATGTGACATCTTTGCCGATGGGAGGTAAGAGAGAGTGAAGGAACCAGTCCATATAAACCCAATCTTCAAAGGGGGGAGCACGACATAAGCTCTGTCTTCTTCGCTATTCCTGGACATGAGCAGAAAGGTGGGTCGAAGAGGATTGATGAAAAGAATTCAAGAGTTCAGTACCAGTGTCGTATCAGAGAGGGAGCTGGAAATAATATAAAAAGGCTTGGGAAATGGTCGCAAAGGTGGTATGGGAAGAGGTGGCTTGATCGACATACCATTTAGAAGCTTCGCCGGTAAGCGTGCGTTGGAATAATCGAAGACCATGGAATTGGAGGAACACCACATGTGGAAAGATCGGATATGGTTGGAGGAATCTTCACTAGAAGGGCCTTTGAAGTTGGGAATGTCAAAGGGGAGCTTGGTTGGCATAGTAGGACAACTGACATCATGGCAGATAGGATCATTAATCAATTGATTGAAGTCGGGAAGAATGAGACCGGCCATATAAGGGAGCAAAGGTGCAGTCGAGGTAGGTCCCGTAGTGGTTCCACTAGAAACGGACCCAGCAGTAGAACTAGGGTTGCTGCTGGCAGTAGGCCCTGAACTAGACATGGTGAAAGTAACAGGGGGAGAACCAAGAGTAGAGGGAGAACCCGAACAATCAGAAGAAGAGTCGGAGTGCGGACTCGGGGGAGGAATTCCTCGATGACGATGGGAAGGAGGAATTCGACCAAGTGGAAACTGAGGGTGAAGGACAAGAAGTCTCCAGGACAAACGCCTTGGAGGCGCAATGATGACAGGAAGAAGAAAAACTGACAAGGGCAGGGAGGTGCAAAATCAAGTCGAAACAAGGGTAGAGAGGTGCTGTGTCAATTTATTTTAAAGTCTTTGCCAGGTGGTGTTAACTAGGCTCTTCTTCGCTTAGGGTCAGTGTGTGGCGTGCGTTAATTTTAATTGTTTAAACCCGGACGTTTTGAGAGTAAAAGAAAAAGTGTGTTGCGTAACTGAAAATAAATCTACAGTAAATAAGACTGAAAGAACAGAAAATTAACAGCTAACAATGCATTAATCTAACCCAAGAAGGTGGGTCTCTCAAAACTAGTCTATAAGAGGGAAAAAATCCAATCAAAGCACGCTAAAATGAGGCCAATAGATCTAAGGTCGGGAGGGGTGGGGATCTAAAGGAGAAATCTGTTGAAAAGAGGTGCCGATAACAGCAAAGAGGCAAAGGCAAGGTTGTTTCTAGAAAGGAGGGGATCAACTAAAGGTAGAAGGGACAAGGATGTGGCCCTAAAAATGAACCCAAACAAAACTATATAAGGTGTTTTGAAATGGGGAAGAGCTGGTCTGTAGGGATCTGAAAATGAGTTATCAGATCTAAAAGAAAGAAGGCTAAAACTCTGGAAATTTAGATGTCTGAAACAACGAAACTCTCCCACAAAAAGTGGAGGGTACTAGAGCCCTAAGGGGAAATATTCCCACTTAGTTGAGTGAAACATATTAGAAACAAGTCTAAACATGTGGAGACAGAGGCTGGAAAACCCTGACAGAAGCTTTAGACAAACCTAGAAAAAGTGCTAGAAAATTGCAGAAAAAAGTGCAGGTCGTAGGTTCTGACCTGTTTTTAGTCCGGGTCATAGTTTTGGGGCAGAAAAGTGTGACCTAAAGGCTAGGTCACAGTTTTTGGGCTGATAAGTGTGACCTACAGATCCGGGTCTCTCAGCGGCAGATTTCAGAAAAATTTGTCGTCTTAGCTGCGGCTGATGTCTGTCACCTGTGAAATAAGGCTAGAAACACACGGAAGGTAAAAATTTGAATGTTTGAGGGTTTTAGAGGTGAAAAGCACCATAAAAATAGGAAAAATAGAAATCTAAAGAGAAACCCGAGGGTCTGAAACAACTAGATATGCAGGAATATATAAAACGACAGCGGTCGCAAAAGAAAATCCGTGTGGAGTCGCCAATTGTTAGTATGAATCTTTCGTCATAAAATACCACTTTAGCTACGCATAAAAAATAGCCCTAACATTGATTATGGCTGCCAAATATCTTTAAATCTGCAATTAGGTGATCCAAATAATGCTGCACAAATCCAGATCTAAGCATAAAAGATATTAAGTAGATCAAGTAAAATGTAACTTCATGCATCTAATAGACAAGACAAGAACAATATATTTGAAATAATTTTTATATTATATTAAAAAGGGGCACCTGAGAGGAAAACAAGAAAGGTGTTTTCTAGTTCTCAATGGGATGGGTTCTTGAAAGTCCTCAGCATTCCAGATCTAAAATTTCTCTCTATTGTTGGTGTAGAAAACCCAGACAAACATAGAACTCAAAGGGAGCTCACAAGGAAGAAATGGAGAATGTGACTAAATATAGATCCAGAGTGATCTAATGCAATGGAAGGTGACTAATGAATGGGGAAAACCCTTCTATTTATAACAAAATATTAGGGCGATCTAGAACTTGGTGCATGAATAAAATATTATTAAACAAATTCTAGAACCATCCTTTAGGAATATTTTATTATATTTTTTGGAGGGAAAAGGATTTTTGACTTGGGTCAATTCCTTTATTTATAAATAATAAATAAATAAATGATTTATTTATTATTTTATGGAAATGGTGGGAATATAATTAAATAAATAATCATTTATTTAATCATTTATAAATGATTTAGTCAAATTTAACTAGGAATATTATTTAAGTAAAGGTTTAAATAACTTATTCCTAGGAAATAATCAAATAAATAAGGATTTATTTAATTGATTTCCTTGTTTTGGGTTAAATATGACCAGGAAATATAAACAACTAAGTTATTTCACATGGTGAAAGCAATTTTACTTAGGGTAAAATTGGTCTTACATGGTGTACTTGGGTTCATCTAATGATAATAGGTTAGATGACCAAAAAATGGTGTAACACTCATACTCAAGGAAACTATCACTTTTCTCATATGCACTTTGTTTCCCTCTTGCTTCTAGATGTGTGGCTTGAAGGAAAACCTCATCTAAGTTTGTGGGATTGAACATGAGAATAGTATGTCTAAGATAACTATACAAACCCCCAATATACTTTAACAAAGTTTCTTGAGAATAAAAATTAACACCAAAAATAGGAGCTCTTCTCATAAATTCATGAGTATAATGTTGCAGGCTTTGCCCTTTCAATTGTCTAAAATTATGCGAGTCCATAATGTATTTTTTCATGTAAGCTAGAGGATAGAATTGTATTTTAATAGCAGAAATAAAATTTGACCAAGACATTGAGATCTTACCGTGGTTTTTAATCTCTTCTTGAATCCTCACTTCCCGCCATACAAGTGTTGATCCCTCCATCCTCAAGGAAGCCAATTGAATATTTATGTCATCTTCATTAAGGTTCTAAATTTTGCAATAAACCTCCAATTGACTAATCCAGTTATCCAACTTCTTTGCATTCACTTCACCATTATACATTGGAAGCTCAAATTTGACATCAAGTTTAAGTAAGGGAGTTTTTACTTTTGGGTTTTTTGAGTGAGTATGGGTGATTTTTGTTGTGGAAGTGGAAGATGATGCTGATGGTGATGATGAGGATGATGATGGAGATGGTGGAGGTGGAGGAGGCTTTCCTCCACTACCGTTTGAATCCTTATCTTTATCCTTTTTGTATTTTGAGGCTCCCTCTCCATGTGGAGACTTATAATTCTCTCCAACCATCCTGGTGTTCCTCTCTTAAAAGAGGATCCTAACTCTTTCAGTTAGGTCATAGAAAGCCTTCTTGTATGCTTCCTCTTCTGAAAGACCTCCATTCTCTCCTACACCTGACATGATGGCTATGGATTCAAGCTCAACTTCTGGTGCAACTTGAACCTCTTCATTCTCAGCTAGGGATAAAACTTGAGGTGCTTCAAGTGCAACTGGGAGTGAAAATTTGGGTGGATATGGTGGCCTTGTGCCTCTCACTCTTTTGTTCCTAACCTCAAGACTAGAAACCAACAATTTCCTTTCTCCTCTATGAAATTTAACCTTGTAAGAATCACAAATTTGAAAACACTAAAATCCTACTTGCACAAAACTCAAGAAAATATCAAGCAAATAACCTTTTCTCTAATACTACCTTGATCTGAATCTAAACGTTAGTTCTACTATGATAATTTCATTTTCAGAATTATAAACAATTTCTGATCATTTGCTTCATGTGCATAGGTTTCCTTATGGTGTTTGTGAGTGTTAAACAGGTCATTGTGTCAATTTTTATGTTAAATTCATAAGAATTTTAACATTAAAACAAAGTATTGAACAATAGAAATAAAATGTACAGAAAACCATCAAATGATCCATTACCACGGTATTTTGATGGAGAATTTCACGCCTCCTGGGCTACATCTCCTTATCCCAACTTTCATGGCTTGGGCCTCTGTACTAGCTCAAAATGGAAAAAAGTGTTGTTTACAATCCTACACTACTCCTCAAACCTCCTCCAACATACTAAGAGGGTCCAAATATGCTAGGTTAGACCCTTTCTGAGCAAAATTCGGTAAAATATTGCTCCAGTTATGGTTTCCTCAATTTTGGCCTAGGAAACCCCTCCAAAACTGGAGAGAGCTCTAGTTAACTCCGTTAATTTTGGAGTTCCTGCTGAAATTGGCAGACTTCGCCAAATTCTCCTCCATGTTAAACTGGGTTAATTATCGGATAGGTGCGCATTGACTATGGTTAGGCTCTAATTAAGTGTGTTTAACAAATCCACTTAGTAAATGGATTAGTGCACATTAACTACGAGTTATGGGTTAATTAGCATGGTTTAATGGGTTCTTAACCCGCACTTAAGTTCCGGCCCTACAGTGGTCATGGGCGGTGGTCCCATGGTAAGGGGCTGCCCCACTTATCCTTTCCATTGAACATTGTCAAACTTAAATATATGTGAATTTCTAGAAATGTTAAGAAACATTACATAAGAGAGACGGTAAAATTGTTGCGTGTTGCTAGCGAGGTCGCAATGTCGACCCCGACCTCTGCCGGTCCTTCAACATAAAAATTTTCCACATGAAATTTAATATTATTTTGACCAACCTTAACCATATTTCACCCTTTGAAGGGCACGTGATGGCCTTTAGGCTAGCCACGTGTCAGCACATCATTGGCCTGACCAACACCCAACTAAAGACTGAGATGTAGCATAGTAATTGAGCCAACCATAAGATGATAGGTGTCAGCACACCATTGGCCAGATGAAAACTAACTTTGACCAAGAAATTGACCCCTTTGACCCTATTTGACTTTCTTTTGAAAATTCACTGGTTTCGTCAAGTGGACAGGATGCTCTAACTTTCTCATACGGAGTTGGTTTTTTATGAAACAAAGCGCACCAGAATCAAGAAGACGAGACCTATCCATTCATTCAGGTTCTGAATAATTCTGAGCACTTAAAATTGAGCACCTGATCATAGGGTTAGGGAATTTTTTTCTTCTAGCTCATACCTCAAAGCAGGGTCGTCTAGGTTCTCACTGGCGTAATCAATTATTTGCTCTTTATTTTCGAGTCTATTCTAGACTAACAACCCAACTGTGGTTGTATCTGATGGAGATAGGTATAAGGTGTAGTCATTGTTGTAATCAGTTAGGTTGATAAAGTGTGTTGAAGACAAGGTGTCTTCTAGTGCCTCAAAGTAATTTTGAGCCTGATCATCTCACTTGAACGAAATGTCTTGATGGAGCGTACACAGGAAGCCTTGTGCGCAAGTGGCATAGTCGGGGACAAAGCGTCGTAATAAGTTGGATTTCCCCTCCATCCCTTGAAGTTGATTTGGATTTTTGGGTGGCGATACCTCTTTGATTGGCTGGACCTTGTGTGGGTAAACTATGATTCCTTATTGGGATACTATAAATCCTAATAGTCTGCCTGCATTAACATAGAAGACACACTTGAGAGGGTTCAAGCATAGATTTTAGTGACGACATCGTTGAAATAACAAACGTAAATCTTCCATATGGGTTGCTCACTTCTTGGATCATACTGTGAGGTCATCCAAGTAGGCTAAGATAATATGAGTTAGGTCGTGGAAGATATAGTTCATGGCCTGCTAAAAGGTGGCTCCGGTATTTTTAAGACCAAATGGCATAACCTGTAATGCAAATGTGCCCCAAGGGGTGGTGAATGTAGTCTTAGATTGATCTGTATGTTGGACTCTCTGAATTTGATTGTACCCCAAGAATCCATCCATGAAGTACAAGCCCTCATGACCAACACAAGCATCAATGACTTGGTCGATGAAAGGAGTGGGGTTGTTGCCTTTGGGACAAGCTTTGTTTAAATCTTGAAAATCAATACAGACTCGAATGGTGCCCTATTTCTTAATGACGGGTACAGGGTTAGAAACCCAAGATGTGTACGTGATTGGGTAGATGAATCCAACTTTATGAAGCTTGTATATCTCTTGTTTGATCTCTTTTTCTTTGGATGGGTGTAACTGATGCTTTTTTTTAGGGGATGTGTGATACGTCATGCCAAGTGTCAATGTGATGCTCCACAATGGTGGGGCTTAACCCTGGCATTTCCAAATAATCCCAAGCGAGGATATCCCTATACTCTTGTAATAGGTTTGCACTAGAGAAAATTTTAGCCTAAAAGTTCCCATGAAAATTTCAAGTGATTTCCATATCATAATATGAAAACCAATCAAAATCATTTAAATTTAAAAAGAGGTACATGTAAGTATTTTGGAGGAAAAAGAAAAGAAACTATTTTTTTAGTTGTATTTTTGGCTTATATCCTTATATTTTTACTCAAATTTCAATTGTATACACTCGTTAGATGCAAAATTAAACTATGCATCTAACTATTACCCATTATGCATAATTTTGAGAATACCCACATTGATAAACATTTAAGATACATTAAAAAAGTGTATTCAACACACTTTTTTAATGTATCTTCTATTTTTATCAATGTGGGTCTTCTCAAAAGTATGCATAATGGGTACTAGTTGTATGTGGAATTTAATTCCGCATGTAATGAGTGTCTACACTTGAAATTTAAGTAAATCTATAAGGAGATAAGGCAAAAATATAGTAAAAAAAGTAATTTGCTTCTTTTCCCCCCAAAATTCATAGCTCTTATTTTATTATTTAACTATTATTTTATTGTTTTATTATTTTAACTATTATTTTATTATTTTTTCTTTGGAGGCCACTTTTAGGATGAAATTTCCTCTAATGTATACACAACTACCTCATCTGGGGAGCATGTTGCCCCTAATGATATTTCTTCAATTTTGCATGGTTTTTTTGAGATATTCACCATAATGGTTGGTGAAATATTCGACATATTTCCTTCTTCAAACACATCAGGTGCTGGGACAGGGTTCTTGAACCAATCTACCATTTTTTGTGGAAGGAAGTCTTTGGATTCAATGGTGTAAATATACTGGGCTTTTGTGTTGTTGTGCACTAACACTTTTTCTGGAAGAAATAATGAGCGGTGATACATTGTGTCACATGGAAAATTTGGTTCCGTCATGGACTCTAATATATCCTCATCAGAGTGTAACAAGATGTCTAAGGGGGAATTTTTTTGTGTGAGGCTGTGAGGAATTGGTTTGGGCCTAACAGTGTTGGTCGACAGACATGAATATGATTTTGTGTTTGATTTCATGGATGCAGACGTGATGGGTTTGCACTGTCGAAGGTTCTACTACTATTTTGGTAGTTGCACTTGTATTGACACCAAGGAATGATGAGAAGAAAACATGAGTCATGGTTCCCATGCATGATGATATGAATAATATATGGTTTTGTGTGTCTTCATCATTACATGGTGGAAGAATTTCCGTGATGTTTTTTTTTTTAGCCAGAGGATATTCATGCTCTTTTGGTGGTGTACGAAGGGTATATGTATCTTCTTTTATGTAAATATTTTTATGGATGTAGAGGTGTCGAAATGTTCACAACATAAGGCATTTCTCTGTATCATGATCATGTCTCATGAAAATGTTGCATGGAGTAAAAGTACTCACTGAGTATATTGTATGAGATTTAGTACTACTCATAATATTAGAGGATGATGATGGGAGGTCATTACGAAAATGTGTGTTTTCTTCATTTCGGTCGTATTCTAGTCTTAGATCTTGTGTGATTTGGCTACTTTGGGAGTTTTTCTTCTAACGCTGCTCTAGCCACTCTTAACCATGGAAGGTAATGGTAATTCATCGTGTGGTGAAATTGCGAGCAAATTCGGCAATAACAACACATGATATTCTCTTGATTAGAGAGATGAATCTAAGGTATGGGCGTGACCATGTGAAGAATTTTCGGTGAACTTGTTAAGCTCTCGACATTGATTGACCATGTGGTCATTTTTATCACATAGGATGTTATCCATGATAACTCTTAGAAATAGTTTTTGAGTCAAATGGTCAAATTAGATAGGGTTTTAAATTTTCTCAAAATAAAAAATCATGTACGAAGTGTCATTTGGTCATCTTGTCATTATGTAGGTTCAATTTGAGTTTAAATCGGGTCAATCATAAAGGTTAAAATCCACTTCCATGTGTGTCAGCCTTATTTAATCATGATTGGCATTTAGACAGTTTTGCAGAAATTTGTAACAAGTCGAGTTTTCAAAACAAGGTATTTGCTACGAAAGTCCTTAAACTTCCGCAATAAATTTGTCACTTTTGCCACCTGTTTTTGTAAGAAACTCTACGACTATTAGTAACGGTATAAATTTAAAAAAAGCATGGCTGAGAGTCTCGATAGATCATGAGTATGTATTAGATTTTACCTTTTTATTCATTATCCCCAAATTATTCACATCACAAAATCTCATTCTCCATCGTTTTTATTCTATTTTGAGTTGTTTTTGCTATCATAGGAAGGTCTAGCTGTTATTAGGAGAAGTTGTAGGTGACAAGAAGGATCTATCAATGTGTTGAAGCAGTGGCATAGAAGAAGAAATGTAAAGGAGGCTTTCTAGTACACTATGAACCCACAGACATGAAGTTGTTGGAAGAAGACCTTGTTTTCAGCCAATCTTTTGCCAGCATTGGATGCATACGTTTTTTCCAGAAGTTTCAGAGTTTTCATGGACATATTTCCAAGGATTTTTCCATGAGTTTCACAGGAACATAAGTTTACAGGCTAATATAAATAAGTTGTAGAAACAAGTTAAAGGATTGTAAACTCAAATAGAATTGATTAAAAGTTGAGCTCTTAAAGGGGAATCTCAAGATTTTTGTTGAACTAGATGGCATTCCTTATATATGGTAAAATACTCATTTTTTCTATACTATCTTTATGAAAGTAGAATAAATCATAAAAAATCAAAAATCAAAATATTTAGAAATTTCGTAGCAACTCCCCATATGTAATCTGAATATTTGGTACAAAATTGTTGTAACTTTTCATGGAGGAAAAAGCAAGTCAACATCTCAATTTAGGGAGTGCTAAAGGCATGTGTTTAGCTAATAAAGATCAATGAAGACCCTAGAACTGTCAAAAATGTTAGATGGGTAGAAAAAAGGTGTTTTTTTTGCATTTTTTACCAAAGTTTGCTTCAAAACCAACTATACTCTATTTTTCCTGCATAATGAAGTTTTGATGAGTTTTTGGGTAATCATAAAACAAGGTATTTTATGGAAAAAAATTCAATGGTGTCAACATCATCAGCCTATGAGCTCCTATTTTTCATGAAGACAACTTAGTAGGTCAACATGTAAGCATACACATGGTAGCTAGCTTAGCACTCCAACACATCAGCACTCCAATACACAACATTACAACACAATCAACAAATTGGTTGAATTTCTTTTAGTGCCATCAACAAAATTTGTGGAGTTCATAAATCATAGGAGAATATTTTTTTAATTCAAATTCTATTGAAACAAAAATATCCCTACAAAGGCTCCATGTTCTGTAAATCAACAAGAAATAGGTCTCTTAGTTGTGCATCAAGTCTAGCCCAGGTGGAAGATTTTTTTATGGAGACCTCATTCTATATATGTGTAAATTTTTCACTTTGAAGGACTTTATGGACGATATGAGAGAACCACCCTTATAATATTTCTCTCCAGTTAATATACATTTGCAGCAGACTGTCATTTGACCTGAGATTCTTTTTTGGCACATATGTTTTACCTCCATGTTTGCATGACATTATCAATTTCATAGAAATTTGATTACTTGGAATTCATGTTATATGCTCCAACTTCCTTCATTTGCTATGTTTTTACTATAAATGTTTTATATCACACCATTTCACAGCCAAATTTCCTCAGCTTCCATGAAATCAATTTGTTTGTAATTTATTTTCCTTAGCTAAATCCATGCCCAATGGTGGCAGTCATCGCACTCTTTCACTTGAAAAAATCACATGAAAATTAAAGAGTTATCCATTTGATGTTTTTAGTTTTATACAAAAATTTTATAAGAAAATTGAGAGAGCCCTGTCAGACTAGAAGGGCTAACTTCTAGTTAAAATCTGGTTTTAAATAGTTATGCTCAGTTGGAGGTTCTCAAAACCCAATATATTCTACCCTAGTGATAACATAGGGCACGTGAGATGTTTGATTTTATTATTACCTTGATAAGATTAGGGGTTGCCTTCATGGTATTTTGTGGCTAGTGACAATGGGGGGTAGGCCTAGTTGTTATCGGTTTCCTATGTTGTGGTAACTCAAAACCGACTACGTATGGATTATTGGTGACAAATGAGCACATGATGTCTAACCTAAATCGAAATCGGGGGACATAGGAGGAATGTCAAGCGTGGTGATTATATTGGAAAATTATACAAGACTGATGCTCTTTTGTTTTCCAATCCCTTTGTACCACAGGCGTGATTGTTTATCATTTTCAGACTGATACTAAATTTGGGCACTAAGTGATTAAATGCTCATGTTCGTCACACAATATGAAGGTTGGGACTGGGTGTGTTGGGGGTTTGGGCATGGGAAGTTGTCATTTTGGTGGATTCCTCTCTTCAGATACATAGAGGATGGACCTACTTGCTTAATTCTCCTTAGTTGTGGAACTTTCTAGGAACTCTGAATCTGATTTTTCCAAGTCGGCAAGGTTGGTTATGGCCAAGCGTACTGACTCTAATGCTAAATGGAAATGGGGAAAGTAGGGAAAATGGAGAAGATGGTAGTTATATTGGAATATCTGAAAAGAATATTGATTGGGTCATAATCCTATAAATTACATTGGGTTAACTAGGTACCAATTTTGAAACAACTCTAGAGATACACATTGCGTGATCAAATGATCACATTCGTCGCATAATGCCCAAAGCTGGTCTTGAGGCTGAGGATGGTTATGGGGGAGAAGTGGTTGATCTCTGACTGTCTCTCTTCTGATATATATAAAATGGTCCTTTTTTATTCATCCCTTTGATTTTTAGTGATGTCCATGGATTTTTTCTCTGAGTTTGCTAAATATGGCTTTTATTGATGAAATGTCGCATGAAATCAAACATTAATCCGAGACGATGGAGGTTGGTACAATGATGTACTTGATGGTTGCTCTGACATTTGTGACATTTGTGTCTCCTGTGTTGCGATAATTTGCTTTGGGAAACGTGTGGTATTGGATAGCAATGGTTGAAATCCATTAATTCGGGGCATGATATCATCAAGTGATCAAGTTCATCACACAATGCACATACTGGGACATGTGGTGCAACCTCTATTTTCCTTCTGTTATTGTTATATAATTTTAATATTGGAAATAATAATCATAAAATGACAATATCAAACCACTTCGGATTCTAGGATCTAGCCCTCCTAGACTAAGAGAGGGATCTCTTTATAAGATTTAGCTTTGTTTTTAAGTTTTCTGATATTAGGCTCGTTAAATTGATTGTGAGAGTTGTTTTTAATTGATAGTTTTGGTTGGATTAAGGGATCTCTTTAAACTGTTTCCATTGGGATATGGAGTCAACACAAGTTGGGTGTATACATCAATTTTCTAGAGAAATTGCAAGGCAAGCTAGCTGTATATACTGGTTCTTTATAACAGAGTGAATTATGAAATGGAGAAGAATGATTCCAGCAGTGGCTTAAAATAAATAAAGTATTCTTAAACCAGACATCATAATAAAAACACTTAAATTGTAAAGACAGCCAGAATTAAGGTGCTCTAAGCTAGCAAATCTTAATCTTCAAATTTCTGTTTTACAATCAGAAAATGAAACATTGAAAGAAGAAACAATGGGAAACATTAAACATAGTAAAGGAAAAACATCACCTGGAAAATACAACACATGAATCTTGCAAAATGGTACTTTATATTGATGCTCCAGCTCCAAAATTACAAATGCTCCAATGAAAAATGCTTACAATCTAGGGCCAACTCCTAATACTGAATAAAAATGCAATATTTAAACTAATTCCTACTTATTGTTGTATCAACATAGGCGATCTACTATTTATTACAATAGTAAGTGATCATTGACAATTGTGACCACTGCATGGAAACGTTAAAATAGTTTGGACAGATGGATGAAGTCTCCATAAAGCCGTTATTAGGTGCTATGGTGGATTAAAGTGCTGGCAGATCTGAGATTCATATGCAGAACTGATACACTGGCATGTAGAATTAACTGATAAGATGAGCTAGCTATTCCATTGTCATGCTGAGAAGTCACCCTTCTTGATAGTCGTATAATTTCTCCCATTCCCGTGGATTCATAATTTTGATTCTGATTAACTTTCTGTAGATTTCATCAGTTTCTGTATAATTCATGAATGTTGGTTTTAGCTAGAAAATGTGCTTGATTTCATGCTATATGAAAATGTCATTGCTGAGAACTTCATAAAAATCCCTTCCTGTCATAGTGTTGTTCATATTGGCATGCTTGGATGCATCCTTTGAAATCTCTGTGAGCTTTTTAACATAATCTGGCTTAGCCATAAGCTTTTCATTTATCACAAATAAGGAAGGAAATCATTTTTTTTTTTAGAGGTTCAACCCTGTTGAAGAATCTTCTTATCCAATCTGAAGTTGATGACACTTTTCTTCCATGTTTGTAACTAAACTCTTCTTGTTTAGTACTTTATTGACCTCAAGTACGGTTGCAGTTCTTTCTTCTACTCCAAGGGCTTCCAATTCAAAAATTATTTTGGAGTTTAAAAATGTGATGATATTGTTGGCATTTGCAGGCTTATAACCAAGTTCCTCGTTTTCCTTTTCTATTGCAACCCTTACCAGATCAATTAGATCTCTCTGCTAAAAAATTATCTGGATGGATGGCCATATCTCATTCATGTAGTCAATTATATTCAACCAGATGATTTCTTTGAGTCTTCCTCCCATGTTCCCAATTGAAGACTCCTCGAGAGACTTTTGTAGACTCTCTGTAAATTTCTTGCTTATCTGTAACACTGTAGCATGTGTTGAATCATTTCTCTTTATCTGATCTTGTAGGGTAGTGACTTGGTCTTGCATTTTTTTATTTATGTTGTCTGTAAAGACATGTTTTCCATGGCCTTAGCTAACTGCTCAATGCCTCCACTTGATGTAACTAAAGTTGTAGATGTTTCTGAATGAATGATGACAAGAGGGATTTCTTGTAATGGAATCATTGCTTTGGCTGCTTCTTTTGTTGCTTGCTTTACTTCTTCTCTTACTTATTTTTGTTTCTCTTTTATCAATTTCTCCATCTCATTTTCCATTTTCTTGATATATTTAGCTTGTTCAATGATTAGATTCATCATTTTAGACTTCTTTGTTTCATTTTCCTCTATGTCCTTTGTTAGAGGATCCTTCGTTGCTGTCATCTTAAGCTACTTCCTCAAAGTAGCTATATCTGCATTTTTCTTCCTTAAAATTGCTTCTACCACTGCTATGTTTTTTTGGGTCATACCCAATTTGTATCACTAAATCCTACAGGGATTTAATTCTTGTATCTTTGGCCATGGAGGAAATATTTTCCATTTTATGTTGTGATTGTGCATTGGACAATGAAACTTGCAACTTGGATAGGCTCATGGTTGTATTGGTCAATGTGGAGGAGATCATCTCACCAGTCTACTTATGCATCTTCATCTGATCTATTGGATGAATATTTTTCACATCAAATTCAAAACAAGTTTTCTTATAGTCAGCTGTTGTTTTAGGCTGAGGGATTTGTGCTCTCAAGAAGGCCATTTTCATTCTTCCCTTCTCAGAGTCAAAGGCTGATAAAAGCATGCTATGTGAGCTACTTGTTTCTTTCTAGAACTGATTCTAGGTACTGGTTTTGATTATCTCATTCTTTCTTTTGATCTCCTTGAATGTATCATAAATGTTCTCCTCCTTTTGCCCTGCAGTGGCTATTAGTGTGAATTCTAATCGCAAGCATACGAAAAAATCTCACTTTAGATGTGCATAACAAATAGCCCTAACATCAAATATGGTTTTCAATTTCCTTAGATCTGAAGTTAGTGATTAGAATAAATGCTACATAAATCTAGATCTATGCTGTTAAAGACATTAAACAACAAATAATAAGCAAGAGTTGCTCCATGCATCCAATGAACAAGACAAGAATTTTTAAACAAATGTTTGTATTATGACACCTGGGAAGGGAACATATAAAGATGTTAATTGTCCCCCTTAATGGGATGGGTTCTTATATGTCCTCAGCACTTCAGATCTAAGATCTCTCTCTCTTGATGGTGCAGAAAACCCAGACAAAACTGGAACTCAAAGGGAGTTCAGAAGTAAAAAAGTAGAAAAATATGACAATGATGGAGGATCAAAGTCAGACCAAAAGTATATATCAAGAGTGATCTCTAGGCAACAAAATGTAGTGAATGAATGGAAAAACCCTTCTATTTATAACAAAAGATTGAGTTAGTCTAGATATTGGTGCATAATTAAAATATTATTAACCAAATCTAGATCCAACTTTTATGGAATATTTTACTATTTTTGTTGGAGGGAAAAAGAATTTGAATTTGGTCAAATCCCTTTATTTAGAAATAATAAATAAATAAATTATTTATTTATTATTTTAAGAATGTGGTTGAGTTAATTAAATAAATAGTGATTTATTCAATTATTTATAAATGATTTAGTCAAATTTAACAAGGAATATTATTTAAATAATGTTTTAAATAATTATTCCTAGAAAAGAATAAGATAAATAATGGTTTATCTAATTAATTTTCCTGTTTTGGGTTAAATATGACCAAGAATATTAATTAAACAATGATTTAGTTAATTATCCCTTCAGGAAAATCAAACAAATAGGGATTTATTCAATTATTCCTCATGGGGTCCCTGTTTAGACCAGAAACAACTTAATAAATTATGGGTTATTAAGTATTTTTTATAGTGAAAGCAATTTTACTATGGTAAAATTGGTCTTACATGGTGTACTTTAGTCCATCTAATAGTAATAGGTTAGATGACCAAAAATTGGTGTAACATATTGCCCCCCAACATGCGAGCATTAGGAGCTAATCGTATGACCAAAGTACGTTGTAAGAACTTAATCACTAGACAACAAAGGGGAGTTAGAGAGAGAGAAATACAAGGCAGACTAAAGCATTAGAGGACAATAACCTAAGGAGGCGATACTTACAGGTGTGACAAGTCTCTTTTTTGAGTGAGTACCTATTCTATATGAGGTGGGGGAGGCATACCTATGCCTGCTGTGATAACAAATTGTTGGTGTCCCGTGATTTGGCAGATTGATATACAAAATAACAAGGCAACATGGAACCAGTCTTTGGAGGCCTAGGATCTAGCCTTCCTGGACTCGGAGAGGGATCTCTCTATTTTTTTGCAAAGGATATGAACTTGTTTGCTTTATATGGTTTATTTTAAGCTAGTTATTAAGTGTGAGGTTTTGTTGTTTGTTTTGGTTGGGTATAATGGTCAAGAAGCATAGGTAGAATGAGGAAATCTATAAGTCATTATGCAATGGAGACAAATGGAATTCATGATAAGTTCTTCAATGGATCAGGGAGTATCATAGGAAAAATCTAACTCGGCCTATGGATCTTTCAAGTTTTAAGGGTAATGAGATGGACATCAATTGTAAGAATGAAGAGTAGGGTAAAGGGAAATTAAGAATCCTTTATCATATGTACTTCTCAAAAAAGGGACTTAAATATCAAAAAACATGAAGAGGAAATCAACAGACAGGACAAACCATAAATTCTACAATCCACATTTCAGCAAGTAACAATTCAAGACAAACTTTTCCAATGAAATATAGAAGGCGAGAAACGCATTTAACTTCTAGTGGTTTCACCTTCCAAGACAGAAAAAATTTAAGACACACATATAACTATAATCAGAGAAGAGGGAACTCCTAAACATCCTTGATTATAGTTATGAAGATCTCTAAAACAATTAGTTAAGTAAGTACAAAGGGTATTATTGAAACAAAACCTCTTTGGTAGACTTAAAATAATGGTACTTTAGAGAGAGACTTAAAAAAAACAGTGTTTAAGTGGCAGCAAGTAAGCAGGGAGAACCATAAATCATGCTTGATACCAACTGTATTCAACTATTTATGAAATAAACAAGCCTAGGGGGTCTAGAGAGAAATTAAAAAATTCTCTAAAATTTCCTAGTAGAAGAAAACATTAAGGCAATGAAGAACAAACAGAACTAAGGTGCTTTCAAAAGACATTTCTTAGCCTAAAAATTTTATTCTACTGCAACACAAAAAGATGGAAACATAACGAAACAGGAAATAACAATAACAGATTAGAAGCACTTCACCAACAACCAAGCTCAGGTATCCAGTGATCTAGCCTCCTCCATCAACAAACAAATTAGGGCATCCAAAAGTTCCAGGACTTCAATCTCTTTTCAACTTCCAAGAGACTATGTATTAATTCAAAGAGTCATCAAATGCCAACAAGGTAATGAGTTCAGATGCATTATTTATGCTACAAATGAGGAGGTGAATTTAATCTAGGGTTTGAGTGTCATTTATTACAGAGTTAATGAATTCCTAACCTTGAAGACCATGCAAGGCTCAAGGCAAGAATATCTACAACTACTTCTCTGTTTAATAAATTCTATCTTAACTTCCTAAGGAGAAATAGGTGAAATGTTTGACTTTTAAGGCCTATTCATAACTTTTACAATAACTGTCTGGCAGATATAAATATCTTTGACTCAGCTTAATAACTTCATAACGCTTTCATGAAGGAAGAAAAACACTTAGGTGGTTAAAAATATCTTTGAGAGGAATAACTGTTTTGAGTTGAGTCATCCAAATTTTTCTTGGGTTAATCTGTCCTTTGTTATATCTTTAATCTCTGTATTTATTCTTTGTTGTCTACTCTTTATCGTGTTTTCTTCAATTTGTTTTGATCTCTGTTTGGTGCATTTAATTATTTATTTTATTTCCTTTGATCTTTTGTCTTTATCCTTTTAATCACTGCTTGCCTTAACTTTCTGCTCTAACCTTTTATTTATGAATTAATCTCCTTGATTTGCCTTTTGATATGAGATTAATCCTTTAACCTTTCTTTCTTTTCTTCATTGTCTCTTGACTATTTGTGTCCTTTGTGTGTAGGGACATGTTTCTTTGTGTGATGGAGGGTTTATGATCCATCGATGAGCATGCTTCATCGTCGATCAAACCCTGAGAAGGCCTCTGATCTCCCTAGTTCTGGATTAAGACCCTTGGATCGTCACCCAAGGTTTCATCTGTCTTTTATGGACTGTGGGAGGGCACTTTGGACCCTTTTTTCCATTAAAAACCTGCAAAAAACACAAAATTTTAGTAAAAAACATGCCAGAGCGGGCTTGACTACATTTTCGGGGGTTTCAGGTGGTTGGGAGATGGTTGTAGAGGGAGAAATGGAGGAGAGGTGAGGTTCCAGAGGTGGAACTTAGAGGAATTCAAATGGATGCAGGAAGAATTTTTGAATTTGGTCTAGAGGTGAAAGGTGGTTTTGATAAATAGGGGTGGTTTATTGAGTGGGTTGGAGGTGGTAAGTGGTTTGGGGTAGAATGGACGCGATACCATAGAGTGACTGCAGCGTAGCAGGTGGAAAACCACCCATTTTGCATAGGTTGTGAATCATCAAACCCATCGCAAATTTTTACACGATATGCATTCTTGGCCGTCGGATCTCAGGTAATGAGATCAACGACAGAGAATTATTTGAGGAGAGGCAAGTAGATTTGGGAGGTGGAGCCCGGGGACAGGTGGTGCAATGTGAATGGAGTCAGGCGGTAGAGGAAGGTGGGACCCGGGGTGAGGTGACGTGGAGATCTTTTTCGGGTAGCAAGGGGTCGTAACAATGCGGGGCAAGGTTGGGGATGCAATAGCCATTGGATCAAGGAACAGATCCCGATCAACAGTGGAGATGGTTCAATGAAATGAAAAGCGGGGTGAGGGAAAGCAGACCTACCTTTTAATATTTCAAAGGTAGGGGCTTTTATAATAAGGTTTTGCGGGTTTAATAAAATAGAAGGGGCAGAGTTTTATTAAAACGAGGAAGGGGATAGTTAATAATCGGACGCCAAGGTTCTATGCGAAAAAAGGAGGCTGGGGTTTAAGAGAAGAAGGGATTAAGGCCTGTTATAGAAAAAACGTTGTTTTTAGACATAAAAAACAATGTTTTTAATAGAATTAAAAGGACCCGATAGTTTAGGACTTGGTTTAAAACAATGTAAAAGGAAGCTTTTACATTGTTTATTATGTCAGAGGGGAAAAATTATGAATGAAGGGGTTCTAATGAGGTTTTTGAGGAAGGGAAAAGGTAGGTTTTTCAAAGGAAGAGGGCTATGAATGAGAGTGAAAGTGAGGTGATGAAATGAGGCAAACAGGCCCAATAATGAAATCTTCTTTGTAGCAGTGGGGTAGACATTTTATGGGGCAAAGAGAGGAGAATATTAGTGAATAATTTTGACTTAGGATAATGAAGGTAGTGAGGTTTCTAGAATTCACAATATTTTTCAAATATTTATTCTATAAATCTAGGATCATAATTTAGGCATCTTTTGATATCAGCAAAAATTATTGATGACTAACAGTGGCTCCACTTGGGGAGGGCAGCTCCCTTTTGGAGGTGTCCAGAACTTTCAGTTTATCAATCTCTGAGTTTTTGCAGACTAGTGGCCTTTCCATTGGGAAGATTTTTTCCTTCTTTTCACTAGTTGATATTTCTTTGAAGTGACAATCTTAACAATCTGCAACATATGATTCCTTCAACATCATTTCAACCTACCCAATCTTACTTTTCCTAACATTTTTTCTTCTTTGAGTGCACTTGAACTTGCAAACTCTTTGAAATTTTATTTTTGAGAACATAAATAAACTATCTACTTCTATCCGTATTTCTTCCAAGAGTTCAGATTAAACTAGTGAAATCTTTTTATTCTCTACCTAAACTACTTGACTGCCAAGATTAAGATGTTTGGCAGTCTTGATTCTCTAAACTATTGACATGAAATTTAAGGCATGGTGCAAATCAGGATTAAGCAGTCTGACTTACCATGATTGTGGCATTGGAACAAGCTACACACAAACATTATTTTGCATAAAAAGTAGCTTAGAAAGATAAGGCTATGATCTATCATTTGTAATGCAACCTTATCATCCTCTTTGGTTCTATTTTGAGAATGTGGAACTAGTATATTATATTCCCTAATCTATCTTTCTTGATAAGCCAAGTTTTGAAATAATCTTGACAATCATTGTTTTTACTAACTTATCAACATAAATTTAAAGCATGTTCAACCATGATTAGGCTAGATTACTGAACAAGATATCATTTTGAATCAGTAGTGGCATTTAGGCTTGCACACTTTCAACAGTATTGTTTTTTGGGTATGGGGCTGTACCTCTTTTGAATTTGCCCTCTTTTTCTTTCTTTTAGTATTTTTGTATTTTTTTTCTCAAGATTTTGTCATGCAATGTTTATGTAAAATGAATGAAAGCTTTGAAGCTAAGACTCTTGATAGAAATATTTTTTGAGCATCCTGCCATTGACAGGACCTCCAAATAATTCTTCTCCATTTAGCCCTTGTAAAAAGAGAGCATTATGACCCCTAATTGAATGAATGATATAGGGACCTTTCCACAAATTTTCAAATTTTCCATGCTTACCTTTGTCTTCCCTTCTAGAATCCCATTTTAGGACTGTGTCTCCAACTTGGAATTTATTAGCTTTAGTCCTTCTATCAAAGGTCTTCTTGATGCTCTCTTGAAATGCTTGTGTCCTTTTGTAAACTTCCTCCCTTATCTGTTGCAGATGAATAGTTTGATTCAGCCTTGTTTGCATGTCATTTTCTCCTAATTGAACTTCTTGGATAAGTTTCATGACTAGGACTCCTAAGGATGTTAGGAAGACTACATACATGCCATATACCCACTGATAGGGAGACATATTGATTGATTTTTTGGTGGTTAGTCTATCAGCCCGTAAAGCATGAACTAGCTTACTATGCCATGATTTCTGATTTTGTTCCAACAATCTTTTAATAATGTAGATTAGGCTTTTGTTGGAGGATTCAGCAAGTCCATTTCCCTGAGGGTAGTAAGTTGTGGAGTGCCCTAATGTGATATGATATTTATAGCAGAAACCAACCATTCTTTTGGATTTGAAGGCAGAATCATTGTCTACAATGATCTTTCTAGGACAACCAAATCTAGATAATATGTTGGTCTCAAGGAATTTGATAATGACTGAGTCAGTAGCATTCCTAGAATGGGTGGTCTCTATCCACTTGGTAAAATAATCAGTGGCAGTAAGGATCCACTTATGCTAAGCAGATGAGGTTGGATGAATTTCTCCAATAAAGTCTAAACCCCATTTTTGAAAGGGTGCTTCAATACTGATGGGATGCAAAGGTAAAGGTAGGAGTTTCCTCTTGACATAAAAAAATTGACATTTATGGCAAGTCATGATTAGTTTTTTAGTATCAGGGAAAAGGGTGGGCCAGTAATAGCCAGCTCTAAGAATTTTTTTTTTTGTTGCTTTCCAGTAAAAGTGTCCTCCACACTCTCCCTCATGTAGTTGTTACATGATCTTTCCTGCATCATCCTCAAGCAAACATTTAAGCAATATGCCAACAACATTTTTTTAATATAACACTCCATCTAAAATGCAGTAATTTAAAGCTTTTTGTTTCAAGAATCTAGCTTTAGTCTTTGATAAAGAGGGAGGGGTATTGAGATAAAGAAGCACATAAATGATATCAGCATACCAAGATGAATTCAGAAAATTTTCTTTAATGTATGGAGCTGTGAATTATTCTTGTTCTTATAAAACATCAACCATATTCATATCTAATGCTTGGAAATTTGATTTTGCCATAATTTTTTCTAATCCTTGTCCTTTAATCAGCTTGGTAGGCCTGATTTCTAAATCATATTATAAAATAATAGCAATCCATTTTCCCCTTTTACCATCAGGGTCTTGATTTAGGATGTCCTTAGCAACTGTATGTGGGAAAAAAGTAATGATATGTGAGTGTAAAATGTAGACTCGGAAATCTTTCAATGCTTCTACCAAGGCTAAGGCTTGTTTCTCCATGATATTATATTTGATTGGAGCATCTCTTAAGGCTCTACTAAAGAAGGATATTGGTTGTTCTTGGCCCATGTTATTCTTTTGCAACAATACTACAGCAATGGTGTGTTCAGATGCAAATGAAAAAATGTAGAAATCCTTGGTGAAATCAGGACTGATAAGAATTGGTGTTTGAGTGAGAGCTTGTTTTACCAGTTCAAATGACTGTTTGGATTCTAAATTCCATTTAACTCATGTTTCCTTTTTGAGCATGTTTGTGATATTCCTCAAAATTTCAGCAAGGTTAGGGATGAACCTTCTCAAAAAGTTGATCTTCCCAAAGAAAGATTGCAATTCTTTGAGGTTTCTAGGATGGCTAATTTTCAATATGGCCTCAATTCTTTTGGGATCTACTTTGATTCCCTCTTCGGAGATTATGTGGCCTAGGATTTTTCCTTCCTGAAGACCAAAGAGTGTTTTCTTGGGGTTCAAAGATAAAACATACTTCCTACATTTCTCAAAAATGTTTCTCAAATGGACTAAGTGTTATTTATCAATTTTATAGAAAAAAATGATGTCATCAAGGCAAATGATTATGAAATAGCCTATATCTTCTGAAAAAAATATATCCATGGCCCTTTGGAAAGTGGTCCCTACATTCATCAAACCTAATGGAATTTTAACATACATGAATGTACCCCAAGGTATGGTGAAAGCAATTTTGTGTTGATCACTTGGGAGTACTAGCACTTGGTTGTAGCATGAAAAACCATCCAAGAGTGAGATTCTCTTAGATCCAACCACTTTTTGGAGTATTTGATCCATTTTACGCAAGGGGTAATTATCTTTTAGGGAGGCTTTGTTCAGATTTCTAAAGTCATTGCAAAGCCTAATTTCCCTGGTCTTCTTCCTACCAAATACAAGGTTGGAAACCCACTGTGAATATCTAAGGGGAACTATAATCCCAACATCATACATCTTTTTGATCTCCTTCTCAACTAAAGGTAATAAAACAGGGTTTATCCTTCTCAGTTTTTGTTTGAAAGGTTTTTTAAATTCCTTAAGAGGAATTTTGTGTTGAATAATGCTAGTACCATATGATTTGAGGTCTTTTTATCCCCGCGCAAACACATCCCAAAACTCTTTAAAAAGTTAAATATATTCCTATTTGATATGAGTAGGAAGAGTGCTAGATAATTTGATCATTTTGGGTTCATTCATGCTACCTATATTATGTTCTTCTACATTAGTTTCTGTAGGCTCCATATTTGGGTTTTTAGCTACATCATTGAGATCAAAAAGCTCCTCTAATGGTGTAAGGCCCCTTGGTATTGAATCATCTTTGAGTTGTAAAACCTCAAGGTCTTTTTGACCTAGTTTGTCAAGTAATTCTACCTTATAAAGATGTTCAAATTGGTTTATATCAGCAGTAGAAGACAACTCTATTTTAGAGACTTTTTTTTCATCAAAATAATCTTCTTTATGGCTTGAGCTAGGAGTTGGTATAGCAAATTCATTTTCAGATTGCAGAAATCATCAATGTTTTTATCTCCCTCAAACACTTGCCAATATTTTTCATTGTCGGGGACTGTAGGCGAATTTTTCACATTGACAGTGAATAGTTCATTTACATGGGGTACTTGAAAATTGCTGGCAGCAAAGGCAAGCTCATTTGCAAGGTTATTTTGAGCTCTAGGGCTGAAAGCGAGTTCATATTTTTGAAAATTTTTCAGGAGATCTAGGGAAACATTCCTATATTCTCTTAATCTTGGGCTTTTAGCTGAATACTTCACTTTTATTTTCCTAATAATCAACTCTGAATCTCCTTGGATTGATATTTTATTGGCTCCTAAATATTTGAGTAAATGTAGGACAAGAAGGAGAGATTCATATTTTGCAATGTTATTAGTGCATTGGAAATCAAGTTTGCAGGAATGTCCTTTGTTTGTATTATGGATCCATACACCAAATCCAGAACCATCTTTGCTACAAGAGTCATCAAAGTTCATTGTCCAAAGTGTTTCTATCTCCTGCTCACTATCATTTTGTTGTTGAAGGCTGTTGAAGTTCGAGCTGATATGTTTTTCATTTGAGGGCAGATTTGAATGTTCAAGAGAGGCTAACTCATTTTCATTTTAATTTTCTTGGATGCTGATTTCATCTTCATTGTACAAGATAAATGAATCAAGGTATGAATGAATGGAATAAACAGGGGTGTTGTTGGGCCTATTTATGTTTCTTACCATATATTTCATATGAGATTCCCTGTATAGCCTTCTTGTCCAGTTAAAGATTGGAATGGTAGCATAAGACATGTCCATTTGAAGGTTCCCTTGAAGTTTGGCTCCCCATGATCTAGATAGAAGCATCCCATATTTTGGGGGAATTTCATCAACAATTATGTCCATAACTAGACCCTTAGTAGGAATTTGTGCTAGATTGAGACATAGATCCTTTATCAAATCTAAACACTTGACTCTACTTGAATCAAAGGAATACAAATCTTTGTAAGGTTTAGTAATTTCTAGGCCTAATCTCTCCATCACTACTTTTGGCATGAGGTTGTGAGAGGTACCAGAGTCTAGCATGGCATTATGTAAGAATTTATCATGTATATTTAAGTTGACATAGAATGGAGGGATAGCTCCTTCTTGGTATTTTCCTTCTACTTCAGGACCAAACAACAATTATGGTTTATCATCTGTCAAGTTTAAAGTATCAATATCATTTCCTATATTCAAAGCTTTCAAAACTTGATTTTTATATACATCCTGAGTTGCAAGTTTAGCTAAGGGTATGCTAATTTTGATTTTGGAAATTTCTCCCTCAAGACTGAAAGGGACTAGTGTTTTTGATATATTTACATCTGATTTGTCAAACATAGTTTTTCAACAATTCTGTTTTGTTGAATTTTATTAGGATTGCTATTTTGGATAGATATCTCAGGGCCACTAGCATAAATACTAGGGTAGCTTAGGTCAACACTTTTCTGACTGGTTTTGTCTTTGTTTAGATCAGTTTTTCTAGCCACAGTGTTAGAACTGTTTGTTTTCTTTTTAGGAATATTTTCTAAGGTATTCCTGATAGCAGTTTATGTGTTATTTTTCTTGGAGGTCTCTTGTTTCTTTCTACTTCTAAGATCATATTGTCTATGGAGCTCCATTATAGAATTTTCAAACCCCAATTGGTAATCTTCAAAATCCTCATGATTATTTTTAGTTTGTTCTAAGGATAATAATATGTGTTCTTCTTCAGTGAGGAAATCATCATCCTCACTGTCATATCCTATCAAATTCACATGATTTTCTTCCAACCTTTCTGTCTCCCTTTCTTCTTCTTCATTTACATAGTTTTCTTGGAAGGGAGGCCTAATTTGTTGGTCATTATCTCTTTGTTTATTTTGAATAGGATCTCTTCTGAAATTTGGATTTCTATTTATGTTTTGGGGATTCCCTTGTTTCTCTCTAGAAGGTACTCTATCAGTTAAGTTTATCTTTTCCAGCATTCTTTCCATTACCCTTACTAAGTTATCAATTTTGGCATCAGATGATGAGGTTGATGCCATTGTTTCATCTTTGTATGTAACTTTTTTTTTATGATTTCAACCTAGCTCTTTTCTCAATCAGATTTTCTTCTACACTTAAAGCTCTCCTCTGCATATCTTCTAAAGTCAAGGGGTCTCTTTCTCTTAGTCGATAGGCCATGTCTGGGTCAAAGCCCTCTAGAAATTTTGCTAAGGATAAGCCTAATGGAGGTTTCATGTTTAGGGGAAGTGCATTGTAAACACTATTGAATCTAGTGCAGAAATCTTGGACACTTTCCTTAGCATTTCTTTTAAGGTTGCTATATTCTGAAAGGATTTGGAGAGGGTTCTTTTTAATTTCCAATTTTTTATGAATGTTTGGTATAGAGAAGGAAGATCATTTATGCTATTAGGAGTTAAGATTTTAAACCATTTTTTGGCTTCTCCTCCTAAAATTTGGGCAAATATTCTCATCTTAATGGTCTCTTCTTCTATTTTCATGTAATCAAAGGTATCATCCATTTTATCCACATGTTTTTGGGCAATATTAGATTCAGATCCAGGGAAATGGGGAATTCTAGATTGATAATCATTCGGTAAAGGAACTAGAGGTTGTGGTAACACTAATGGAGCATACCATGTTGCCATGATAGGAGTAAATGGAAGATTTATAAGAGGTGGGTTTGTGGAAGGTAAAGTAGGATGAATTGGAGTGTTTTGAAAAATGGAAGGGTGAATGGGTGTGGTGGAAGTACTTAGACCAACAAACCGTTTTTGAGCAGATTTGTTATGGAAAGAGCTAAAGTGATGGAGAAGTTGAAAATCAGGAGGAGTGGAAGGAGATGCTTCTCTGTTGAAACTCTGCTACAAATCTGTGGGCTCAAAGTTAGATTGGTAAATATCACTATGTGACTTGGTTCTAAAAAGGTTCTTTGAATGGTACAAGTCAAAGTGAGGATCTTTCAAGACTGTAAGGTTTTCAGGGACTAATATTGTTCTTTGGATAGTCCTATTAGTAGTAAATTTCCATCTCTACAAGTTTGCCATAAAATCTTCTCTGGATCATCAACTATAGTAGGAGGATTAGGGTCTGGATGAGATCTGGTATTGATCCTATGTGAAGCCAGATTTCAAACTCAAAATTTTTGGAGAGGCTGAAAGTTTTAGGACTGTTTTTCAGAAGGATGACCTCTCACAGTGTTTAGTAAACTTCTAAAATATGGGACTAGGCTTCTAAACTTCTTGGGACTGATTTGACACAATCCTAAGAGAGTCTAAAGAGAACTAGTGAATTAATAGGCCTAATGGGGCTAGTGGAGTCATCCGGTGGAAATTTTTAACTATTTTGAAGGTAAATGTGTATGGTCCACCACCAATATTTGACAAAAAACCAATCTAGCAATGTTTTTGGGGTTTTCTGAGTTTCTTAATGTATTCCTAAGGTTTGTAAGAGATTCCTATGCTTGTATCATCATTTAGATAATATGGTGAAACACACAAATTCTACTCTATGGCTATCAGTTGAGTTTTCTATGATTTGATAATGGTTTCTGGAGTTCTAAGAAGTACTCATGTTGTCAATACTTAGAAGGTCCCATCATGATCGCCAAAAAGTTGGTGTCCTGTGATTTGGTAGATTGGTATACCAAATGACAAGGCAACATGGAACTAGTCTTTGGAGCCCTTAGATCTAGCCTTCCTGGACTCAAAGAGGGATCTCTCTATTTTTTTTGCAAAGGATATGAACTTTTTTTCTTTATATGGTTGATTTTAGGATAGTTATTAAGTGTGAGGCTTTGTTGTTTTTTTTGGTTGGGTATAATGATCAAGAAGCATAATTAGAATGAGGAAATATCTAAGTCATTGGGAAATGGAGTCAAATGGAAGTCATGATAAGTTCTTCAATGGATCGGGGAGTATCATAGGGAAAATCGAACTTGGCTAGTGGATCTTTCAAGTTTTAAAGATAATTAGATGGACATCAATTGTAAGAATGAACTGTAATCAGAGAAGAGGGAACTCCTAAACATCCTTGATTATAGTTATGAATATCTCTAAAACAATTAGTTAGGAAAGTACAAATGGTATGATCAAAACAAAACCTCTTTGCCAGACTTAAAAGAATGGTACTTTAGAGAGAGACTTAAAAAAAATAGCGTTTAAGTGGCAGCAAGTAAGCAGGGAAAACCATAAATCATGCTTGATACAAACAGTATTCAACTATTTATGAAATAAACAAGCTTAGGGGGTCTAGAGAGAAATTAATAATTCTCTAAAATGTCCTAGCAGAAGAAAACATTAAGGCGGTGAAGAATAAACAACACTAAGGTGCTTTCAAAAGACATTTCTTAGCCTAAAACTTTTATTCTACTGCAAAACAGAAAGATGGAAACATATTGAAACATGAAATAACAATAACAGATTAGAAGCACTTCATCAACAACCAAGCTCAGGGATCCATTGATCTATCCTCCTCCATCTTCAAATAAATTAGGGCATCCACAAGTTCCAAGACTTCAATTTCTTTTCAACTTCCAAGAGACTATGTATTACTTCAAAGAGTCATCAAATTCCAACAAGATAATGAGTTCAGATGTAGTATTTATGCTGCAAATGAGGAGGTGAAGTTAATCTAGGGTTTGAGTGTCATTTATTATAGAGTTAATGAATTCCTGACCTTGAAGACCATGCAAGGCTCAAGGCAGGAATATCTGCAGCTACTTCTCTATTTAATAACTTCTATCTTAACTTCCTAAGGAGAAATAGGTGAAATGTTTGAATTTTAAGGCCTATTCATAACTTTTACAATAATTTTCTGGAAGATATAAATATCTCTAACTCAGCTTAATAACTGCCTAATGCTTTCTTGAAGGAAACAAAGCACTTAGGTGGCTAAAAATATCTTTGAGAGGAATAATTGTTGTGAGTTGAGTCATCTGAATTTGTCTCAATGGGTTAATCTGTCCTTTGTTCTATCTTTAATATCTGTCTTTACGCTTTAATGTCTACTCTTTATCATATTTTCTTCAATTTGTTTTGATCTCCGTTTGGTGCATTTAATTATTTATTTTATTTCCTTTGATATTTTTCCTTTATCCTTTTAATCATTGTTTGCCTTAACTTTCTGCTCTAACCTTTGCTTTATGAATTAATCTCCTTGATTTGCCTTTTGATATGAGATTAATACTTTAACCTTTCTTTCTTTGCTTCATTGTTTCTTGAATGTTTGTGTCCTTTGTGCGTAGGGACATGTTTCTTTGTGTGCTGGAGGGCTTATGATCCATCGATGAGCATGATTCATTGTCGATCAAACCCTGAGAAGGCCTCTGATCTTTCCAATTCTAGATTAAGACCCTTGGATCATCACCCAAGGTTTCATCTGTCTCTTATGGACTGCTGGAGGGCACTTTGGACCCCTTTCACCATGAAAAACCTGCACAAAACACAAAATTTGAGAGGTTTTGGGTGGTTAGGAGATGGTTGCAGAGGGAGAAATGGAGCATAGGTGAGGTTCTGGAGGTGGAACTTGGAGGAATTCAAATGGAGGCGGGAAGAAATTTTGAATTTGGTGCGGAGGTGAAAGGTGGTTTTGATAAACCAGGGTGTTTTGTCGCGTGGGTTGGAGGTGGTAAGTGGTTTGGGGTGGAATGGACATGATACCATAGAGTGACTGCCACATGGCAGGCAGAAAACCGCCTATTTCACGTAGGTTTTGAATCGTCAAACCCATCGCAAATTTTCACATGATATTCATTCTAGGCCGTCAGACCTTAGGTAATGAGATCTACGGTGTGGAATGATTTGAGGAGTGGAGAGCAGATTTGGGGGGTGGAGCCCGGGGACAGGTGACGCAATGTGAATCGAGTCAGAGGGTAGTGGAAGGTGGGACCCGGGGCGAGGTGACTTGGAGATATTTGTTGGGTAGCACAGGGTCGTAACAATGCGGGGCAAGGTTGGGGATGCGACAACGTTGGATCGGGGAACATATACCGACCAACGGTGGAGATGGTTCGATGAAATGAAAGGCGGGGTGAGTGAAAGTGAGCCCGCCTTTTAATATTTCAAAGGTAGGGGCTTTTATAATAAGGTTTTGATTGTTTAATAAAATAGAAGGGGCAGAGTTTTATTAAAATGAGGAAGGGGCTAATGAATAATTGGAAGTCAAGGTTATATGCAAACAAAGGGGGCTGGGGTTTAAGAGAAGAAGGGATTAAGACCGGTTACAGAAAAAAGGTTGTTTTCAGACATAAAAAACAGGGTTTTTAATAGAATTAAAAGGACCCGATAGTTTAGGACTTGGTTTAAAACAATGTAAAATGAAGCTTTTACATTGTTTATTATGTTAGAGGGGAAATTTGATGAATGAAGGGCTTCTGATGACGGTTTTGAAGAATGGAAATGGTAGGTTTTTCAGAGGAAGAGGGCTATGAATGAGAGTGAAAGTGAGGTGATGAAATGAGGCAAACAGGCCCAATAATGAAGTCTTCTTTGTAGCAGTGGGGTATACTTTTTATGGGGTAGAGAGAGGAGAAGATTAGTGAAGCATTTTGACTTAGGATAATGAAGGTAGTGAGGTTTCTAGAATTCACAATATTTTTCAAATCTTGTTTCTAGAAATCTAGGATCATAATTTAGTCATATTTTGATATCAGCAAAAATTACTAATGACTAGCACAAAGTACAAAGAATAATGATGCATCCAAAAAAAGTTAGAATGAACTATATAATACATGCTGGCATAAACATGGGCCAGATAAAAAACATGATAATGGATCCCACATACATACTGTGCGTGGGACAACAACCAGGACTTATACAATAATATCTGAGAACATGAGATATAAGTATAACCAAAGAGGCCCTATAAATTAGGAAAGGGCTCTAAAAATATGAATGATACATAAAAAATAAAAAAGCGCTGCAAGCAGAAAAGGCCGGAACCATAAAATCTATGGAGTTGCATCCAAATTTGTAGTAGAGAGGTCATCTGGGTATGTGGGGGGATACCTGAAGGGCCACCCCCTCATGAGGTTTGAAACATCTCAC
This sequence comes from Pinus albicaulis, assembly GCA_034641835.2. Classification (NCBI taxonomy): domain Eukaryota; kingdom Viridiplantae; phylum Streptophyta; class Pinopsida; order Pinales; family Pinaceae; genus Pinus; species Pinus albicaulis. The sequence goes on from CM076575.1 coordinate 1,953,508,758, forward strand.
ACGCACCCAGGAATCACTGGTACAATTTGCTTCATCACTAAACCATTGAGTATACAGATCTCGATCATGCCATGAGGAGTTGGAGTTGAGAAAAAATCAATTCAAAGGGCAATAAAGGGTCTTGTTGCCTGATCTGAGGCACCAAACAAGAGTGGAAGATGGAACCAAGGTACACTGCCCTGTAGGCCTGTCTTCTAGAATGAATAATCTGATGTCAACAGAAGGAGGTCTGCCATAGGTGAGGCAATGAGGAATCCTCAACTAAGGCATGAGGAAAAATAGTAGATAAAATGATAGATTGACACCAGGAATGATAGTGGAATGGGGGGTGTTGAGTAGTAGGCAGACGACTTCCCTTGTTAGAGCATAAAAGGCATGGATGACCTGGTAGCTACTGACTTGACTTCGGAGGGGATAGTAGATAGTATGACTGAAGGCCAAAATGTGTGACATGAGAGAGGTACAAAGAAATGAAGGATGGAAGACTGTAGCGGGAGAAAAAGGGACTTGGGACAGACTCCATGGATGCAATGATGACTCAACTTGGATGCTCTAAAAAGGGCAACTCGATGATGCTGCCACACATAACAAGCCTAGTGGGGACCATGAAAACATGAGTACGATATGGTTACTCACGACAAAAATCGACATGAGCGTGGACAAGTATGAAGGCAAGGTGGTTCCCCAAGTACAAGTGTTGTAAGTGAAGAAATTCGATTTTGAGGAGCGGTGAAGTGACCCTTCTTGGAAAAAATGTGTCCGGGTAAAGTATTAAGTCACCAAAAATAAAAGGATACCCATTTGAGAGCTTGGTGAGAGATTTCCAATGGTGCTGGCAGTTTTTCAAAATGAACTATGGTTTGGTTGTAGCGAGCAAAAGAAAAATCTGGGGTTTCTCTTTTAATAAGGCGTTTTCCCTCCAATTTGATTCATTCGCAAGTGTAGCTGTGGTGAATGTAGAGAGTAGAAAAGACCATAAAACTTGCAGTGGTCATAAAAGACAAACTAGCCATTGGAATCGAGATCCATCAGGTGTAGGTAAGAGGACTAACCATACTCTTTCAATTCAAGGGACTAAAGTTCCAGATTAGGCACCTAGAGCTCAGGAACAGGCTGGGTCGCACTTTTTGGGGTCTATTCTATAATTTGGGTAGCAGGTATTGGGCAGAAAACTATGACCTATCCCTTGAAATGACTTGAAAAGTGTGACCTGTCAGAGAAAGAGGGTTTCAGTGTTGTTTGTGGCTGAGAGCTGGGATTTTTATGGTTGAGGGGCATAGGTCCCCCCAAGCAAGTTATGGTCATGCCAAATGTATATAGAAAAGTGGAATCTAAACACATTTTTATGATGTGGTTCACCATTTGTTTACGTTATGGTTATCTTCTGAGGGAAGAATGGATAGATGCAGTTTGAGAAAGGGAATGGAGTATTACCAATCTCTTTTGGTACTGCATATATGAAGAAAATGGACTAAATTTCTTGGTTTTCATACATGGTGTCACTATTCCAAAGAGTGGATTTGGATATAATGAACTGGTTCCCACCTAGAAAATACATAGGTTGGTCAACAACAATGTCTAGGGGATTGGGTTTTTGATGTAAGATGAAGGAATGATCCATTGGATCACCCCTAGAGTGATCTAAAGTGATATGATAATATAAAGGTTCTTCAAAATAGGGAATAATAATGGTACTAGAGTCAACACTACTAGATGCACTAGGAGGGTTGTGGAGAATTGCTTCTCCTGGACTCTCAAATATGGGTGCGCCCTTACCCAAAAATTGGGTGTCAATGTAATGGCCACAAGGTGTATGTGGTTTGAATGCATAGGTTCGATGTAAGTGGGGATAGATAAAGTCAGGGGTGGTGGTTGCTTCCATAATGTCATCATCGTAATGGAAGATGGGGTGACTGGTGGAAGGGAGACCACATGACGCAGCAAATCTACCTGAATCATCATCATGAGAAGAAAGGTTCACATGTGCATCATCACAAAGGGTTATAGAAGAACAAGTAGATGAAGGATCCACCGATGTTGAGCCCAAGGTGATCGCTGAAGAGAGGTCAGGAAAAACATAAGGGGAAGCCCAGGAGGGGTCTTCCACTGTGGATCTCATAGATGACAACATGTAGAGGATAGTGGCCAAAGATTCTGTCATCTGGATATCGGGAGGGGGAATGTCAATGGGAGTGGATGGTTCCTATGGTTCACCCAAAGCATATCTCGCAAGTAAAGGAGAGGTGGACTCATGGTGGGCAGCATTGTACTAGCGAACTACGTCCAAAGAGGTGCAGTAGTCTGCAAGGTGGGGACAGAGGTGGGTATAGTGGCCATGGAGATCACACAACGCACAAGGGTGGTTTGTGTGCACACTCTTTGGTTTCTTGGCTAAATTCTGTAAAGAAATAGGGGCTTCAAGTAACTTGGACTCGGGAAATGCAACATTAACCATGGGCTTGATACAAGGCAATTCAGGACAATTATGGGTGGCATGACCGACAAGGTCACACAAAGCACATGAGGGTGTATGCTTTGGAGGCTGCGTAGGAGCAGGGGTTATCTTGGTAGCCTTGTCCTTAGGTGCCTTCTTGTGGGCTTTGGCCCCCTCACCTGAGGCTTTCACAATAGGAGTAGGTTCCTGTTGAGGTGGCTGAGGCACATAAGAAAAGGGAGGGGTCATAACGACCAATTGGAAAAGGGTCAAAGCTGTACAAGGTTTGGGATGACGAGGCAAGATATTGTATGTGGGATCAATGTACCAGACTGGAATCCCCAGGGTCATATTAGGAAGAGACAAGGTAGCCATAATAGGTACCGAAAATACTCTAGTGGGGGAAGCAAGAAACGGTATCTGATCGGAGGGATAATGGCCAGGCGGGACAGCTCCGAGATGATTAAGGCAAGGGGGAACCATTCCAGGAGGATAGAGAGGATCATGGACACCAACTACATATGATGGGCCTTGAGGAGGGGGTCCTGAAAATTGATTCGAGGTACTAGGAGCAGGTTGCGGAGGGCGGGGCTGCTGGCTAATCAAACTAGTCGATTTGAGGTCAGACCGAGATGATTGCATTATGCAAACATTCAAAGAGCTAGGATCGGAGATAGGAGGGGGGAGAAAAGGGAAAGAACCAAGTAAAGAGGAATATTTATAGACTCCAGGTGAGACATTGGTTGGAGGTTCGACTACTTGTTTATTGGCCACCAACGAGATAATGGACTCTGGAGAGGTTCGGGACTTCGATTCGTAATATGTCAACTAATCGATGGTGACAATATTTCCGTTATGAGGAAAGCACATCTTACAGTGAATAGAAGATGGGAAAAAAGACATCACATAAGTGTAGCTATGACCCAATAGAATTTTTTTGTCTAAGGGGGCATCAATAACTTCAAATCCAACACAAACAGTCTTGCCCACAAGAGTAATAGGAAAATTACGGAACATTCCAAGGGGATAGGAAGAGTGGTAATCCCACACATGGAGGGTGATAGTGGAAGGGGCTAACTAAGGCGATCTGAGTTGCTTCCAAAAATAAGTATGCATCACGCAAGTGGAATCCCCCTTGTCAATGATATAATGGGAGACATTGGCATTCCATATCTTTACATGGATTTGGAAGGCGACGGATGCAGGAAGGGGGGGATGTTCTGAATTTTCAATGTCGAATACAATAAAACAATCATCTGAAGTATCCACAACACCCATGGCAGTTAGTAGATTTTTTCATTGTGAAGGGCACGACTGGAGGACTTCCAGCATTGACATGGCAGCAGGGGATTGCGCCAAGTCATCTACCATACTGTAGCTATGGGTAGCTTTTCCGGAAGTAGTGTTTCAGCGTAATGGTACCTTGGGGATCTTGGTATGAACCTTTGCATTAGGTGGAGGGATTAGTAAAGGATGATTGGGTGTCAAAATAGGCTCTATGGGACCTAAAGATGGGGGCTCGGTGGCAGACGTAGCGGGGGGCTTGTTGTACTGACGGGACCGAGTCTGAAGGTTAAGGTCAACAGTATTGGGTTGGTCAAGTTGCATCATAAGTTTCTAGTAATTAGAGGTACGAGATGAAGGAGGTTGAGCAGCCACCTGACCTTAAGGGGGTTTGGTAGCCACATATCCTTGCTAGGGGGAAGGAATGGTAAACACAACTAGTTGACTAGGCACAACATAGGGAGGAACTGAAGTAGAGGCTTACTTTCCCCGAGATGCTGCTTGAGCTTCCCACAGTTAATGCATCTAAGGTAAAATGGGATAATCATGGGTATAGTGACCATGTACACCCCAAAAAGAGCAAGGCTTATTCGTGCAAAGAGGCCGCCCTATTGCTGGGTTACAGTGTTAGATGTATTCTCTTGGGTATTGTTTCCTAGATTACGTAGAGCTTGAGAAGGCATGGGAGGCAGAGGTGCTTGTGCTGGAGGAGTTGGAGCACCTGGCTATGGATACGGATAATAAGGAGGTTGAGAAACATTGGGGTAAATAGGTTAGGAAAAATTAGGCCCTGGCATCAGAGGATGAGGTTGGGCAAAGGCATGAGGCATGTCATGTCCTAGATACATGCTACTAGGAGGGGGAAAATTCTAGAGTTGGCCCCTCCCTGAGGGAAACCATAACCCATAGGAGGATGAGCGTATGGATGTGAAAGGGATCCTAACGGAAAATGAGGACGAAGGGCTTGGAGTCTCTAGGATGAAAGCCGTGGGGGCACAATGATGGGAAAGAGACATAGAACACAATAAGGAAGAGAGGTAAACAAGGGCAGGGAGGTGCAGGATCAATTGATTACAATGTTTAAGTCTTGGCCTGGCAGTGTAAACCAGACGCTCTTCAGTTAGGGTGTGAATTTATGTGATAAGTTTGTTAATTTTAATTAAGCTCAGATGTGTGTAGAGAAAAAGAAAAAATATTTTTTATAACTATAAATAAAACTGAAAATGATAGTAAAGGAAGCTGAATGCAACAGTAAAATAAACAGCTAAAGATGCATCAATTAAACCCAAGGAGGAGGGTTTCCCAAAAACTAGTCTATGGGTGGGAAAAATCTAGTCAAAACACACAAAACTGGAAATGGATCTAAAGTTGGGAGGGACAGGGATCTAAAGGTCAGATCTGCTGGAAAGAGGTGCAGAAAAACAACAAAAAACCAGAGGGAAAAATGCTGCAAAAAAGGTGGCGAAAGGCTACAATCTAAAGGGAAACGGAGGGGACCGTAAAGGAGGACCAAACAAAACTGAAAATAGGTATTTTGGATGGATGAATAACTGATCTGAAATGGATATGAAAGTGCACATTCAGATCTAAAAAATGGCTAAACACTGAAATCGCAGAAGACCTGCTTCAGCTAAAATCCTCCTAAAAAGGTGGAAGCATACTTAAGCCCTAAGGGGATGGGTTCTTAATTTGATAAGTAAAACTAAGCAAGTACAGGTCCAAGACAGGTGAAGAGCGAGGTCAAAAAACCCTGAACAGTGGCCCAGAAAAACTCAGAAAAATCATAGAAAAATTCTTGCAAAAAGTACAGGTCATAGTTTCTGACCTGTTTTCTGCTGAGGTCGGAGTTTTGAGGCTGCTTCCCACTTCCGTAGAGTTAAGGTCACATTTTTTGGCCCAAAAAGTGTGACCTACACTTTCAGCTATTTCAGGAGCAGATTTCAGAAAAAAGTGACGTCTCTGCTGTGGCTCATACCTGTTATTTGCGCAATAGGCCCAGAAACACACAGAAGTTATAATTTTTACTATTTTAGGGTAAAAAAGGTTAAAAACAACATCATGAAATAAAAAATAAGAAGCTGAAGAAAAACCCTAGGGGTTGAAGCAGTTGGTCATGCAGGGATTTGAAAAAAAAGAGCAGTTGTAATTATAAACCCTTCTGGAGTCGCCAGTTGTTAGTGTGAATTCTAATCGCAAGCGTACGAAAAATTCTCACTTTAGCTATGCATAAAAAAAACAACCCCAACATCAAAGATGACTGTAAATTTCCTTATATCTGCAGTTAGTGATCAGAATAAATGATACAGAAATCCAGATCTATGCAGTTAAAAACATTAAACAACAAATAATAAGTGGGAATTTCTCTATGCATCCAATGAACAAGACAATATTTTTTTAAGAATTTTTTGTATGATGACACCTGGGAAGAGAACATAGAAGGATGTTACCAGTCCCCCTCAATGGGATGGGTTCTTGTATGTCCTCAGTGTTTCAGATCTAATATCTCTCTCTCTTGATGGTGCAGAAAACCCAAAAAAAAATGGAACTCAAAGGGAGTTCACAAGTAAAAAAGTAGAAAAATATGACAGTGATGGAGGATCAAAGTCAGACCAAAAGTATAGATCAAGAGTGATATGTAGGTAACAAAAGGTTTTGAATGAATGGAAAAACCCTTCTATTTATAACAAAATATTGAGTTAGTCTAGATATTTGTGCATAATAATTATATTATTAACCAAATCTAGATCCAAATTTTATGGAATATTTTATTATTTTTGTTTGAGGGAAAAAGAATTTGAATTTTGTCAAATCCCTTTATTTAAAAATAATAAATAAATAAAGATTTATTTATTATTTTAAGAATGTGGTTGAGCAATAGTGATTTATTCAATTATTTATAAATTATTTAGTCAAATTTAAAAGGAATATTATTTAAATAATGTTTTAAATAATTATCCCTAGAAAATAATAAGATAAATAATGATTTATCTATTTAATTTTCCTGTTTTGGGTTAAATATGACCAGGAATATTAATTAAACAGTGGTTTAATTAATTATCCCTTGAGGAAAATCAAGCAAATATGGGTTTATTCAATCATTTCTCATGGGGTTTCCTGTTTAGACCAAAAACAACTTAATAAATTATGGATTATTAAGTTATTTTTCATAGTGAAAGCAATTTTACTATGGTAAAATTGGTCTTACATGGTGTACTTTAGTCCATCTAACAGCAATATGTTAGATGACCAAAAATTGGTGTAACAATGGTAGTAGATGTAGGAGTCTGCAAATTTCGCTGCTGGAATGGAATGGTGGCAAAAGATGTTGAAAATATTGTTTGGCCACCTACTGGAGAAGAGCTTGGTGAATCTCTGATTGTAATGAATGTTTGTTGATCCTTTTCACTACTCTGTTCTATATCCATATGGACTTTGGCTCTCTTTTGGTATTTCATATTGAATTCTTTGGTTGATGTGTCAATATCCATGTCAGACTAATCTTCTCTTGTCCTCTTGCTTCCTATTTCTTTCTCTGATTCCTTTCCCTTATCTTCTTTAGCCTTTGTAGCTTTCCTTTCTTGTGGAGTTGGGGTTTGAATGCCTGAGGTGGAAACCACATATTTTTCAGCCTCTTGCAATGTATTGGTTGCCCACTCTTCTTGATTCATTAATTGTTCTATCTCCAACCTATGTGTATGAATGTATGGTGTTGACTTTTTCCCCACCATTTTCTTGGAGATGATCCCCCCTGGATCATAGGGCCATGTAAAACTGTGATTGAACTTCATCTCCCTCAATATCTTATCGTCCTCCTCCCATGCTGCTCTGTTGTTGCAAATAAAAGGACTAATTTTTTATTTGATCCTGAACTGATATTTCTTCTTTGCAGAGAAAAAATGAACCTCATCTGCATTTATCATTTGCCTTATATATTATAATGCAAAGATCCATGGAGAGGAAATTTGGTTGTTTTTAGGGGGCCAAATCACACCCATAAACTCAGATCTCTCTATAATTTTGGTACAAGTACCAATATGTTGTTCTCACCTTATTTGTTAACTACATAATATTCTTGATTTCTTGACTAGCCCTTGGCTCTGTTGCACTGTTGAGTGCACTAATTGTTGGATGTACAAATTAATCCACAAAACTCTTGTAGGTGTAATTTTTTCTTCTCTTTCATCAATAAAGTGGTCAAGAAGATGATTGATTGAGGCTAAGAGTCATCATTTAATTTTATCATCTAAAATTGGAACCTATTGGACTGAAAATAAACAAACATATATACCAACACTGAAGTGTATTTGAACACCTCTTCTGTCTGAAACTTCAGGAATTGATTATGGATGGCATCAACAAGTAATTGAGCATAATTTAACATAACAAAAGGCTTATACTCTGAAGAAAGAATAGACAAAAAACCAACTATGGCTTCATCTAACCATTGGTCTGTGTGATACCCTAGTAGATAGGACAAGACAAAAAAAATATTTTGGGTCATATCACGAAAAAAGGATGAAGGATATGGGGGATTCTTTGTAGGCATTGGGGCATCAGTGGCTATGAAGAGTTCTAAGTTTTTAACTTTGCTGGCAAATTCCAACTTCTAATATAAATCCCTAAGGGCTTCATAAGACTAGGGGGTCTACATCATTTGTTGGATAGATTGGGCATTAATAGAAAACAATACCTCTCATGCTGGAGTCACTACAGATATTTGGTTTATGTCATAACAGGATTGGCACTTTCTAATGAACTCAGGACAACTATGGTTTTTGGGAAAAATATAATAGGGGAGTTTAGTTTCCCACAGGCCTATGTCATGAACTTCATCAAGAAATTTATCCTCAAGCTAGCAGTAGAAATCGAATAGATCAAAGTCAGACTCTATCTCATGGATTTTGGAATCTCTATCAGCCAAGTCCATGTGATCCAAGTCCACCTGAGGGTAGACCATAGGATTGAATGGATGTTTATCTGACTTTGGAGGCATTTTGTAAACTGTAACAAATTTCACTATGTGCACAGATGAATGGGAGTAAAAAGAGAAGGGAACTTAGAAAGGGAGAATCTACAGATTAGAATGGGGAGGGGAAAATAGTAGGGGAGTTCTTGACCTAACTTGCAGAGGACAGAGAATTGTCTGTTAATGAACCGAGGCTTTATTCACTGACCTTTGTTGTTAATCCTCTACAAATCAATCACCTGTAATAGTTGAATAAAACAAGCATGGTAAACCTTTCCAACTGTGTTGAATTTGGATTTTAACAAGTGATTGGGTGACCATTTGGTTAGGCACGGGCCCGTTGGACAATGACCCAACCAATTGAATGCATAAAAAGTATTTGGTAGCAGCAGATTTTATAGGATGTAGGGGACATGTAGGCGAAGTCGTGGCTCAATGACATAGGGAAACGCTTAGTTAAATGGTCTAAGGTGTGGCGGATTAATCGGCAGAAGAAATCACTTTTAGGAGGGGGGTCTCGGCGGTAAGTTGTAAGGGACTAGGGGGTGAAAAATGCTCTGGGCACAACACAAAGCCGAGGTGGTAGTATTGGATACCGTCTATTTTAGACCCGCCGCACACCCCCCCCCCGGGCCAATTTGGAAGCTGAGGGGGGGCCAAAATGTAGTGTGGGCTGTCGGATGGATAGGTAAGTGCAGGGATGAGATGGCAAGTGAGCGATTTTTAGTGAGATGTAACGTGTGATGTAATAGTGGGGTCGGGTCAATTTTATGTATGGTGGGGTATGGTTTATGACTTGGGATAATGAGTTTAATGCTTTCAGGGGTTAGGATATAATGAAATATGGTACTTTCGGGACCTAGGGTAATATAGACCATGACATAAATATGCCATAATTTCTTCACATGAAGTTTATTCTCCAAACTTTGGAACTCCTCCATTTTCAAAATGTTAGAATAAGAACCCTTTTTTTTTTTTCTCTCTATAACCATAGAAAAAATGAGACCTTTAAACTGCACTTGATAGGAAAAATTGCATGTTTCCTCCATTCTTTCTTTTTTTCATCTCTACCTACCCAAACTATAGATCTAACATTTTTTATTCTTTTGTAGGGTGAATTTGGACTTGCAATCCCTAAAACATATTTTATTTTAAACTTATAACCTAACATATATCCTTATTTCTTCCATTGAATCAGATTAAACTATTGATTCATTTCATTTCTACCTATCTATTGATATGCCAAGATTAAACAGTTTGGAAAATCTTTATTTTCTAACCTATCAACAAAAATTGAAAATTGTACAATCATGCTTAAAATGTATGATTGAAGAAACTTATCTAATGAGTAGTGGCATTCTTATTTGTAGCACTTTCAGTATTATTTCTTTTTTTGGGGTTCCATTTTCTTTTCTTTTTCTTTTTTTCTTTTTTTTTGGAAATCACTGTAATATTGAAAAACATTTTCAATATGAAATTGCAAGGAAGATGAAATATCCAGTCACCTTGAGATCCTATGATTTATAGGATAGTATCAGTGGCTCCAGTTGGGGATGGCACTTCTCCAAATGAAGTGTCAAAAACCTAAGACCAGTAGCCTTGAATGCTCCATTTTCTGCAACATCTTCAATTGATTTCTTTTTCTGTTTTTTATGGGTGCTCATCAAACCAGGCTTATGGCCTTCTCTTTGGGCTTCAACCTTGTCTGATGAATTATTTATAAAAAAAAACTATAAAACTGTGGTATTTACAATGATGAAAAAACAACCCAAATTTTAGAAGAAATAACGTTTCAACATCCTGCCATTGACAGGACCTCCGATTAACTCCATAGCATCCAAATCCTTAAGAAAATAAGCATTGTTTCCCCTGAAAGCATCAATGATATATGGCCCTTGCCAAATATTATAAAAATTTCCATGTTTTCCCTTATCTTCTCTTTTGTAATCCCATTTCAAAACTTTATCTCCTAAATTGAAATCATTTGCCTTTGTCCTCTTATCAAAAATCATTTTTATATTCTCTTGAATCTCTTGGGTTCTTTTATAAACCTCCTCTCTAGAATGCTGCAACTGAATGGTTTCATTTATCCTTCTCTATATGTCATTTGTTTCAGCTTGAATTTCTTGAATAATCTTCATAACTGGAACTCCTAAAGAAGAAGAAAAATATGCATCCATTTCATAAACTAGTTGGTATGGAGACATTCCAATTGATTTATTTGTAGTAAGCCTATCAACCCAAAGAGCATTGAACAACTTATTGTGCCATGATTTCTTATTATCTTCCAAGACATTTTTTTATAATATTCACCAAAATTTTGTTTGAGGATTCAACCAATCTATTACCCTGAGGGTAATAGGTTGTTGGATTCCCAAAATTTATATGATACCTATGTCAGAAATCATCCATCTTCTTGGACTTGAAGGCTGCAGCATTATCTGTAAGGAGTTTTTTAGGACAACCAAATCTAGACAAAATATTGGTTTCAAGGAATTTTATGATGATAAAGTCAGTGGAATTTCTATAAGGAGTGGCTTCTCTCTGTTTATTGAAATAATCTGTGGCATTGAGGATCCATTTATGTTGGGTAGAAGATGGTGGATGAATTTCTCCAATGAAGTCTAATCCTCATTACTAGAAAGGGCTCTCTATAGAAATAGGTTTCAAGGGTAAGGGCGGTAGCTTTCTCTTTCCTTCAAATATTTGACATTTGTGACAAGCGGTGACCATTTTATGGATGTCACGAAAAAGAGTAGGCCAGTAAAAACCATCTCTCATGATCTTGTTTGTAGCTTTTTTCCAATAGAGATGGCCACCACAGTCACCTCCATGGAATTCCTGCATAAATTTATCTGCATCATCCTTTAGCAAAAATTTAAGCAAAATACCTCCAATATCATTCCAATACAAAGAATTTTCCAAAATATAGAATTTAACAGCTTTAAGTTTTAGAAATATAGCCTTTGTTTTGGATAAACTAGGAGGAGAATTCAAATTTGACAGTATATACAAAATATCAGCGTACTAGGGAGAATTCAGGAATGCTTCATTAATCATTGGAGTCACGAGTTCACCTTGATCATCTAATGAATGGACCATGTTTATGTCTAGTGCGTGAAAATTGGATTCAACCATCAATTTAGCTAATCCTTGGTCTTCAATCAACTTGGTAGGCCTACTTTCCAAATCATATTCTAAGATTATAGCAATCCATTTGCCTCTTTTCCCATCAGGACCATTCTGTGTTAAGATTTCTTTAACAACTGCATTTGGAACATAAGCAATGATATGTGAATGTATAATGTAAACTCTGAAATATTTTAATTCTTTAACCAAATAAAAAGCCTGTTTTTCCATGATATTATATTTCAATGATGCATCTCTTAATGCCTTGATAAAAATGCTATTGGTTGTTCCTTCATTGTTTTTCTGCAATAAAACAACAACAATAGTAGTCTACAATAAAACAACAACAATAGTATGTTTAGAATCAAAAGAAAAAACCATGAAATCTTTAGTAAAATTTGGGTTGGTTAGGATTGGGGCTTTTGTCAATTCTTTCTTGACTAAATCAAAACACTGTTTAGCTTCTATGGTCCATTTAATTTATGAATCTTTCTTGAGCATATTGGTGATATTTCTTAAAATTTATGCCAGGTTGGGTATAAATCTCCTCAAAAAGTTGATTTTACCAATAAACGATTGAAGTTATTTAAGATTTCTAGGATGAATGATTTTTAGTATTCCTTCAATTCTGCTAGGGAAATTGGAATTCCATCTTGAGAAATAATGTGACTTAACAGTTTTCCTTCTTCAAATCCAAACAATGTTTTCTTAGGATTCAGGGAAATTCCAAACTTTCTGCATTTTTCAAAAAATATTCTTAAGTGTGCTAAATTATCTTCATAAGTTTTAGAATACACAATAATATAATCCAGATACATTACAATAAAGTGGCCAATTTCATCAGCAAATGCAATGTCCATGGCCCTTTGAAAAGTAGCTCTAGCATTCATTAATCCAAAGGGAATTTTTAGATACATGAAACTCCTCCGAGTAGTAAAAGTTTTTTTTTTCTTGATCATCAGGATGTTACTGTGTACTATAAATTGATTATAACTAGAAAATCCATCTAACAAAGAAATCCTACTGGAACCTACTACACCCTGCAATTTGTGGTCCATTTTTGGTAAAGTTTAATTGTCCTTAAGAGATACTTTGTTAAGATTTCTAAAGTCAAAACAAAGTTTGATTTCACATGTTTTCTTTCTAGTTGGCACAATGTTGGATACCCATTTGGAATATCTGAGTGGTACTACATTTTTTGACACATACATCTTCTTAATGTATTTCTCAACCAAAGGCATCAAAACTAGGTTTATTCTGTACAGTTTTTGTTTGAAAGCTTTTTAATCCTCCATGATTGGAATCTTGTGTTGAATGATGCTTGTATCATAAGATTTTAAGTCCTCATAGCTCCAAGAAAATACATCTATAAATTCTTGAAACATGGCTATATATATTCCTTTTGTAATGATAGGCATTGATTTTGTCAGTTTGATTATTTTGGGGTTTTTTCAGTGCCTATATTACATTCTTCAATATTTGTTCCAGTTGGTTCCATTTTGGGTTTCTTATCCACATCCTTAAAGTCAATAATTCTTCTAAAAGGACCAGCCCTCTAGGTAGAGTATTGTCTTTGAGTTGGAGTACTTTGAATTCCTCTTTTTCAAGGCCTTTATGAATTTTTCCATTATGTACAGTTTTAGTATCTGGAATATTTACATCAATATTCAAATCAGAGACAACAAATTGTTTTTCTACACTATTTTGTACATCAGCAAAACTATCTTCCTCACAATGTAGGTCTATATTACTATCTTAAAATTCATCCTTAGATTGTAGGAAACTTTCGATTTGTTTGTCACTACCAAAAACTTGCCAATACCTCATGTTATATGGCACAGAAGGATGATGTTCGACCTCTATTGTTTACTATTTGTTTAGATGAGGCAATTTACATGTACTTGCTGAAAAGGCTAGACCATTTTCTAGGAAATTTTGATTTCTGGGAATAACTGCTAAATCATATTCATCAAATGTTCTCAAGAAATCAAGTACAACATTTCTATAATCTCTCAATATGGGACTTTTTGCTGCATATTTTCCTTTTATTTTTTTTATTTCTAACTCAGAATCACCATGTACCGAAATCCTTTTTTCTCGTAATATTTTCAACATCCCTAATTCTAGGAGTAGGGATTCATATTCTGCTATGTTGTTTGTGCACTGAAAATTTAACTTGTATGAATGATCTTGTGCACTATTATTTCCTGCATTATATAGCCAAATACCTGCCCCGGAGCCAACTTTGCCACATGAGCCATCAAAACTCACATTCCAAATAGGTTCATTTTCAGGATCTGTTTGTATTGTTTGCATTTGATTGTCATCATTTTCTTTAGGATCATTTTCTGTATGGGTAACCTGTGAATCAATGCCTCCATCATTATACAAAATGAAAGAGCCAAGGTCAGTGTGAATAGAGTACTAAGGGTAATTGTGTGGTTTTTCTTGACTACTTACCATGTACTTCATTAATGTTTCCCTATACAGTCTTCTTGGTTAACCAAACACTGGTATTGTAGCATATGTCATGTCCATTTGCGAGGTCCCTTGTAATTTTTCTCCCCATCAGCGAGATAAAAGCATTCCATACATAGGGGGGATGTTAGCTATAACTATTTCCATCACTAAACTCTTTTTCGATATCTGAGCTAGAGTGGTACAAAGATCTTTGATAAGACCTAGACTCTTAACTTTGTTGGAATCAAAAGAGTATAAATCTTTATAAGGTCTAGTGATTTCAAGGCCAAGCTTCTCCATAACAGCCTTTGGCATAAGATTATGTGATGCACCTGAATCCAACATGGCATTATGGAGAATCTTGTTGCGAACATTTATACTGACATAAAAGGGAGGGACACCTCCTTCTTGGGGTTTACCGTCAACTTTTGGCCCAAACAAAAGTTCAAGCTGATCATCGCTTTAATTGACAGTATTAGTAATATCCCCTATATTTAGTACGTTTAGGACCTGAGACCTATACACATTCTTGTTGATCAATTCAGTGAGAGGAATAGATATATTCAATTTTTCAACTTCACTTTCAATGTTGAATGGTGTTTGAGTTTTTAGCAGATTTGAAAAATTAGTTCTTTCAGCCACTACGTTTTGGGTAATTTAAGTTTGTTTGCTTGTACTAGGAATGTTTGCGTGAGCATATTTGGTAGGAATATCCATTGTTTTCTTGGTACTAATTTATATTTTTATCTTTTCTGAGTTATTTACATTTTCTTTGGGTTTTCTGTTGTTTTCTTAACATCAGGTTCAGATACTTTCTTGGCAGAATTTTCTGAATTATTTTTATTAGAATTGTCTAAGTTTTTCTTGCTTCTTAAATTGTATTGTCTGTGAACCTCCATAATAGAATTCTCAAATACCATTTTATAATAATAAGATTATTCATATTCTAACTCTGTTTGTGTCATTGAAAATAATCCTTGTTCTTCTTCAGTGAGAAAAACAGAATCATCTTCATTGATTCCCATTAAATTAATCCAATTCTCTTCCACTTCCTCATCTAGTCCTTCATCTTCATGAGAATAATTTTCTTGGAATGGAGGTTAGATCTATTGATAGAGACCTCTTTTCTCTCTCTGTCTAACCTGGGGAGGGTTTATTCTGGGATTCTGATTTGTGTTTTGAGGTGCTAGTTGATTTTCTATGGGAATAGATCTTTCATTCAGACTAATTCTCTCCATCATCCTCTCCATAGTCCTTACCAAATTGTCAATTTTAACATAAGTTGTAGAGGCTACATGTTCTTACCTTATTGTAACTCTCCTCTCAGTTCTCATCCTAGCTCTTTTTTCTATCAAGTTGGATTCTACATTCACATCATCTCTTCGCATCTCTTTTAAATTTGATGATTCTCTCTCCCTAAGTTGATAGGTAATTTCTGGGTCAAAACCATCAGGGAATTTAACCAGGACTAACCCTTGCAGTGGTTTCATGTGAGGAGGAAGTGCATTGTATATACTGTTAAATATAATACATTAGTCTTGGACTCTCTCTCATGGGGACCTCTTGATACTCTCATATTCTGATAAAATATGTAGTGGATTTTTCTTAATTTCCCATCCGTTAATGTATGTTTGGTGAAATGTCAGGAGATCATGAATGATATTTGTAGTTAAAACCTTGAACCATTTTTTTATTTCACCCCCTAAACTCTGAGAAAACATTCTCAATTTGGCACTGTCTTCATAAATTTCTTATAGGTCAAAACAATCATTCATTTTATCTACATGTTGTTGGGTAGTCACAGGACTAGTCCCATAAAATTCTGGAATCTTAAATTGGTAATCCTAGGGCATAGGGGTTAAAGGTGTTGGAAGCACCAATGGAGCATATCTGGCTCCCATGATTGGTGGAGGTGGTGGAGGTAGGTGAACAATGGATGAAGTAGGATGGGTAGAGGTAGAAGATGTTTATGTAATGTTTTGAGAATGGGGATGAACAAAAGTAGTGGTAGGGGTTGTGGAGGCAGTAGGACTAACTAATCTAAGATGGATTGTTTGAGATGTCATTAAAGAATTTTCTATGGTTAATGCAATTAACTCTACATATTTTTGGAGATAGGCATCATTAATAGTTGAAGTAAACTCTGTCACCAAATCTTGGATAGTATCAAAATCCTGGAGAAGTTGGATATCAAATTGAATTTGGGAGTAGACTTCTCTCACTGGAATTTGATGCAGGATAGATGGATCAAAAACTGTATGGTCAGTCCAATTCTCAAATTTTGTCCTGAAGATATCTTATTCAAAATGTAACTCAAATTGAATGTCTTGTAAAGTCAAAAAGTTTTCAGGGAGGGAGTTAGATCTGTGGAGAATCCTGCTACTTGTTTGACTTTCAGTTCTAGGATTTTTTCTTAAAATCTTCCCAAGATTGTCTACTATAGGAGGAGTATTTGGATCAGGATGGGATCTAGTAGATATTATTTTAGGAGCCAGAATTTAGATTAGAATCACAAAAAACCTGATTATTTAAAAACTGAAAGAAACCAATCTTCAAAAGTAATTCTATCATACATTGATTTTAACTGGGATTTTTGAATTTTA
The DNA here is from genome assembly GCA_034641835.2 of Pinus albicaulis. Classification (NCBI taxonomy): domain Eukaryota; kingdom Viridiplantae; phylum Streptophyta; class Pinopsida; order Pinales; family Pinaceae; genus Pinus; species Pinus albicaulis. Next base: position 1,953,525,634 of record CM076575.1, read on the forward strand.
ATGGAAAAACAAATTTTTAGTTGATTTCCCCGTTATGGTCTCCACTATGTTATCATTCTATAATTTTAAGATTGGAAAGAAAAATCATAAAATGACAACATCAAACCTCTTTGGAGCCTAGGATCTAGCCCTCCTAGACTCATAGAGGGATATCTCTATAAGGTTTAGATTTGTTTTTAAGTTTTCTAATATTAGGATAGTTAAATTGATTGTGAGAATTGTTTTTGATAGATAGTTTTGGTTGTATTAAGGGATCTCTTTAAATTCTTTCCATTGGGCTATGGAATCAACACAGGCTGGGTGTATGCATCAATTTTCTAGAGCAATTGCAAGGCAAGCTAGCTGTATATACTGGTTCTTTATAACATAGTGAATTTTGAAATGGAGAAGAATGATTTCAGTAGTGGTTTAAAATAAATTATGTATCCTTAAACCAGATATCAGAGGAAAAACACTTAAATTGTAAACACATGAAAACTTAAGGTGCTCTAAGCCTGTAAATCTTAATCTTCAATTTTATTTTTTTACAATTAGAAAATGAAACATTGAAAGAAGAAACAATGGGAAACATTAAACATAGTAAATGAAAAATATCACTAGGAAAATACAGCACAGGAATCTTGCAAAATGGCCCTTTATATTGATGCTCCAGCTCCAAAATTACAAATGCTCCAATGAAAAACACTTAAAATCTAGGTTCCAACCCCTAATACTGAATAAAAATGCAATATTTAAACTAATTCCTACTGATTGTTGTATCAATAGAGGCAATCTGCTATTTATTACAATAGTAACTGATTATTGACAATTGTGACCACTGCATGGACACGTTAAAATAGTTAGGATAGATGGTTGAAGTCTCCATAAAGTTGTTATTAGGTGTTGTAGTGGATTGATGTGCTGGAAGATCTGATATTGATATGCAAAACTGATACACTGGCATGTAGAATTAACTGATAAGATGAGTTGGCTATTCCATTGTTATGCTGAGTTGTCACCCTTCTCGATAGTCACATAATTTCTCCCATTCCTGTTGATTCAGAATTTTGATTCTGATTAACTTTATATAGATTTAATCAGTTTCTTTATACTTAAGGAATGTTGATTTTACCTGGAAAATGTGCTTGATTTCATGTTGTATGAAAATGTCATTGTTGAGAACTTCATAGAAAGCCCTTCCTGTCATAGTGTTCTTCATATTGGCATGCTTGGATTCATCCTTTGAAATCTATGTGATATTTTTAACATAATCTATCTTAGCCATAAGCTTTTCATTTATCACAAACAAGGAAGGCAATCCTTTTTTTTTAGAGGTTCAATCCTGTTGAATAATCTTCTTACTCAAATCTGGAGCTGATGAAACTTTTCTTCCACCTATGTAACTAAACTCTTCTTGTTTAGTACTTTCTTGACCTCAAGTATGGTTAGATTTATGTCTTCTACTCCAAGGGGTTTCAATTAAAAGCTACTTTTGGAGTTTGAAAAATTGATGATATTGTTGGTAGTTGTAGGCTTATCACCAAGTTCCTCATTTGCATTTTCTATTGCAACCCTTACCAGATCAATTAGATCGCTCTGCTAAAAAATTATCTGGATGGATGGCCATATCTCGTTCATGGAGTCAATTATATTCAACCAGGTGATTTCTTTGACTCTTCTTACCATGTTCCCAATTGAAGACTCTTGGAGAGACTTCTGTAGACCCTCTGTCAATTTCTTACTTGTCTGCAACTCTGTAGCATGTGTTGAATCATTTCTATTTATCTGATCTTGTAGGGTAGTGACTTGGTCTTGCAGCTTTTGATTTCTATTGTCTGTAAAAACATGTTTTCCATGGCCTTATCTAACTTCTCGATGCCTCCAAATGATGTACCTGAAGTTGTAGATGTTTCTGAATGAATGACAACAAGAGGGATTTCTTGTAATGGAATCATGGCTTTGGCTGCTTCTTTTGTTGCTTCCTTTATTGCTTCTCTTACTGCTATTTGTTTCTCTCTTATCAATTTCTCCATCTCATTTTCCATTTTCTTGATTTGTTCAACTTTTTCAATGATCAACTTCATCATTTCAGAATTTTGTGTTTCATTTTCCTCTATATCCTTTGCTAGAGGATCTTTCGTTGTTGGCATCTTAAGTTGCTTCCTCAAAGTAGCTATATCTGCATATTTCTTCCTTACAATTGCTTCTACCACTTCTATGTTTGTTGGGTCATACCCAATTTGTATCATTAAATCCTCCAGAGTTCTAATTCTTGTATCTTTGGCCATGGAGGAAATATTTTCCATTTTAAGGTGTGATTGTGCATTGGATAATGAAACCTGCAATGTGGATAGGCTCATGGCTGTACCGGTCAATGTGGAGGAGATCATCTCTCTAGTCTGCTTATGCATCTCCATCTCATCTATTGGATACATATTTTTCACATAAAATTCAAAATAAGTTTATTTGTAGTCAGATGTTGTTTTAGGCTAAGGGATTTGCGCTTCCAAGAAGGCCATTTTCATTCTTCCCTTCTCAGAGTCAAAGGTTGATAAAAGCCTGCTCTATGAACTACCTGTTTGATTCCAAAATTGATTGTACGTAGTAGTTTTTAGTATCTCATTATTTCTTTTGATCTCCTTGAATGTATCATAAATGTTATCCTCCTTTTTCCCTACAGTGGAAATAGATGTAGGAATCTGCTAATTCTGCTGCTGGAATGGAATGGTGGCAGAAGATGTTGAAAATATTGTTTGGCCACCTGCTGGAGAAGAGCTTCGTGAATCTCTGATTGTAATTACTGTTTGCTAATCCTTTTCACTGCTCTGGTCTATATGCATATGGACTCTGGCTCTCTTTCATATTTCATCTTGAATTCTTTGGTTGATGTGTCAATATCCATGTCATACTGATCTTCTCTTGTCCTCTTGCTTCCTATTTCTTTCTCTGATTCATTTTCCTTATCTTATTTAGCCCCTATATTTTCCTTTCTTGTGGAGTTTGCGTTTGAATGCTTGACATGGAAATCACCTATTCTTCAACCTCCTGCAGTGTATTGGCTACCCACTCTTCTTGATTCATGAATTGTTCTATCCCCAACCTATGTGTATGAATGTATGGTGTTGACTTGTTCTCCACCCTTTTCTTGGAGATGATCCCCATTGGGTCATAGGACCATGTAAAACTATGACTGAACTTCATCTCCCTCAATATCTTATCTGCCTCCTCCCCTACTGCTCTTCTGTTGCAAATAAAAGGACCAATTTGTGATTTGATCCTAAACTAAGATTTATTCTTTACAGAGAAAAAATGAACTTCATCTACATTTATCATTTGGCTTATGTATTCTAATGCAAAGATCCTCATGGAGAGGAAATTTGGTAGTTTGTAGTGGGGAAACTCACACCCATAAAATTGGATCTCTGTATAATTTTGGTACAAGTACCAATCTGTTGTTCTCACCTGATATGTTAATTGCATAATCTTCTTGATTTATTGACTAACCCTTCGATCTATTGCACTGTGGAGTGCATTGATTGTTGGATGTACAAATGAACCCACAAAACTCTTGTAGGTGTAATTATTCTTCTCTTTCATCAATAAATTAGTCCAGAAGACGACTGATTGAGGCTAGAGTCATCATTTAATTTTATCATCTCAAATTGAAACCTGTTGGACTGAAAATAAACAAACATATACACCAACACTGAAGTGTATTTGAACACCTCTTCCATCTGAAACTTCAGGAATTTATTATGGATGGAATAAACAAGGAATTGGGCATAATTGAACATAACTAAGGGCATAGACTCTGAAGAAAAAATAGACAAAAAACCAATTATGGCTTCATCTACCCATTGATCTGTGTGATACCCTATTAAATAGGACAAGACAATAGCAATATGTTGGGTCCTATCAGGAAATGGGGGATTATTTGTAGGCATTGGGGCATCAGTGGCCATGAAGAGTTCTAAGGTTTTAGCTATGCTGGCAAAGTCCAGCTTTTGATATAACTCCCTAAGGGCTTCATAAGTGAAAGGAATTGTTTCATCAAGACTGGGGGCCTACATCATTTTTTGGATAAATTGGGAATTAATTCAAAACAATACCTATCCTACTAGAGTCACTACAGATCTTTGGTTTATGTCATTGCAAGATTGGCACTTTCTAATGAACTCAGGACAACTATGGGTTTTGGGGAAAATATAATAGGGGAGTTTAGTTTCCCACATGCCTATGTCATCAACTTCATCAAGAAATTTATCCTCGAGCCAATAGTAGACATCAAAGAGATTGAAGTCATACTCTATCTCATGGATTTTGAAATATCTATCAGTCAAGGCCATGTGATCTAGGTCCACCTGAGGGTAGACAATAGGATTGAATGGATGTTGATCTAGCTTTGGAGGAATTTTTTAAACTGTAACAAATTTCACTATGTGCAAAGAAGAATGGGAGTAAAAAGAGAAGGAAACTTAGAAAGGGAGAATCTACATATTAGAATGGGGAGGGAAAAATAGTAGGGAGCTATTGATCTAACTTGCAGAGCACTGAGAATTGTCTGTTAATGAACCGAGGCTTTCTTCACTGATATTTGTTGTTAATCCACTACAAATCAATCACCTGTAATAGTTGAATTAAATTAGCATGGTAAACCTTTCCATCTATGTTGAATTAGAATTTTAACAAGTGATTGGGTGACCGTTTAGCTTGGTGCGGGCCCGTTGGAAAACAACCCAACCAATTGAATGCACAACGGGTATTTGGTTAGAGCAGATTTGATAGGATGGAGGGGACATGTAAGCGAAGTCGTGGCACAATGGAACAAGGAAACAGTTAGTTAAACAGTCTAAGTTGTAGCGTTTTAATCAACAGAGGAAACAACTTTTAGGAGGGGCATCCCAACGATACGTGGTAAGGGCTGGGGGGGTGCAAAATGCTCCCGGCACGACACGTAGTGGAGGAGGTAGTATTGGATACTGTCTATTTTGGACCCCACCCCCCCCCCCCCCCCCCCATCTCCTCGACGTTAACGTTCAGAGGTTGAAAGGGGGGGGGAAGGGAATGTAGTGTGGGTCGTCGGATGGATAGGTAAGTGCGGGGATGAGATGATAGGTGAGCTATGTTTAGTGAGATGGAACATGTGATGTGATAGTGGGGTCAGGTCGATTTGATGTATGGCAGGGTATGGTTTAGGACTTAGGGTAGGGAGTTTAATGCTTTCAGGGGTTTAGATATAATGAAATATAGTATTTTCGAGACCTAGGGTAAGATAGACTATGACATAAATATGCCATAATGTCTTCACATGAAGTTTATTCTCCAAATTTTGGAACTCCTCCCTTATCAAAACTTTAGAATAAGAACCCTTTGTTTTTTTTATTTTTCTCTATAACCATAGAAAACATGAGACGAAAAACTGTACTTGATAGGAAATGTTGCATGTTTCCTCCATTGTTTCTTTTCTTCATCTCTACCTACCCAAACTACAGATATAACATTTTTTATTCTTTTGCAGGGTTCATTTGGACTTGCAGACGCTAAAACGTCTTTTCCTTTAAACTTCTAACCTAACATCTATCCTTGTTTCTTCCATTGACTCAAATTAAACTGTTGAGTCAATTCATTTCTACCTATCTATTGATATGCCAAGATTAAATAGTTTGGAAAATCTTTATTTTCTAACCTATCAACAAAAATTGAAAATTTCACAATCATGCTTAAACTGTATGATTGAACAAAGTTATCTAATGAGTAGTGGCATTTTTATTTGCAACACTTTCAGTATTATTTATTTTTTTGGGATTTTCTTTTCTTTTCTTTTTCGTTTTTTCTTTTTCTCTATTTTTTATACCCTCTTTTCTTTTCTTTTCTTTTCTTTTATGTTCCTTTTGAAAATCACTAGAATATTGAAAAAAAAAATCAATATGAAATTGTAAGGAAGATGAAATATCCAATCACCTTGAGATCCTATGATTTATAGGATACTAACACCTTCTTTGAGCCATTGGATTGGATGAGTATGAGCATGATGAAAGTTCTTCTAATACATACAATATGGTTTTGGATGCATCCTCTTCCATTTGTATGGATTCGATAGAGGGACCTCCTCAAGATTGGATTTCTCTAGGGCTTGAAATGCATACCTATATCAAGGCATCTCTGAGAAATGATGGGTGTAATGCCTGTAATGGTCGCATATGGTGCACACATGATTGGTGTGTAATGATTTCCCTTGGTTGTTCGTGACCTATTCCTTTTTACGGGTATTTTAGGTGGCGGCATTTCTTTCGGTATGTAGAAGAGGTTTTAATTATTATAATTCTGGGAAAATATTAGTAGGATGGCCTACGATATCCCACAATGCACAAGGTTCTAATGCCCTTGGTAACTTGGGGGTTTCTACCTTTTTTCCTTTCTTTTTATTACTCTTGATAGTGGCAACTGGCGTCACTACAAGTGTTTGTTTAACTGCTAAAACCTCTTGGGGGGAATAGGGGTCATACCTATAGAAGTAATCCCTCAGCTTTCTACATGGATGGAGGGACCAAATACCACACTGGTCTTGTGAAATCCATATTTGGCAATGTCATAGTTTGCATGACTTGTTTCGATACAAACCTGGGTGGGGGATATATAAAAATGGTGTCTATGAAATAACATATGGTAGGAATGCCATACCCGTGGCTTCAACATCTGTACTACTAGTTTATGCTTATGGGATGGTTTCAGTGTTTTATGAGCTCATCATGCACACTGGTGCCTCCATGATTTTAGGGGATTCCCCTAGTACAATAGGGGGATCTCCTAGGAATGAGCCTAGGGTAGATGATGGTTTGAATTGGTCGAGGCCAAATTCTGTATACCTTGTGATTGGTTCCATGGCTATATCTACATATGGTAGTACAACATCTATAGTTTTCATGGCTTTTTTTTGTAGTATGTGAGTTGGTAAATGGTGATGATCCAATCTTCATGAGGGAACATCATCCCCCTAAAAGCATAGGATGAAATTGTGGTCATAGCATACATGTAATCTACCCAAGGAGTATATTGTAGTCTAGTTGTGCGTCTAATACCTCAATGTCTATAAGGATTGTTTTTCCAGCTAGGTTCACTGGGACATTTTGATAAAGACCTACGGGGGCCGATGGGTGTTGGGATTCAAAAATAAATTTTGATCCTACTAAAAGCACCTACACTAGGTGGGGACCTCAGGCTATTTTTAGGTGTCTGTCTATTTATAGATGTATGGTGCATGTCTATTTATATAATTTATGTCTATTTATAGATGCATATCTATCTTTATTATCCCTTAATTTAGATGGAAATTAAATTGTAATCTATTCTCAATGTGGACTTGGAAATAGTTAACTCAAGTGGCAAATCAGTTAGCTAAGTGAATTTCAAGTTAAGTGGTTGATTAGTGGGACATGTAGGTTTAATTTAGTTTTAGCTGAGTGATTCTCATTGTAACGGAGTTGGAAGTGCAGTGGTGCATGAGTTGTGCAAGTTGTAAGTAGTTTAACTCAGTTAAGTGAGTTAAACTCAGTTGTGCTATTTGTAACTGAAGATACACTAGTGAGAGATCAAGTGAATGAATTATTAATTAATTCATAATCAATGGTCTCACATGCAATTGAATATTTACTATTATTAACTGCATGCATGTTAGATCCGGTGGAGACCTTGTTGAGTTGTAGGTGAAAGGGAAGTAAACTATCAGTTGTGACATTATCCGCTTGCACACAAGAAAGCACACACACATTATATGTGCCCATGAGGATTGCACAGTCAAGGCACGAAAGAAGGCATCAATTCAGGGATTTATTTTAGTAGGGATTGTGCAATGGAGGCATTCTATCTTGAGACAGTAAATTGAGCAAGTGAATTTCCAATTTTTGTATGATAGTTCGAGGCAACTAGATGATGTACTGAGAGCTCTTGTGATTGGAGTTTTGCATGTAATTGTTTCATAATCCATGATATAATATACAATAGAAGATAGTGGGGTTTTTAGCTGTAAGCTTTCCTTGGGAAATTATCTGTGTTGCGTGTGATTGATCTTTCTTCATGATCTTGTAATTGGAAATTGTGTTTTTAATTCCGCAAATATTTGTAGAAGCGATTCAATATTTAACATTATGATATTTTTATATCAGGTGAATCCAAGATATACATTCATATTGTATAATTTCTACATGGTATCAGAGCATAGGAAATTGTAGAAGTCAAGTAGGGGTTGAGTTTGTTGGTGGATAGAATTCCAATTTGTAGAAAGACTTTGTTGGTGCTATAGATGATTCAAGATCAAAATGGATTTCAATGGCTTGAGGTTAGAGTATGCACTTGAGGGAAGCTCGAACTGCATTTCTTGGAAGGATGGGGTGGAGGTAGTACTTGAAGATAATGGCTTGAAGGAATTCATTGAAAGATATGTTCCTAAGCTAGATGCTGCAGATGCTGCCAATCTTGATGCATAGAAAAAGAAAGTGGCAAAGGTGAGGAGGATCCTTTTGGAGGGAGTACGAGACCACATTGTCTCAAGCCTTCATGGGAGAGCCATACCATATGATATGTGGAAGGCTTTGACGGATCTATTCCAAAGCAGTAGTGACCATAGGAAATTGGCGCTCAAATATAAACTCAGGAAGATCAAGATGGAAAAGGGCGACACCATTCCAAATTATCTTACAAATTTTTTCCAATATCGGGATGAACTGGGGAGTTCAAAAATAATAGTCGTTGATGATGATTTTTTGATTTTGGCTCTCCTAGGACTTCTTAAGAGTTGGCACAGAGACTTTGTCAATATATAGAAAAAAATTCAGGATTGGGAACGACTGTGGTCAGATCTGGTACAGGAGGAGTTAAGGCGGAACACCAAAGATGGCTCTTCATCAAAGCATGATGAGGAGGAGGATTGTGCTTTGGCTTCCAAGGTGAAGAAGTAAAAGGGGAAGAAATTCCATTCTAAATCTTAGTCTAAAGGCAAAAAGCAGGACATGTCCAAGGTGAAGTGTTTTCACTGTCATGAACATGGGCAGTTTGCTACTAACTGTCCACAAAAGAAGAAGAACAAGAAGGTTGTTGGAGTTGCAGCTGGTGAGGCCCTTGACTCACAATTTGAGTTTGAATTCTCCTTGATTTCATGCATGGTGTCATAGTATTGGGATCAATGTGATATTTGGATAGTGACGCTTCCTTTCACATGATAGGAGATAAGAAAATTTTCAGTGACTTGGAGGAGAAAGATCTCCATATGCATATTGAGATGGGCGACCACAAACAATCCACTGCTACTGGGATTGGTACCATTACCTTTCAGAGGGAGTCAAATAAACCATTTCAATTAAAATATGTGATGCATGTACTATGTCTGAAGAAAAAATTGGGTTCAGTCGAAATGTTGGAGGACAGAGACTATGACGTTGTTTTTAGCGATGGAAAATCCTTCCTGTGACATAAAACAATAGGTCAAGACAAGAGGATAGGGATTCGAGTTAAGAATATATACAAGCTGGAGGTAGATGGTTGTGCTACTATGGTGGGCAAGGCAGAGAAAATGGTGAGTCAGGATGAGAGCGAATTATGGCATAGGCGATTAGGCCATCTTCATCATGGAGTCTTGAAAGTCATGCAGAAAATATCTACTACACTTGCTAAGTTAGATCATTGCAAGGGTCTCACCATGGGGAAGTATGTAAAGTCCACCTTTCATGAGAAGGAGAACTGTTCTTCGGGGATCCTTGAGATAGTTCACAAAGACGTGTATGGGTCATTCTTAGTTTCTTCAACAACAAAACATAAGTACTATGTAATATTTGTTGATGAATTTTCTCGCAAATGTTGGATCTTCTTCATGCAGAAGAAAGATCAAAAATTCTCTAAGTTATGTGAGTTTAAGGCGTTGGTGGAGAAAGAGTCAAGGAAGAAGGCTCTTAGGAGCGATAATGGTGGAGAATACATCTCTAATGAATTCAATAACTTCTGCAACAAAGAAGGAATTCAAAGAGAACTCATAGTGCCTCATAATCCACAGCAGAATATGGATGTGGAGAGGAATAACAGAACGATCGTGGGTGCAACACGATTGATGTTGCATGATCAAGGCCTACCAATGCATTTGTGGGTGGAAGCATGCAACACTGCGGTTTATGTGAAAAACCATTGTCCTCATAGAGTACCTGGCATGAGTACACCTGGAGAATCTTTCACTAGTAACAAACTAGATGTTTCACACTTTAAGATTTTTGGCTCATCTTTTTATGTGCATGTGACCAAGGACACCAGGAAGAAACTGGAGTTGACTACTAAAGTTGGGATTTTTGTGGGGTACACAGAAACACCCCATAATTATCGTGTGTATTTTCCAAACAATATAATTACTGTTGTGTGATGGGATATAAAATTTTATGAGGGGAAAGCCATGCAGTTGTTGTTTGAGAGGGAACTAGACTTGCATGTGGAGGAGGAACTTCTAGTTCCCAAAGATGAGTCTCTAGATGTGGATCAACCATAGGAGGAGGTTCATGGAGTGGAGGAAGCCACTCATGCAGAGAAATCCATCAGAAATGGAAGAAATTGCACCACGGAAGTTGATAGGCTAAGACTTGATGCTGCAGAGAATGTAGGAGCCCCTACTTCATAGCGCAGACAGAGACAGTCTCATGACCGATTTAATGGATACATCAATCTTATGAGAAAATGTATTGAATGAACCATCTTCCTTTCAGGAAGCAGTGTAGCAACCTACTTGGGTTGATGCAATGGTGGAGGAGTATGACTCCATTTTCAAAAATAGTGCTTGGGAAATCATTTCCAAGACGGGTTAATAAATCAATGGTAGGTTCGAGATTGTAATATTCCCAAATGGGAAAAGGAGGAATATAGTGCAAAATGTTGGAACTGTTATCACCCTAGTAATTCTCAAGTTGTGGGATGGGGATTTTCGGTAGTTAAGAACACCAGGGGTAACCAAGAACCACTTTGGGAATTTAGGATCTAGCCTTCCGAAGCTCTGGAGAGGGATCTCTCCTTATGATTTAGCTTTGTTTTGGTAAAATATTTTAGGCTAGCTATGAGTGAAAAGTAGGGCTTGTTTTAAAATATTGGTGGGAATAAAGAGATTTCAAGGTAAACCAGAAGGATCTACCAGAACATTGGGCAATGGAGTTAACTCTCTAGGCAGGCAGAACTAAGAAATAATGCCTAGAGATGCAAATGTGCAAAGGGAAAGATAGGTGACCTTTTAAGGCTTTGTATAGGCTTGATTTGATGAAGTGGGCGGAATCTGAGCAAAAGGGCACTTAAGAATCCTTAAGCTACATATAAGAATATTGAAGGAGGGGATCAAACTGGGACCTAGAGCAATTAAGAATATGGTCCGATTATCAAGTAGAAAACATCAAAATGCCAACAATTTTAAAACAGGGAGCGTATTATCACTAGTCCTGTTTAATTTCTCCTTAATTGATCATTATAGAATAGAAACACATAATATGAATTAATGTAAAATTTAAAAGAAATACACTGAAAACAGAAAGAAAAAAAACGAGACTTATCTTGTCACCACGAGAATCCTTAGCTTCGCTAATTGACTCACCAACTTCAATATGTCCAGTAAAAATACTATAGTTGTCTTGAGAAATTTTATTCCACCCTGAATACTTCGAATTATGAAGTATTTATACACTAAATTTTTTTACAAAATATCTCAGAAATTGAGATAATGTTTTAAAGAAAAATAGTAAAAAGAGCATAAGAAGAGGGACAGCAGCAAAACAGTTTGCAAGTTGACCTCTTTTACAAGGGAAAATAGAACTGTTTATTCTAATTTAAAAAGACTTTTGATGTGCTGTGAACACTGTTGGCATTATGTGCATCTTATCGTGGAAAGTGGTTGAAGAATTTTCCTTCTTTTGACTTTAACGTTGATACTCTTTATTCATCTGATTTTAGCTATCTTACTGTGGTAATTAAAAATTAACCAACAGTAACATTATTTTCATTGATATTCTTTAACCTACTGATACACTTTAACCCTGTACTTTTTACCTTTGAGGTAACAGTAAAATATGACCTTTCATACTGATTTTTTCTGCATCTTTTATTTGTTGAATTCACATCAGATTTGTGAATTCTTGCCATTGTTGGGTTGTTGGAATCCTTACGCTTCTCAGCCTTCTGTAACTTTCATCAGCCTCTATATACTTGGAAAATTTAGGCTTCACTGTGAACATATACTTTATTTCATTTTCCAAATAGAACAGATTTTCAAAATATTGAAGTAATATTTTGCCACTTGGAGATCCTAGAGGCAAAGGCTTTTTGGCTTGTTCTTTAGCATAATTTATGATCTTCTGGTCATAGCCCTTCTATGGCATCAATCTATCATTCAGTGCATGAATATCTGGAAGTCCTGCTTCAACTAGCAAGTTATACTTAGTTTTGAATTTGCTAATTGATACATTCATATTGTCACACTTTTCTTCCATATTTTTCATGATGTTTATTTTTGTAAGGACTTTCTTGATTTGTAAAATAGCTTATGTCATGTCTAGAATTGTCAATTCAGCCAATTCTTCTCTATTTTTGCTGTTAAAAAAATGTGATAAGCTGAAATGCCTATTGTGGTTTGTTTCCAAGCTCCTTCTTTGTTCTATCAATTTCTCCCAAGGCAGCATGCAACAGATCTTTTGGTTCATATATAATTTGAATGGAAGGCCATTGTGAATGAATGTCATCAGTTATTTTTCACCATGAATGATTCTTTATATAGGCAACCTGTTCAGTAAGGTTCACCTGTTGTTGAAGAATTTTTACCAGCTCTTGTAACCTGTTTGCCCTCTGTTCATGCCCTTAGGAAGTAATTAAGGCATCACTTTTTGATGTTTCTAGATCTTTAATGGTGCCTTTTAAGCTGAATATTTCTTTGTTTTTAATAGAAAGATCTTCCATAGCTCTCACTAGTGCAGCCTTGTCCTCTATTGTGTTTACCTGTGAGGTAGATGAAGAAGAGGCATAAATATCACAAGAAGTAATTGGCACTGTAGTTGCCAATACTCCTTGTGGTGCTAAGTGTTCTGCCAATGTAGATGGGACAACTGTACTTATAGTGGGGATTACTGTAAGAATGTGAACCTGTTGAGTTTTCTTTAGGTTTTCATTTTCTCTTATGGAAGCTTCCATTTGAATTTCCATTTATTTTATTTGGGTAGTCATCTTAAGAACAAGTTGTTTGAGTTCATCATTTTCAGTTTTCTGCTGAAGGATTTCCTTTGCTTGAGGATTTTCACTTTGGGGCAACTTTAGATATTTTCTGAGGGTAGCTATATCTTCATTTTTCTACTTGATTATGACTTTTTCCCCTTCAATATTTGCTGGGTCAGCCCCTGCTTCAATCACTATGTCCTCCAATGCTTTGATTCTCAAGTTATTGGCATATAATGATGCCTTATCCAATTTCATTTGATTCTAAAGGTTGAGCACTGTTTTCTCAAGCCTAATAGATTTCATAGTCTTACTGAAAATTTTACAATATAGCATTTCAGTATTGCTCCTATGAAAGTATATTTGGTCCAATTCATGGATAGCATCTGCTTCAACTTCAAGATCTATTTTTGAATAACTTGCTAGTGATTTTGGGTCAGCCACTGTAGGCTTCAAAAATGACATTACTAATTTATTAGAAGAATAATCAAAAGCTGAAAGAAGTTTGTCCTTGTTTCCAGGCTCTTCCTTAAGGAATCTAGAATATGCTTGATTCTTGATTTCTTCATTCTTCTCTTTGATCTGTCTGAACCTAATTTGAATTTCTGACTCTGTGTTGTTAGTTTCCTTAGAAGAAGAAGGCATATCAAAAAAAATTTGATTATCCACCATGACTGTATCCTTTTGTTGTGTTCCAATTTTGACATTTTGAAGCTCTTTAAGTGTTTCAGTCACTATTCTTGTAGCTTCATCATCAGTTTCATTATCTTCAATATTAACAGCTTTATTCCTTTCTTCATCTGTCAATTTAATTTTCTTGCTGTAAGGAATTCTGAATCTTTTATCCTGAATTGTTTCAGCTATGAAACTATCTCCTTCTCTGCTCCTTTTATGTACACTTTCAGTTTCTTTGTTAACTGCCAATACCTGTGTTTGATCAACTTGCTTACCTTTGCCACTGTTTCTCTGCATTTCCAGTGAATCATCATCAACTAGAGTGTTGGGCTCCCATTCAAGTTTGTTAGCATACTTTTCAATATGGGTCTTGGAATCATGCAAAAAGACAGGAAACTTTCATTTCACTCTCAGTGTGCTTAAAGTACCTTGTGAATCATAATTCCACATGAAACTATATGGGAATTTGTACTCTTTCAACTTCACATTGATTCATTGGCTGCTTCTCTATTATTTACAATAAATGGCCCAATTTGATTCTTCAGTTTAAACTGGGTCTTTTTCCTGGAAGCTATGAAATTAATTTCATTTGCATTCAATAGCTGCCTCAAATACTCCAATGCAAATATCCTTGTTGTAACAAATCTTGGTAGTTTATATGAGGCCAGGAGTGCACCATATACTCTAATTTCCATGTAACTTTTGTATAAATACCAGTCCCCTATTTTACAGCTCTCAGATAGCTATAGAATTCTCTTTGTCACTTCATTGATTACAGGGGTCTGCTCTTTGTTCAACAGATTCATAGAAAGCACTAAAAACAGGTCATTGAAATCTGCAAAGCTATATTCTCTATTCCATTTTCTTAGAATTGATGACCAAAACACAACTGAAATAACATTTCCCTCTAGATCCACTTTTTGAAATTCAATGGGAAACTTATCTGCTTGATAATACAAAAACAGGTGAAGCAGATATGATGTGTATCTGAAGACTCCTTCTTCTGATAATCTTGAAAACTAATAATGCATGTTTTCTGCAATGAATTTAGCAAAATTGTACACTATGGAAGGAGACTCGCCAAGACTAAGAGCTGACAAAAAACCTAATATAACCACATCAGTGAATTCGTCACTGGTGTATCCTAGTATGAATGATAGCATTGAGACAATTTTCTTTGTTTCATCTGGGAAATCAAAGGTATCAAATGGAGGATTAAGCTTGGGGATATCAACTTGCTTGGGACAAAAAGTCTAGAAGACTTTGAATTTAGAAGCAAATTCAAGCTCTAGGCAATTTTGATTCAACTCCTCTATGGACAATGAAGCAGCATTGGGATCAAGGTTCAGTTGTAGCATAGAGTTTATAGATTCTTCATTGATGTAAAACAAGACCTATCTATCTTTATTCACAATGCATCTTTGGTCTTGAAGATAAAAGGATTGACACAATCTAACAAATTCAGGGGATGGATGAGTTTGAGGAATAATGTATTTTGGAAAATTGGACTCCCAGACTGGAATATCTTTGTCACATTTTTCTACAGATTTGCTAAAGCACCAATTATAAACATCAAGCAAGTTAAATTCTACAGTAGGGTCCAAGATTCTATAATCAAGGTCAACTAAGGGACTATTCTCTAGGGAAGTGACTGGATGTTGGACTAGCCTGACCACCTCTGTGGAATCAACAGTGAGTGGAGAGGTTGGTTTGCCAATTTTGGAAGACTCGGGCTGAGGGAATTTTGCAGAGGCTTTCTTTTGAGGCTTTGGGCCTCCATTTTTAGGGGTTACTTGTTTCTTTGTCATTTTTAAACTGAACAAAGCAAGCTTAGACGGTTTGCTAAGTTCTTTTATTAGAAACAAGGGCCTCTTGGTGAATTTTACTGGTAAAATAGGGTTTCTAAGCAGGGTTTTGGATAAAACAAGGGTTTTAATGCTCAGAACGTATGTTACGATCAATTTCAGCAATGAAAAAGACCAGGGTTTGGGAAAAAACTGCAGGAAATGGAAATTAGGGATTTTGGGGAAATTTTGACAGAGTTTCCCCTGTAATATGGATGTTTTTCTACAATTTTGTATGTGCAATTCAAGTATTTACAGGTAATAGCAGGAATTTTGAAGTTCAGTGGGTAAGTTTTGACGAAAAGTACCTGAAACTAGTATAATTGGGGTTTGAAAATGTTAAGAAATTGCGCTCGATCTTTAATTTTTGCTAAACTGGTCTCTTGGAGGGTAATGTAGTACTTTGTGGTCGAATTGTAGGGCAATTTGGCTTCAAAAATGGTTCTGAATGGTTAAAAACAAGTAAAAAGGCTCTGTGCGGGCTCTCAGAGGTTAAATGGTGCACTTTCGAAGGTAATAGCTCTGCACAGGTTTTCACAGTATAAAGCGTAAAAAGGTGAAAATTCATTGAAAACTATGATTTTTTATGAATTAACCATGGTGGAAACCAAAGTTGAATTACATTAACTCACGGTTAAATGGGAGTAGTTTTTTGGAATACCGCCAGTGGTATTCACGCAGTTCAACTGTGGTAAGTGGTAATACCCTTTTCGAGCGCGATGTAATCAAATCTCGACACGTCAGCGCAAGGTGGTTTGAAAAAACCACCCATTTCGCGCAACTTTTACAAAACTTTCATCGTTTACTTTTCAGACGCGAAAACGCTTTATTGTCGTCGGATCTGGGTTCGGGAAGTGGACGATCAAGATTTAAAGGGGAGGTGCGGGGAAAAGTCATTTATCAGGTGCAATACAGGCCATAGATCTTGGGAGTAAAATAAAGATCAATGGTTATAATTCAATCGTGATGGGGAAGGGATGGAGTAGTAATAATCTATCGCGTTGACTTACAACCGTTCGATCAAAAGGATAGATGGGATCAGAGGGCTGACATTCATCCCGAGGGAAACAGGCCTTTTAATGAGTTTTATGTAAAAAAATGGCTTTCTCCAATGGAAAGGGTGATGGGAGGGTTCAATCAAGATTTTATCTAAGGTTTAGGAGGTCGGGGAAAGATATACAAGGGATATGGTTTTTAGAAGTTTAGTTTAAATTAAACTTCGATATATTTTTTGTTTAAAACATATATGAAACATGTTTTACAAGGTTTTGCATATCTTTTTATTATATGGTTAATTAAATTGGGAGGACTTAATTACCATAGGGGCAGGATTACATATAAGGATAAACTTAGCCAAAGTGGTTATAAGGGGGGGTTTTATTTAAACATGTGGGAATAAATAACTTTGGCTTAAGTTATAATAAGTGGGTTTTTGGGATTTATTTATAAAAAGGAGTTATACAATAGGAAAAGGTTAGTTGTATAGGGAGTTAATATATAAGTTAAAGTTAGTATGAAAATAGGACATGGTATACTCAAAACACATATTCATAACAAGTAAAGTGAATTACAAGATAATTTTCATTTATCTTATCACTTAGCTCATGATATAATGTTATTTTGAGGGTTTATTGCATTTGAATGATGTAGGAAGTTAGCTAAATAGGAATTACAAATGCCTTTAAGTAAAAATGAGATTTTACTTAGGATTTTTCAAGAGAATGAGTGCATGAATGGTAAATGATGTGATTAAGGGATTAATATAGACATTTCACACTTTTAACTAATCATTCATAGAGCCTTGGGTCCAATCCCAACAAAATTCAAAGAAATGCCTTGAGCCTTTCTGACTGATAGTTTAAAATGTTTCATGACCATGGGAAGGGAAAGTTAGTTATTCTGAAGCCCATGATGAATGATATTTACAATGAGATTTTTCACCTTCTTCTACCTACCCATCTTACCATGCTAACATTTTTTCTTCCTTTGTAGTAAGGTGCATTTAGGCTAGCAACCTTCACAGCATTATTCTTTCTGAAAGCAAGTAAAACTATCTAATTCTACACTTATTTCATCCATGAATCCAGTTTAAACTATTGGATTCATTTATTTCTCTACCTAACTACTGAATTGTCATGATTAAGCAGTATGACAACTCATTTATTCTCTATCTACAATAAGTGAAATTGAAACAATGACAAGTCAAGATTTAACTGTTTAACTCATCATGGACTATGGCATTTATTGACACTCTGCCATAGTCAAAAGGTAAAAATAGTGGCATTTATACTTGCTCACTTTCATATTTTATTCATTTTTCTTTTGGGGTCTTTTATTTTTTCAAAGTCCTTTGATTATTATTTTAAGAACTTTTACCCTCTTTTTTATTTTTCAATTTTTTTGATTTTTTACAAAATATGTGAATACAACTTGCAGAAGGCAAAGTATGTACATATTTACAAGATTATCAATAGTCAAATCAAAATTATGACCCCTATATTATAGGTTAATAACAGGAACAATAATGCAAATCATCATATAAAAGCAAGAGGCCAATATGGAAACCTTTCATATGTTATCACAACATAAAAATATTCATAATAAATGGGCCATAAGATACATAATAAGAAAGTACAAGCCTCCAAAGGACAAAATCCCTCTAAATGAGGTGTTACAACTATATATAAAAGCTGGAAGACCCTTACAACACTATTTTATTAGCTCCGGTATAGAAAATGATTATACATTAGATCTAGGGCTGATATGTGCCTCAAAAGATAGATATATTGTAGATCTGAGCACTATACAACCTCCTTTGAAGAACCCCTTAAAGGTTTTTAGCAAAACACCAAGTACAAGATGTAGATCTAAGCCCTAAGGATGTAGATCCACTGCAAAATATAGATCTAGAAAGTGTGGCTAATCTAATATGATCAATACAATAGCCTCCTCCAAGATATCCTCTAAGTGAAAGGCAGATCCCCTTCAAATCAACTTTCCAAATGGTGTGCCAAACCACCCTGCAACTCCTCCTACAGAAATAATGCAGATCTAGAAGTAAACTACTCTGTAGGGATGAATAACTAGTTGGCTTAATGCTAAGATCTGAAAATATGCATAAAGGCCTTCATTATTGTCCTCCCAATGGAAAGGAAGCCTCCTCCATTGAAAATGAGCAATGAAATGGCCTAGATCTAGAGATCTAGTTTCCACCTGATGCAACTTGCAAAACAACCAAACCCTCAACAGGATCTGCATTGTAAATGAAAGATGAAGCTTGGCCTTAAGCTTGATAGTGGAAAATTTAGTACAAGACTCCTCAAAGAGCTTCTCAATGGAAGAGGTGGGATTCCCGATCAGGAACACCCTGTGCTAAACAAAACTCTATCTCAGCTAAATAGCAAGAGAAATATATATGTCTATAAAAACCATATATTCAGAAATATCAATATACATAAACATAATCAATATGGTTGTCATCCTCTTCCTTAAATAAGATTTCAGCTTGCAAACCCTAAGCCCCATCCAATAAAAGCACTACTTCCACACAAATCATCTCCATCTAAAACTGTAATGTCTTTCATTGATGACCACTCCTCTGTGACAACGTTGTTGATTTGGTCAAGGTTGACCTAGTCAAGGTGATCCAACCCCTTTTCACACCAAAGGGTACTCAATTAAGTTGCCAATATTTATCTCTTTCACATTGGCATTGATTTGTTTCATTATTAGGAGAATTTTGGACCTCCATTTTCCTCTTATTCATAAAAAAAATCAGCAAAACAAAATTTAATATTCCAACTAGCTCATGGCTAATTAGGAATATTACAGTCCTCCCTTCCCAAATGTTGCTTGTCCTCAAGCAACTGACAAGGTGATTGCTGCAACTCTCCATCAATGGTGACACCAACATGTGATAGCTTCCCTCATAAGCTAAGTGTCTACTAATCCATCCCTCCATGAATTTCTCCTCCAAAGTTCTCATGAGATGCAAATAATCCATCCCATAAGGAGACAATAGTTCAAATGAAACAAACATGGTTTGCCTAATGTTCTCCCTAAAACATGTAGCATAATGAACATGGATAATCTCTCTCCCATAAGGCACATACATTCCTCCCGTCCTCCCTCCAAAAATTACCATAAAATGTATAAGTACATCATCAATGTATGGGATCAAAATTAAGTACATACAAACAGAAATTTGTGCAAATGGAGGTGGGTCATAGTCCCACATGTGGAACCAGTGAAGTATATCTTCTGACTGCATCAGATAATGATGTGGTAAGTGGTTTCCCCACCACTTACTTGCTTCCCAAGTCATTTCACAATGGCTGAAAAGGTGAGAAATGTTTGGTGCTTTTGTAGTGCACCCATAGTGATACAACATCTCCCTATATCCTCCAAGGGAGTGGCCATGTTCATAAATTTTGTGGCCCAAAGTTGGCCATGAATTTTATATGGAATAATGCTCCTCCTTGGAGCTATGGCCTGCATATAAATGGTAAAAGAATGCAAATGATCATCAAATGAAACATTAGGTACATAAGCATGTTATTTACCAAAAATCCTCCTCATACAAATGGAGTGGTGCATAGATATATGTTCTCTCATTCCAAAAGAGGAAAGAGGTGGCTGAATTAACTCCTTCATAGAATCATGTCTCTCTTCCAACTCCACATGGTTCATGCATCTTTAAAAATGTTGATATCGTTCCTCTTCAAAGCCCTTCCAAGTGTAGCTTTCCATGATAGTGTTGTAGGCCTTCACGGAATAAGTATGGCTGAAAAAGAACTACTCATAAGCTCTTTGTAGCAACTTCTACTTGAGCTTGGAGGCTCTAGATAAGAAGATCCTACCATGTTAGTAGATGACTCCTTCTTGGACTGAATAGCCCTCTTCATGTAGCTGGTCATCAAGTATCATGCATGTGAAAATATCCTTGGAATAATCCACCAACAGTTGGGATTTCCAATATGGATCAATCTCCCGTAGTGACAACACTGATGATCTATCAAAAATAATGTCTGTCATATGGCTGTTCTTCTCCTTGACATCTCCCATGCCAAAGGTATATATTGGAAGGTTGATAATAACCCCTCCTTGCTGCTCTCCTTTCATGTGCTCATGCTCAAATAAAGGTTGAAGCTTTTGGAAATTAGTCTCCCATGGGAGGCTATCATCTATCCAATACTTCTTGGGTTTAGCCAAAGCATGCATGTGTGGACACCATCTTCTATTATGTATGGAATTTTTCTCTCCTAGTGAGATCATCTTCTAAGTCTCCATAGCCAAAGAATGGTCTCCTTGCCTCATGATGGTGTTATCCTCCAATCTTGCAACATTTCCTCTCAGCACAGTATGAGATGAGAGAGCGGGTAATGGTGATAGTGGAAGAATATATCCCTCCTTGAGCCTACCCAAGACTCTCAGCATTGTATATTTGTCTTCTAATGCTTCCATTCCTTCTGGATCTATGAATGGAGCATCAATATCTGAGACATTTCTTATTAATTCTATATCAGGTGGTCTCCCAGGTGGTTTACCACAAGATAGTGATGTCTCATGGATCATCCTCATGTGCATAATAGATGGGATCATCATTTCCCTGCTTCCACTGCGCAAATTAAACTCTGTTTCTTATGTGGAAGTTTCATGATAGTTGGGTACCACTCTTAATGATGCAAGAGTGCCTCTAATTGGAGCAATTGCTCCATCCTCACCTCTAGGTGGTGGTGGATCATCTTCTACTATTCGAGCGTTGTGACCCCTCCCTTGTTCTTCTTCTTCCTCCTCATCATCTAAGAAGACCTCTATGTAGTGTGCCTTTCCTACTGCACATATATGTCTGGGGGCCCAAGTTTCTTGGCATGTGAAGAAAATATTTCTCCTCCTCAAATATTTCAGGACATCATCATCAAGAGGCTTTATATATTGAATCTCCTTTGAAGGAGGAGCCTTCTCTTCTTTTCCCTTCAATGGAAAAGAGTGCTTGTGCTGAAAAGTTTCCTTTTCTTTTCGCAAGGCATCTAGAGGGTCTCTATCCCTTTCAATGGAATCTTGTAGGGTAGTGGGTTTGATAGACTTAACCAACCCATGAAGAGGTTCATCTAACCCATCAATGAACATATACACCCTTCTTTCTGCAGATAAATCAAGAACCATAATAGAAAGTCTTAAAAATTCAGAAATGTAAGTCTGTGGATTACCTAATTGTTTTAGCTTTGCAAGCCCCATGAATGGTGCTTTAGGATCTCTTTTATCAAATATTTCCACCAACCTTCTAGTGAACTCTAAATATGGAGTTACATTGGCATGACCCAATATAGACAAGTCATGGAACCACCAGCCATGTGCTTCACCCTCAAGGTGTAGCACTGCAATCTTAATGTCCTCCATTTCTGGAGCCTTGTTCAACTAGAAGTAGATGTTAATTTTCTCTACCCATGATTTGGTAGTGCACTTGGATGACCCATCAAAGTTGGGTAAGAAAAATCTGCCCATAGTTTGGTGTCGATCATGATTCTGAATAAATCCACCTCTTCTATTGTGATGCCTTGGTCTTCTATTGTCCTTGACTTGACTAAATTGTTGAAAACTCAAGTGATCCTTGAATCTCTGAGTTTGAGACTCATACTCCATAAAATAGTCTTCAAGATATTCTTTCTCTTGAAACCCTTCATTTCCCACAGCCAAGAATGTAGGCATTGTAGAGCATTGGGAAACTTCTGGTTGTTGCACTGGTTGATCATTCCAGTGATGAGACATGCTAGAGCCTTCACCATGATGAAATCCTTTAGGGGATTCCTTGAATATATCCACTCTCATCTCCTTGATCTCTCTAGAAATGTCTTTCATGGCTCTAAGAAGGATCTTGGGAAACTCCTCTTCATTTTCTCCTCCAGATAAAGGGGTTTTACCCTTGTCTTCTTTGTCATTTGTATAATCAAACTTCCAGTGTCTTCTTCTTTGATACCTCTTCTCCATATCAGTAAGAGGCTCTCCTTCTTCAGATGACATATTGACTTTTCAAGATGCACAGGCTGTGCCCATATTATGCTTTGATACCACTGTAATATTCCCAAATGGGAAAAGCAGGAATATAGTGCAAAATGTTAGAAAAATAATGCAAATCATCATATAAAAGCAACAGGCCAATATGGAGACCTTTCATATGTTATAACAACAGAAAAATATTCATAAGAAATGGGCCATAAGATACATAACAAGAAAGTACATGCCTCCAATGGAAAAAATCATTCTAAATGAGGTGCTACAACTATATATAAAAGCTGGAAGACCCTTACAACATTGTTTTATTATCTTTGCTATAGAAAATAATTATACATCAGATCTAGAGCTGATATGTGCCTCAAAAGATAGATCTATTGCAGATCTGAGCACTATACAACCTTCTTTGAAGAACCCCTTAAGGGTTTTCAGTAAAACACAAAATACAATATGTAGATCTAAGCCCTAAGGCTACAGATCCACTGCAAAATACAGATTTGGAAAGTGTGGCTGATTTGATATTATAAATACAATAGCCTCCTCCAAGAGATCCTCTAATTGAAAGGTAGATCCCCTTCACTAGAAAATCAACTCTCCAAATGGTGTGCCAAACCACCCTGCAACTCCTCCTACAAAAATAACGCAGATTTGGAAGTAAACTACACTGTAGGGATGAATAACTAGTTCTCCCGATGCTAAGATCTGAAAATATGCACAAAGGCCTTTAGTATTGTCCTCCCAATGGAAAGGAAGCCTCCTCCACTGAAAATGAGCAATGAAATGGCCGAGATCTAGAGATCTACTTTCCACTTGCTGCAAGTTGCAAAACAACCAAACCCTCAATAGGATCTGCACTGTAAATGAAAGATGAAGCTTGGCCTTAAGTCTGATAGTGGAAAATGTAGTACAAGACTCCTCTAAGAGCTACTCAATGGAAGAGGTGGGATTCTCAATCAGGAACACCCTGTGCTAAACAACACTCTATCTCAATTAAACAGCAAGAGAAAGATACATGTCTAAACAGACCATATATTTAGAAATATCAATATACATCAACATAATCAATATGGCTACCAACCTCTTCCTTAAATAAGATATGAGCTTGCAAACCCTAAGCCCCATCCAATAAAATGACTACTTCCACACAAAGAAAATCCATATAAAACTATGCTCTCTTTCATTGATGACCACTCCTCCATGATAGCGTTGTTGATTTGGTCAAGGTTGACCCAGTCAAGGTGATCCAACCCCTTTTCACACCAAAGGGTGCTCAATTAAGCTGCCAAGATTTATATCTTTCACATTGGCATTGATTTATTTCATTGTTAGGATAATTTTGGGCCTCCATTGTCCTCTTATTCATAAAACAAGTCACCAAAACAAAATTTAATATTCCAACAAGCTCATGGCTAATTGGGAATATTACAAAAATGGATCTACAAGGTAAAGCAAGTTGTTGATGGGAGTGTGTAAAAATACAAGGCTAGATTTGAGGCTTGGGCTTCTCATAGATCAATGGGATAGATTATGATGAGACATTTGCACCTGATGCAAGGTACTATTCCATAAGGACCATCCTTGCACTCTTAGTGCAGATGGGTTGGCGCATTCATCAGATGGATGTGAAAACTATGTTTCTCAATGGGATCGTTGAGGAAGAGCTGTACATAGAGAAGCCTAAAGGTTTCGAGATCTTCAATAGCGAGTCGCATGTGTGCTGACTCAAAAGAGCGTTGTATTGGCTGAACCAAGCACCCCATGCTTGATACAATCGGATAGACATCTATTTCACTAGACTGGGATTCACCAAAAGTGAAGCAGATGCAAACCTGTACCAAATTGTGGTGGGAGGTAAGCTTTTAATAATTTTTCTTTATTTTTATGATTTAATATTGATTGGTTACACTCATGCAATGAGGATATTGCAAGGGAGTTCGAAATGAAGGATATGGGTCTCCTTCATTATTTTCTTGGATTGGAAATATGGTAGCGGGATGGTGAAATTTTTGTGACTCAAGGCAAGTATGCAAAGGAGATACTGGGTAAGTTTAACATGGAGGGCTACAAACCCATGGATACTCCTCTTCTAGGAAACTAGAGGAAAGGGATGATAATTCTAGAGAGGTAGTGGATGCTATTGTCTATTGAAAATTAGTGGGTTCGCTAATGTATCTAGTGAACACGAGACCAAACATTTGCTATGTGGTTAACCAACTGATTCAAGTTATGGATAAGCCTACCAAGCTCTTTTGGAAGGCAGGGAAGCATGTCCTGAGATACTTGAGGGGCACATCAGAGTATGGTCTATTGTACATATAGACAGATGGAGTGAAGTTACATTGGTTTCACGGATGCAGAGTGGGCTGGAATTCCAACGAACAGAAAGATCACATCAAGGGGGATATTTAGCATTGGATCTACAGTTGTCTCTTGGTACAAAAAGAAGCAAATATCTGTGGAACTTAGTTCAATGGAAGCGGAATACATGGCATCAACTCAAGCTTCATGTGAGGCTATCTGGATGAGAAATATCTCAGTTGGTTTTTTTGGTTCTCATATGGATCCGACAATGATTCATTGTGATAATTAGAGTTGTATTAAACTCTCGATTAATCCTGTGTTTCATGATAGATCCAAGAATATATATATTTGGTACCATCATCTCAGATATTAAGTGCAGAAGATAATTATGTTTCTTTAGTACATTCCCATGGAAGATTAGGATGCAGATATTCTCATGAAGGTGCTCACTAGGAGACAACCCGAATACCATAGAGACAGGATCGGGGAGAAGGATAATCCCTTTCTTGTTGAGAGGGAGTGTGGAGATTCAACAATAAATTTTAATCCTAGTGAAAATTAAGCACCTAAACTAGGTGGGGCCAGCCCTTGGGCTATTTTTTGGTGTATGTCTATTTATAGATGTATGGTGCATGTCTATCTATAGAAGGCATGTCTATTTATAGATGCATCTCTATCTTTATTATACCTTAATTTAGATGGAAATTAAATTGTAATATATTCTCAATGTGGACTTGGAAATAGTTAACACAAGTGGCAAATCGGTTAGCTAAGTGAATTTCTAGTTAAGTGGTTGGTTGGTGGGACATGCAGGTTGAATTTAGTTTTAACTGAGTGATTCTCATTGTAACATAGTTGGAAGTGCAATGGTGCATGAGTTGTGCAAGTTGTAAGTAGTTTAACTTAGTTAAGTGAGTTAAACTCAATTGTGCTATTTGTAACTAAATATACACTAGTGAGAGATTAAGTGAATTAATTATTAATTAATTCACAATCAGTGGTCTCACATGCAATTGAAGATTTACTATTATTAACTACATGCATGTCAGATCCGATGGAGACCTAGTTTATTTCTAGGTGAAAGGGAAGTAAACTATTAGTTGTGACATTATCCGCTTGCACACAAGCAAGCACACACACACATTGGATGCGCCCATAAGGATTTTACAGTCAAGGCATGCAAGAAGGCATCAATTTAGGGATTTCTTTCACCAAGGATTGCGTAGTGGAGGCAGGATATCTCGAGATAGTAAATTGAGAAAGTGATTTTCCAATTTTTGTATGACAGTGTGAGACAATTAGCTGATGTACTGAGAGCTCTTTTGATTGGAGTTTTGTATGTAATTTTTTCATGATCCATGATACAATATACAATAGAAGACAGTGGGGTTTTTAGCTGTAAGTTTTCCCTGGGAAATTATCTATGTTGTGTGTGATTGATATTTCTTCATGATATTGTAATTGGAAATTGTGTTTTTAATTCCGCAAATATTTGTAGAAGTGATTCAGTATTTAAAATTATCATATTTTTAGATCGGGTGAATCCAAGATATACATGCATATTGTATAATTTCTACAATGGGCAACTATCGTACACTTTAAGCATGATGTCATATGGTTTCAATGCCAGTGATCCTAACTTTTGTGGATGCTCCTTCATCCACAATGCATTGGTGTATGGTGATATTCTAAACTGAAACTAGTAGCTGGAAAGTGACTAGAGAAGGAAGCCTAGGGATTGCCTTGTCTAGGTCGAAAATCATTAAGCGAGAATCAGAAGGGTCGATCGCACCTAAGGCCGAAAGTAAGGCCTTATGTTGTGTTGGGCATGATTGCGAGATTTCCATTGATGACATGGTTGTTGGAGATTGAGCCAAGTCATCCACTATACTATAGCTATGAGCAACTTTGGAATGATGTCGTGTGTGCCTGGTTGGTCATTTGATCATTCTTAGAAGGGGATCAATAGGTAATTTGGACATAGTTAATAGTGTGGTAGGTACGCTGGTACTTGTACCTGATGAGTTGGTATCCGAGAGAGTTTCATAGTTTGTATTCTGTGTTTGGAAGAACAAATATTCTCTAGCCATGTATATTTCATGGTTGTTCCCTGTCGTATCATTTTGGGGTTGTTTTTGTTGCTGGGTATTAACCACTCCTTGGTGGGGGAAAGGTTCTTGCATTACTTTAAGTTTTTGGGTAGGTCACCCTTGTCCTCAGTTACCATGATGTTTTTTCAATTCGGGGAATTCGAGATAGTGGTGAGTGTAATGTCCATACTCACCACATATGGCACAAGAGTGATTTTTCCTTAGACTAGGCCTCCTATTTTTCCCTTGGGAGTTATTACTTGGCTCTTGGTTTTGATTTTAGTTGGGGTTTCCCCCATCCATAGAGCACAGGGGGAGTCGTTGATTATTGCCCCCCTGTCCATGATCTCCTTTTTTCTTGTTCCTTGGATTCTTCTTTGAAACGTTTGAAGGATTATTTCTATTTTACTCATCATAATATTGTCGTTGACGATCCTGGGATGGTTGAACAAGATTAACTTGTGCATTGTTTTGCGTCGGTGGCACATTATTTGCGGGAAAAGGGGAGTATTGGTTCCCCTGTCTTTGATTGGTGTATGGTTGTTGGGGTTACTCTCTTGTATCAGCATTTCTAGATGAGTGTTGGTTCCCCTGCAAGGGAGGATATGAACCTCCTTGATGTTGATGATATGTAATTACCCTATTCGTCATGTTCTGCAGAAGTGTAGGCTCAATTTGGTGGTACCGGGGTTGTGATAGATTCTGAGTAGAATCGTAAGAGTATCCTAGGTATTGATATTTGTTGCTTGGTTGACCTCGGGCTAAGGACCCTATCAAACTTTCATTGATATTTGATGTACTTGGTAACTCTCTATAAGTTTGCAAGTGCAGAGCATTTGGTGGGACATTGTAAATATATCCTGACTGGGTGTAAATGAGTTCAAGTTTTTTGGATTTTCTAATGGCGTCCTCCTCTGAGGTATGTTTTTGTGTGGCCACATATTTTGAAATCTCTGGAGTGAAAATTTTCAAAAATAAGTCCAACATAACTCTGTCATCAAATTTGGCTTTGCAGAAACTTCGATGTCTCTGCCATTCATGGAGATGGTCCAATATATGAATGAGTGTTGTTTGTTTGAAATGTTTCAGAAGTTTCATTCCTGAGTCATGATGAATAGAGAGTTGGAAATATGTGAGGAATGCAGTTTTAAGGGTGCTAAAGGTTTCATGTGATGCACACAACTGCTCGACATACCATTTTGCCACAGGCCCTATGAGGGTGAGTTGAAATATTCTCAGTCGAATGGTATTATCAATGATACTATTCGATGAACACCACAGGTGGAAAATCATTATATGATTTTTGGGCTCTTCCTTTTGCTTCCCTTCAAATTTTGGTATATCAGAAGGGAAATTCGTGGGCATGGGAGGCCAATTAAGGCCATGTATAACGGGCTCATTTCTTAACTTTATTAGACATGGAATATTTATTGATGCTAATAAGGGTAACTACAAATTGACCACCATCATACTATGTTGAGAAAAAAATATTTGAATGTGTTGGTTCAGGGGAGGTGCTTGGGGAATGTTACCCTGTGGCGTACCTTGATAGATATTCCACTGACTCCCCGAATGGGTAGCTACCCTTTGACCTCGAGGGGTCATAGGAGGAGTTGAGTTTAGTGACCTTGTTTGGGTTTCCACTGGTGTTGTGGTTGTTGAGATTTTATTTCTTATTTTTTAATTAAATTTGGAGAAAATCTCATGTAGGTGACAACAATAGGATTTGTTGCTACATTGGCTCTATCAATTTCTGATGAGGATTTAATGCATCCTATATTTGTTGTGAGAGAATTTATGAGTCTGTTGCCATTCACAACTATAAAATAAAAGCCCGTAGAGGCAAATCAACATGATGAGGAATGTGTAGTGAGGAAGAGCTGAGAAGATGAGAAACTCTGCTATTGTATTTGTCCAGTTGATTAATGAGATTGTCGATGCCCTATTAGGTGGATGTAGCCTAGATTGGTTGGGTGAACCACGTTAAAATCTGTGTTTTTCATGATTGAATGTTGTGTGTTTTATTAGTTTTATTGTTTTTCCGCTGTGCTAACTTAACAATTGGTATCAGAGCCTTGTTGCCATCGATCTGTGTGGCTGTGTGGACTTGTTGTCTACCTTAAGCTATGGTAGTTGTTGTTTGCAGTTGCGTTTGCAGTTGAGTAAAGTCGTAATCCAAGTCTTGACACAAGCCGTGAACCAAGCTGCCATCTGTGATATGGCTGTGTAGAGCCGCTGTTTTAATAGCGCCGTAAGCTGTGAGGGCCAAGTTCATTGCTTTGCGTGGATTGATTTGCAGGTTTGCTGTGCGTGGAAAGTTGTCTGCGTTGATCGGCAGTTAGACATGGAAAGTTGTATGTGCATATAGGAGTGTTGTGCACATAAATTGAAGATGGAGATTTGTTGCATATTAAGTTATGGAGACTTGCACGAGAAGCGAATTCAAGCCCAGAGTTGTGCGAAGTTACGGTTGAGTAGTCTGTGACCCATGACAGCGTGCAGATTGGGTCTATTGATTCCCGAGCAGCGATTGAGAATGGAAAATGCAGAGAATAGTGGTTGAACACAGAGCTGAAGTCTTGACTCCGTTGAACTGGAGGTGAATTGTGCGTTGAACTTTGACAGTGAGGCTGTGAAGCCATTAGCATGAATGCAGAATGCCGTGAGTTTATGTAGAATGCCGTGAGTCAATTTTATGCCATCGATTTTGAAGGTTTTTTGGATAAGAGAAGGTCAACTTCAGGGTATGTCTTTACTCTTGCAGGTGGAGCAGCCAGAGAAGCCAGACACCATTGTAGCTTCTCTAACAAAACTGGTTTTGTGAACATGTCTGCACAGTTTTCCTTTGTATGCACCTTTTCAAGAGAGACTCCCCTTTCAGTGATAACCTGTCTTACAAAATTGTATTTGATAGGTATGTGCTTTGATTTACTATGATAGGCGGTATTTTTAGCCAAGTGAATTGCACTTTGACTATCACAAAATAACTTGATGTTGTCTTGCAACCTACCAAACTCACCAAACAAACCTTTCAACCAAACTGCTTCTTTGCAAGCATGTGAAGTAGCTATGTATTCTGCTTCTGTAGTGGATAAAGCAAAAATGTTCTGTAGCTTTGACATCCAGCTAATAACTCCACCTGAAAGAGTAAAGACATACCATGAAGTTGACCTTCTCTTATCCAAATCACCTGCAAAATCGGAATCAACATATCCGCAAACAAATTCGTTACTCCTATTATAAGTGATACAGTAACCACTTGTGCCTCTCAGATACCGAAGCACCCATTTCACTGCTGACGAGTGTTCTTTTCCTAGATTTGCAATATACCTGCTGGCAACCCCAACTGCATGTGAAATATCTGGTCGAGTACAAACCATCACATACATCAAACAACCTACTACATTGGCATATGGAGTTCGAGACATATATTCCTTTTCTTCATTAGTGTTAGGACATAAACTTGAAGAAAGCTTAAAATGGGAAGCAAAAGGGACTAAAACAGGCTTCACATTGTTCATACCAAACCTCAAGAGTATCTTCTCAATATACTTCTGTTGTGATAGCCACAGCTTACCATTGCTCCTGTCTCTGAAAATATCCATGCCCAAAATCTATCTTGCTGCTCCTAGATCTTTCATATCAAACGTCCTAGCCATCTGAGCCTTTAACCTATTGATCTCTGTTATGCTTTTGCTTGCTAAAATCATATCGTCAACATACAACACTAAGATAATGAACATGCCATTACTTAATTTCTTAAAGTAAACACAATGATCATATTCACTTCTTATATAATTTTGACTCATCATGAAAGAATCGAATTTCTTGTACCATTGTCGAGGCGACTGCTTCAGACCATACAATGATTTCTTGAGCCTGCAGACAAATTTCTTGTTGCGATTTTGAACAAACCCTTCCGGTTGTTCCATGTAAATATCCTCATCTAAATCTCCATGTAAAAATGCAGTTTTAACATCTAGTTGTTGTAATTCTAAATCAAGTAAAGCAACTAATGCTCTCACAATCCGAATTGAAACAATTTTTACAACTGGTGAAAATATCTCATGAAAGTCAATTCCTGCTTTCTGAGAAAAACCTTTCGCGACCAGCCTCGCTTTGTACCTTTCCTCTGTATCATCAACACCCTTCTTCAATTTGTAAACCCACTTACATCCCACAGTTTTCCTCTCTTTAGGAAGTTCTACCAGATCCCATGTGACATTCTTGTCTAATGCCTTCATCTCGTCCTTCATAGCCTCTTTCCACTTACCACTGTTTGAACCTTCTATAGCTTCCTGATAGCACAAAGGTTCATCATCGTTAGCAGTTAAAGCAGCTGAAGTAACATAATCATCATACCTTTTAGGAAAACGTTTGATTCTTGTAGACCTCCTTAAAGATGTTTCTGGTACTTCTCCAATTTGCTGACTATTTTCTGTAGGAAATTCTTCATGATCAGCATCTGAAACACGTTCATGATCTGAATCTGAAACTTGTTCATGATCTGAATCTGAAACTTGTTCATCTGGACTATCATCAATATTTGAACTGGTTTCAAACTGAATGTGTTGAAGCTTAGGTACATTATCCTGTTTCAATTTATCATCTACATTTGGATTTTCAAGTGAAGATTCATTAAATTTAACATCTATGTTAATGATGATCTTGTGAGTAATAGGATCCCACAACCTGTATCCCTTAGTCCCATCACCATATCCAACAAATATATATCTTTTTGATATAGGATCTAATTTAGAACGCTGATGTTTCGGAACTAGAGCATATGCATCACAACCAAAAACTTTCAGTTTAGAATAATCACATGGATAACCTTTCCATACCTCTTAAGGAATTTTGCATCCTATCACAGTTGATGGTGATTGATTTACCAAGTAACAAGCTGTAGAAATTGCTTCTTTGTACAATTCCTTCTGCAAATTAGCGTTACTAAGCATACTTCTTGCTCTCTCTAAAAGAGTCCCATTCATGCGTTCAGCAACTCTGTTTTGCTGAGGAGTATATACAGTGGTTTTATTTCTTTTGATCCCAGCATCTTTGCAATAATTATCAAATTCCTTTGAAGTAAACTCACCACCATTGTTAGTTCTTAAACATTTAATGGTTCTTCCCGTGATGTTTTCAACTAATGCTCTAAACTGTTTGAAAACTATGAATACATCAGACTTCTTCTTTAACATGTAGACCCACACTTTTCTAGAGAAATCATTAATAAAAGATACAAAATATGACAATCCTCCATATGAGGTTGTAGGAGATGGACCCCAAACATCAGAATGGATATAATCAAGGATTCCCTTACTAGTATGTTTTCCAGTTTTAAACTTCTGCTTGCTTTGTTTCCCAAACAGACAATGTTTGCAGAAATCTAACTTAGAAGATTTCAAACTAGGAAGTAACTTACGATCAGATAAAATTTTTAATCCTCTTTCGCTCATATGGCCCAACCGTTGATGCCATAAACGAATAGAATTACTGTCGTTTTCAGATACTGTAGAAGCATGATGTGACTCTGTTCTTCCTTCTAACGGAAAAATATTTCCAACCTTATTTGCTTTCATGACTAGTAAAATTCCTTTATAAACTTTCATTACTCCACCTTGAATAAAGGTTTTATATCCATTAGTTTCTAGTACTCCTAGTGAAATGAGGTTTTTTCTTAGTTCAGGTACGTGTCTTACATCAGTTAGAATTTTATTTGTCCCATCAAACATTTTAATCTGGATGCTTCCAATTCCAACAATATTACACGAGACATCATTTCCCATGTAAACAACTCCATCGTTGATTGATTTATAAGTTTTAAACCACTCTCTATGAATGCACATGTGATTTGACGCACCAGAATCTAACAGCCAATGTTGATCATGATTAGACAAACTAACTGATAACACTTCATCACTCATACCTGAAATAGATGTCGAACCTGTATCTGTCATGTTTGCTTCTTTCTTCTCTGTCGAAGAGTCTCCTTTCTTCTCTGTTTGTTGTCTCTTCCAACAGTCCTTCTTCAAATGTCCCGATTTGTCACAAAACCAGCACTTTACCTTACTCTTCTTCCCTTTCGATTTTGAACGCGAGTTGTTGTGCTTACTGAAGCGTCTTTCTTTAGAACGACCTCTGACCATCATTGCTTCTGATGTAGAGGTTTCTGAATTTGACCTCTTCCTTGTTTCTTCGGACAAAAAAGCTCCAACAACATCATCAAATTCAAGGGTTTCTGATGAACTAAGACTTATAGAAGTAACAAAATGATCCCATGACTCGGGCAACAAGCATAATAAAGTTACAGCTTTATCTTCTAATTCAAATTTTACTTCTATACTTTCTGACTGCACCAAGAGAGTATTAAAGGTATTCAGATGATCAGTTATCGTCGTACCTTCCTTCATGTGCAAACTGTACAACTGTCACTTCAGAAGAATCCTATTGGTTAAGGATTTTGTCATGTATAGCTTTTCAAGCTTTGTCCACAAACCAGCAGCAGTTTTCTCTGACACGATGTTAAACAAAACATCATCCGCCAAACACAGTCAAATGCCGCTCAGTGCTCTTTCATCCAAGTCACTCCATTCATCATCTTTCATGGTGTAAGGCTGTTTGGCTTTTCCCAACAGTGCTTTCGCCACGCCTTGTTGCACAAGTAGATCATACATATTCACTTTCCAGATCTCGAAGTTGTTTTTGCCATTGAACTTCTCGATCTCAAACCGGGCAGTTTGAGTTTTTGCCATGTTGTGTCACAAAAAACAATCTCCAATTGCAACTTTTAATGAATGAAGTTTTATTTAAAAAATAATGCCCTTCACTTTATAAAATGTCTTTCCTCTTAATACCATATGCGAATGGTATTTAAATTACAAATCGATTTATTAATGGGCCACCTCCTCTTAAATCAATAAAGTGCCACCCTTTTTTGAATATAATGGATAGTACACTTTTATAAACCCTCTTTTAAATCGATGAAAAAAAAACTATCGATTTACCATATGCATTTTCAAAAAAATGCATTTTCTTTTTTTACCATATCGATTTTTATAAAATGCATTTTCTTTTTTTAAAAAGCATATAATAAAAAACATATCGATTTAAAAAAAAAAACCTTCAAAATCGATGGCATAAAATTGACTCACGGCATTCTACATAAACTCACGACATTCAACTCACGACATTCTGCATTCACGCTAATGGCTTCACGGCCTCGCTATCAAAGTTCAACGCACAATTCACCTCCAGTTCAACGGAGTCAAGACTTCAGCTCCATGTTCAACCGATGCCCTGTTAGGTGGACGTATCCCAGATTGGTTGGGTGAACCACGCTAAAATCTGTGTTTTTCATGATTGAATGTTGTGTGTGTTATTAGTTTTATTGTTTTTCCATTGTACTAACTTAACAATTGGTATCAGAACCTTGTTGTCATCGATCTGCGTGGCTCTGTGGACTTGTTGTCTACCTTAAGCCGTGGTAGCTGCTGTTTGCAGTTGAGTAAAGCCGTAAGCCAAGTCTTGACACAAGCGGTGAACCAAGCTGCCGTCTGTGATAGGATAGGAGTTGTCGTCTGTGATATGGCTGTGTAGAGCCGCTGTTTTAACAGCATCGTAAGTTGTGAGGGCCAAGTTCATTGCTTTGCGTGGATTGATTTGCAGGTTTGTTGTGTGTGTAAAGCTGTCTGCGTTGATCGGCAGTTAGACGTGGAAAGTTGTATGTGCATACAGGAGTGTTGTGCACATAAATTGAAGGTGGAGATTTCCTGCGTGTTAAGTTATGGAGACTTGCACGAGAAGCAAATTCAAGCCCAGAGCCATGCAAAGCTACGGTTGAGTAGTCTGTGACCCATGACAGTGTGCAGATTGGGTCTATTGATTCCCGAGCAGCGATTGAGAATGGAAAACGCAGAGAATAGCGGTTGAACACAGAGCTGAAGTCTTGACTTTGTTGAACTGGAGGTGAATTGTGCGTTGAAATTTGACAGCGAGGCCGTGAAGCCATTAGCGTGAATGCAGAATGCCGTGAGTTTATGTAGAATGTCGTGAGTCAATTTTATGCCATTGATTTTGAAGGTTTTTTGGATAAGAGAAGGTCAACTTCAGGGTATGTCTTTACTCTTGTAGGTGGAGCTATTAGCC
Source organism: Pinus albicaulis (assembly GCA_034641835.2). Lineage (NCBI taxonomy): Eukaryota > Viridiplantae > Streptophyta > Pinopsida > Pinales > Pinaceae > Pinus > Pinus albicaulis. The sequence continues at coordinate 1,953,560,894 of CM076575.1, forward strand.
AGATGTCAAAGCTACATAACATTTTTTCTTTATCCACTACAGAAGCAGAATACATAGCTACTTCACATGCTTGCAAAGAAGCAGTTTGGTTGAAAGGTTTGTTTGGTGAGTTTGGTAGGTTGCAAGACAACATCAAGTTATTTTGTGATAGTCAAAGTGCAATTCACTTGGCTAAAAATCCCGCCTATCATAGTAAATCAAAGCACATACCTATCAAATACCATTTTGTAAGACAGGTTATCACTGAAAGGGGAGTCTCTCTTGAAAAGGTGCATACAAAGAAAAACTGTGCAGACATGTTCACAAAACCAGTTTTGTTAGAGAAGCTACGATGGTGTCTGGCTTCTCTTGGCTTGCAGAAAAGATAAAGATAATAATGAAACAGGGTATCAGGCTAATTGTTGTCAAGGTGGAGATTGTTGAGATTTTATTTCTTATTTTTTAATTAAATCTGGAGGAAAATCTCATGTAGGTGACAACAATAGGATTTGTTGCTACATTGGCTCCATCAGTTTCTGATGAGGAGTTAATGCATCCTATATTTGTTGTGAGAGAATTTATGAGTTTGTTGCCATTCAGAGCTATAAAATGTAAGCCCGTAGAGGAAAGTGAGCATGATGAGGAATGTGTAGTGAGGAAGAGCTGAACAGATGAGAAACTCTGCTATTGTATTTCTGCAGTTGATTAATGAGATTGTCAATGCCCTATTAGGTGGACGTATCCCAGATTGGTTGGGTGAACCACGTTAAAATCTGTGTTTTTCATGATTGAATGTTGTGTGTGTTATTAGTTTTATTGTTTTTCCGCTGTGCTAACTTAATAGTGGTTGTTGACCCTTGGCAGTTTCTAATCAAATATGCCCTGATAAAGGATGTTCCGATAACGAAAACAATGTGACGTCCTCTGCGATTGAATGGCGGGAGGCCTGACACTCCTCCCTTCAATGAGGGGAGGTTTAAGAAACATCTAGGTCAATGAGGTCCTGTTGGGTCCCCTATGATGTCAATTAGTGTGATATTTTTGTGATTTTGGAGGCAAGATTATTTCTATCAAAGAAAAAATATATTCACATGCATAAAACAAAGAAAAATATGAAAATGTGATTTTTCTCTTTAACTTTACACTATGTGATCAATCAAGCAAAAAATGAGGTTTTTGTTATTTTTGTGTATGATACCAAACTCCTATATAGACCTAATCGTCCTTACACTCTCAATGTAATTGGGCCTTGAGAAGATATCTTCTGATGGGTACTGGGGCCAACGTGCTGAAAGAACTGGCGACGCCTTCCAGTAGCTGAAGAATCGACTAAGATAATGGTATGAGGATTGAATGTTTCCTGCATCGTCACCTATAGGGAAGGATGCCCTAGTTTTGGCCACTAAAGTGCTGTCGTCCCACGTGAGCATTCGAGTCTTAACCTTCTTGGTAATCGGTTACCAGTACCGAGCACTAGATGGATCAGGTAGCCCCAAAGAGTACCACACGCACTAGGCCTAAGCTTAAACCCCTATGAAACGAGACTCTGTAATGCTTGGGTATGCATTCTGTGGGCGAATAGATCGGTTTGAAGCTCCCTAAAATGTTAACATTTATGTTTCAAAATGTATTATGACCACGACAACTCACTAGATGCCTACCATTGATGGTCCTAACCTGAACTATAATTTATTTTGTGGCCCATGTGGGGAGAATTTAGTGAGTTCAGTTAATGATTATTTTTAGAGCGTCTCAATTTTTCTTTAGGGTGTGTTTTGGTGAAACAAATGTAAGAAGAGAACGAAAGTCCCAAAACACTGGGTGTCTTATGGTCTAATGTTTACAGATGCTTTGTGTGTGCTTTGGAGTGAACAATCACAAGTGTTATGAGATGTGGATATGCGTTGATCCTTTACAATCCTTTTCTAATTACCCTATGTGTGATTTTTACTTGCAAGAAATTGAAATGATGTGCAAATTATGGGCCACTTACACCTTGCATATTAAGACTGTGTTTGCACTATAGGGAGATGGTAGCTCAAATTGTCTTAGGAAAACTTTCATATTCGTACCCAGGCTCACTGAGAGGTGCAAGGGTGGTAGAGATTACATGCTTTCTTTATTGACAGTTTGATCCTAGCCCCAAATATTAATGCAAAATTGAACTAATCTAATGCAAAAATTGAGAAAATTTGAATTAGTACAAGATGTGTGGATATTATGGGCCACTTAAGCTACGTGTTATGTATAATTATTAGCAAATGATTTGTTCAGAAAACATGCCTGGATTTAAGGCCACTTACTTTCTCCCTACTTATACTATGTGTAATTTTCAAAGTAAAATACTAAAATTAAAACTATCGAGTTGCTAAGCTAATTTGAGCTTAAGCATAACACTTAAGTGTCCTAATATTAGTGAAATGCAACAACAAAGTGATGGAAAATTATTAGAGGTTTCCAATCACCTTAAAAATGGGAAAAGTGGCAATTTTTTTGCTTGCTAGCCTGCCGCATGGGTTATCTTCCCACATGCGCGGAGTGGCATCTGTTAGAGCACAAGGCATGCTGTCGAGTAAAATGAAGAAAAAATCCCCTCTCTAGTGTGTAAAACTTTCACCGAGTGTGATGAGAGACGCAGAGAGAATTTAAGTGTGGTTTGCAACAAACTGAGCAGGAAGAAGGACCTACAAAACAAACCATTAACTCAAAATAAAGAATCTAGTGGAGTTACCATTCCTGTGGTAGTGTATTTGGCACACAGGTGTACCAAATACACTTCTTTAGTAAGCTGGCTGCTACCTACACAAGGTCACAGAGAAAAATGATTGTCTACTTTTAGTGGAACATATTTAACATAATTTAAACTAAATTTGAGGGAAAAATAAACATACAACAATAAGAACAAAAAAAAACACAAGATTCAAAATACAAAAGCTTGATGGAGCACATAATAACACAAGTGGATAACTACCCCATTATTAGGTGTTGGTGGTGAAAAAAGATACAATGCTAAACACTTGAAAAGGGTCCTTTGAGATATGGAGCTCAGATACCCAAAATAAGGAGGTCTCCTTCCCTCGAGTTCTTGTAAGCATCCCTTCCCTCTCTAAAAGGATGGTAGATCAAGATCAAATGGTGGACCTCCCTCTCTTGGAATGAGATGTTGGTTGGCCAACATAGTAGTTCTTCCAATCCCTCTGTTGTTGGACTATGCAAGTTTGTTTTCTATGATGAAATTGGCCAATAACAATGTGTCTCCATTTCTTCTTCCAAAGGCCAATTTATATAGACACTTTTTGAATTGCTCCTCCTTCTATTGGCCCAAGATTGATAGTGACTCAAGAGTGGAGGAGAGATTCCTTTGTGGGCTGCACTTAATCCTCAAGGTAGCTCAAATTTGGTTGTCCTTGAATGTACTAGGTGGGGAATCATCCTAACCAAGCATGCCAAGTGGTCCAGGATGGTGACATTTCACCATATTTAGAACCGTGTGGCTATCGAAGGAATAGTCGTGTTGTGTACAAACTTCCTTTGATGTTGGCCCGTTGTCCCTTAATTTCCATCTAAACCTTAGGAAAAAATAATTTTTGGCCTTTCCTAATGTATTCCATCTTTTTCTATAGCTTCTGCTTAATATTTTTAATGTCTTTTACTAGTACAATTTTTTAGGATTAACAACACCATTTTTTTAACTCAATCTTTAAAACACCCTTTTATTAACCTTCATAATATTTTCAAATCCAATTTTAATAAACCCCTTAAATTTTCCATACAATAATAAAAATATCCAATCCTTTTATTAAACCCTTAAATTTTTCATACAACAATAAAAATATATTTTGAGATGTCACGTATAAGTGAAGAACTAAAACAAAACATTCACGTGACTTTAAATTTACGCATGCTAACCTTGAAACTTGCCTCCAAACTTTTTGTTGACTTCTCCAACACTGAAATTTTCATGTGTTCACCACCATATGATTTTCGTGGTTACACCTTTGACTCTACACGCTAACTTTCAATGGGAGGCTGTGGATTTTTCTTTGTACATTTTATTCCTTTGTTGTTCTGTGAAATTAACACAGTTGTTTCTTTAGCTAGTTTCTTGGTAACTCAGTCGTTTCGCCCCTCACCAAAAATTATTCTCAGTGCAGTTCTACAACCTGTAGTTGCAGAATATCATGCTTTTTAGATCCTCTGGCTTTGATTTCAAATCTATGCCTATCATCATCTACCTTTCCAACAAAATGATATGAATTGTTGCTCTTTTTATTGATCACACAGAACTTGACTTTATTACAATAAGCCTAATATGTGGTTTTAATGTAAGCCCAATTTAGACCTGCTCAACCCATAGTCCCATACTTTCTCTGGACCACACTTTCCTTAGCCCTGTATTCAAGCTCTTTAAGGGATATAAATCCATTTTATAAACAATCATAGTGGAATTATTAACGTAATCATTGGGAGGAAGGAAATGAAAGGGTATAACCCTTATTCAAAACTCGGGGACACATTTATCAACATATTCATCTCCTCTATAATTTCTCGACCCCTTTTACCTGCTTACAACTACTTATAAAGTCTCTCCCTTTCCATGTACCCCTGCGCCTGATCACATTGTTTGATTCCTTTATACTTGTAGTGAAACCTCAAAAGGCTATGCGCACAAAAGGCCCAAATATATTAATGCTCATCCTTCCCCTTAATTGTTATTTCATAAACCGTCGGCTGCAATCCTCTGGGCTGACTCGCCTCCACTTAGTCCCTTTTCATTAGTTTTTTCGACATCCACGTGAGATCGACCCTTTTGTAACCCGAACATCCACGCATTTCATAATGTGTGTTAATTTAAACTCCTGCGTAATATAACTTTATATGTCTTCTCTCGACTCCACCTTTCCGTTTGTTTCCATTTATGATTGGAATTTCCCACCTGCCAATGCTCGCTTATTAATTATAATACATGTTCTTATACCGCCATTACACAGTCCTAGACAATATTCCATGTGCCATGTAATTAGTCCTTCTGGGCTGGCCCACTCTTTCCCTTCTAAATGTAAGACCACTCAATAGATTCCTAAGCGACGGATAAATGATACCAAAATCGGCGGGTTAGATTTCTTCGGGCGGGGTCCACTTCGCCACGTAAGCCTAGTCTCTAAAGCCCTCCTATGTCATAAGCGCTATCCTTATGTTCTTGGCGAGCCTTATTTCAGCTGCCATAGGCCCATTAATGCGGCCAGGCCGCTGATGCCCGCCGCAGGATAATCTACACCTTTAATCCGACGGCGGGCATCAGCGAAATGCTGTCAAGAACATGTCTCCCGACGTTGTCAATCCCGTCTCCTGGGGTCATCAATTTAAAATATTCTTAAAGAGTGGGAAAATTCCTAAGTTTCGTTTCTTCATTGCATACTCCTTTTTTCTCTTTCTGTTGTGCCACACTGGTTCCTAATCTTGCGCTACCTCTCCGAAGAATTTTAATATCTCCTCGCCATAAATTCTTCGCACAAGTCTTCTCTCTTTCCTAAAATCGACCTCTTTGCTTACACAAGTTCCTATTTACCACTTAGATACTAGACTTAATGTAGTATGTTTTCGATCTTGTGTTCTCTCAACTTCTTTGTTGCGCACTAACCCTCTACAAGAAATTATATATATAATTCTTCTAGCGCTAATATTTCCTAATTTTTATTCTTCACTCTGCAACACTGATTCCAATCAATATAATATTTATTACGACCTCAATTCAAGACCGAAATTAAAGTTTTACACAGGCTTCCAAAAACACTCGAATAGCATGCTCTCTCTACTAATACAGAGACTTTGTTTACAAAGGCCTCAAATTGATTTATATATGTGTCCCTCTACACCTTAGGGCATTACTTGGCCCTCAAAAATACTCTCGATACTTTATGTTCTATCACTTTATCACACCCACTATGCTCCTATTTTACCTACATATTTATACGCAATGATTCTAAGCTATAGTGTAGTTAAAATCCACAAATTCCTCACCTAAACTTCTATTTTAAGGTTCTTAGATCCATAAATATTTCAATAATATAACTTCCCTCATTTCTCTTTACTTGCCACAAATATTTCTGAGATTTATCAAGAGGAATAAATCTGATTACAATTTCCATTACTAAATACATGTTTATCTAAATATATTTTGAAAACATAGGGGAAAAAATTAATTAAATCATTACATTCAGTTAGAGAACCAACTCCCTTGGTAAATGAAAACCCCTAGGTCTAGTCAAAATATATTTTGAATTTGAATTCGGATTCTCCTACATCAAACTCCCAAGGTGGAAAAATTTCATGGCCTCTTGACCATGTGTATGTTGATGAAGTCCTCCTGGGTCAAAAATTCTATTTCGTAGTTGGTTTTTTTCCTTATTGTGTTGATGTTGTTCCATTATTATTTGTTATCCAGGTATCCATATATGTTTTTATTGCTTTCCATTTTCTCTACTGATATAGAGACCTTCGGTCAATTGTTTCTCCTTGTTGTGCATTCTCCTTTGTCTATTGTACCTCCTCCTTTTGGATGGAATTTTCATCAACTCACACACTTCATCAATCACCTTTTCAACCTATATCTTTAGTTGATATCCACTTCTTCTTTTTCTATCCTTATGTTTCTTCGCATCCTCCTTTGTTATAAGGGTTATAGAACTCTTACCAATCAGTTGTTCCTATCTTTGATACTCATGCTTGGAAACTCTTTATTCATTTTTTTTAGCACAAATCCTTCCTCCTCGAGTTTTATCCTTATAATCTACATGTTCATTCTTTGGTTCTCTATTCTTTGCTCCAAAGAGTTCATTTCCTCGTATAATTAAAAATTATTTTGAATTGTATCTTCATCCTTTCTGCATCCTTCATGATTCAAATCTTCTGACAGCCATTCATCCAAAAATTCATTTTCAGCTTCACTTGCATTTTCTTCTTCAGGCATGAGGTTTTCTATTGAGATTCAACAAGAATATCCTAGTGAAAATTAAGCACCTACACTAGGATGGAGCCTCAGTATATTTTTAGGTGTATGTCTATTTATAGATGTATGTGCATAATCTATTTATAGAATGCATGTATATTTATAGATGCATGTCTACTATTATTATCCATTAATAGTATTTGGAAAATAAACTATATTCTATTCTCAATGAGCACTTGGAAATAGTTAACTGAAGTGGAAAATCAGTTAGCTAAATGAATTTCGAGTTAAGTGGTTGGTTGGTGGGACATGCAGGTTGATTGAGTTGTCACTGAGTGATTTGAAGTGGTAACAGAGTTGGAAGTGCAATTGTACAAGTTGTAAAGTAGTTTAACTTAGTTAAGTGAGTTAAAATCATTTGTGCTAGTTGTAACTAAAGATACACTAGTAGAGATCAAGTGAATTAATTATTAATTAGTTCACAGTCAGTGGTCTCACATGCAACTAAAGATTTACTATTATTAACTGCATGCATGTGAGATTCAGTGGAGACCCAATTGAGTTTTAGGTGAAAGGTAAGTAAACTATCAATTGTGACATTATCTGGTTGCACATATGCAACCACACACACATTAGATGTGCCCATGAGGATTGCACAGTCAAGGCAGACAATATTTCATTCATTCAGGGATTTTTATCAGCAGGGATTATGTAGTGGAGGTAGGTTGTCTGGAGACAGTTGTTGAAAATGCAACAAGATGATGGAGCTTAGTGAAATGAAGTCGCCTTCACTAAGTGAGCCCGGAGGCTATTTTTGGCGCAAAGTCTATTTTTAGACTATGTCTATTTTTAGACATATGGAGCATGGTCTAGGAGTTGCAGTATGCTATTCTTGGATGATTGGTCGAGTTGGTAAAAATAGATGGACCTCTATTTTTAGACATATGGGTCGAAGTCTATTTTTAGACTGCTTGTCTAAAAATAGATCAGTCAAATATTATTAGCCCTTAATAATATTTGGACTTTAAACTTCAGTTTATTCTCTTGGAGCACTTCAGTTCGAGCTACAGATGTGGCTCATGCATCTGACAGAAGGAATTATGCTATTCCTTGGGGTTTGGTGAGCTCATGCATGGTTGACTTCAGTTAGGATTTCAGTGGCAGAAGTTTGGTGGAGTTGATGAGACAGTTGGTGGAGTTGTGTTCGGTTTAACTTAGTTGAACTAGTTATGATTAGTTTAACTAGCTAATCAACTAGTAATGAGTGGAGTGAATTAAATATTATTTAATTCACTAATTATTAACTCATTATTCAACTCAAGAACACATCAGTTCACTACAGTGCATGGACAGTTCAGTGGAGACCAGTGAAAGAGGTAGATGAAAGGGTTGAGATAGCTATCAGTTGTGACATCAGTTGTGCATGAGATTTGCACCACACTTGAAGGAATTTCCCATGATGATTGCGCTGTCAAGCCAAGGAGATTCAAACCTTGGATCTCTCATTAGACCAGCCTTGATTGCGCAATAGAGGCAGGAAATTAGTGGATGAGTTTTGAACCTGTGACTTGTTCAAAACCAAGCTAGTTTGTGTGTAACTTTATGAGATAGTACTGAGTACTTGTGAGGAGTATTGTGCTATGTAATGTTACATGTTCTCTCCATATAATATACAAAATAGTTGAGGGGTTTTCAGCTATAAGCTTTCCCCATTACATATTGTGTTTATGTGCGCATGCGACTGTTTCCATTTCCGCAAATTGATGATTGATTGTAGAAGAGATTATGTGTTGCATATGAATTCGAATTAGTATGTGATCAGGATAATCTCGGTGGATAAATATTCATTATTCAGCAAATTTCTACATGGTATAGGAGCAAATCAATCATCTGGATCTATTGCAGTGATTACAATATTATTTCAGTAGACAGAGTCTGTATCGGGCCAGGTAGCCTCTGGATCCATCCTTTCTCTAAAAGGTGATATATCCAGTAAATGCCCTTACATTCGATCTCTGTGCTAGAAATAATTTGTTCTCACAGATCCAGAAGCAGTTGAGTTTTTGAGTTTGGAATTCGAATTTTGCAGTAGTTGTTTTGTTGGTGCCGGAGTTGAAAATGTATTTCAATGGTTTGCGACTCGAATATGCTCTTGAAGGAAGTTCGAATTATGTTGCATGGAAAGATCGCATGGAGGCAGTATTAGAAGATAATGGACTGAAGGAGTTCATAGATACGGATGTCCAAAAGCCCACTGATCCTGCTGAAGTTGAAGCTTGGCAAAAGAAGATGGTGAAATGTCGAAGGATTCTGTTGGAGGGCATAAAGGATCACATTGTATCCAGCCTGCATGGAAAACCTTCTCCATATTTGATGTGGAAAGCGTTGACCGATCTATTCCAGAGTAAGAGCGACCAAAGGAAGCTAGCACTCAAGGATAAGCTCAGAAACATTAAGATGGAGAAAGGCGACAGTATTTCCAATACCTCACGAAGTTCACTCAATGCAGAGATGAGCTGGGAAGTGTGGGGGTGACTGTCGAGGAAGAGGATGTGGTATACCTAGCTCTCCTTGGTCTTTCGAAGGCTTGGCATTCATATCAAGATAGTGTCAATGGTCGGGAGAAGTTGCCGGGATGGGAGCACCTTTGGGCGGATCTCATGCAGGAGGAGATAAGGAGGACTACTAGGGACGAATCTTCATCAAAGGTATCTGATGAAGAAAATTGCGCTTTGGCTGCCAAAGCAAAGAAGGGGAAGAGCAAGAAAACTTCTCAGTCTGGTGCGAAAGGCAAGAAGCAAGACATGTCTAAGGTGAAGTGTTTTCACTGTCACCAGCACGGACACTATGCCACAAATTGTCCGCAGAAGAAGAAAAATAAGAAGGTTGCTGGATCTGCAGCGGGAGAGGCATTGGCTTCTCAATTCAAACTGGATTTTTCACTGATCGCATGCTTGGTTTCAAGTGTGGCGGGATCAGTTTGGTTCTTGGACAGTGGTGTGTCATTTCACATGACCGGAGATCGAGATCTGTTTTCAGATCTGGAGGAAAAAGATCTTGGAGTGCACATCGAGATGGGCGATGATGGTAGATACAGTGCGACTGGTATCGGTACCATTTCCTTTGAGAGGGAGTCTGGCAAACCTTTCATATTGAAGGAAGTTTTGCATGTTCCAGGATTGATGAAGAACCTGATCTCTGTGGCGATGTTGGAAGACAAGGGGTATGATGTGGTCTTCAGCGAAGGAAAAGCCTTCCTGCGCAGTAAGACTACTGGTGAGACCCGGAAGATAGGGGTTCAAGTCAAGAACCTTTATCAGTTGCAAGTAGATGGCTGCGCAGCAATGGCATGCAAGGCGGGAGAAGTGGTGAGCCGGGATGATGAGGGCGAACTGTGGCACAGGAGATTGGGCCACCTTCACCATGGAGCTTTGAAGATCCCGCAGCAGATTTCTACTGGGCTTCCTAAGGGCACTCTTGCGCAGTCAGATCAGTGCAAGGGGTGTACTTTAGGGAAGTATGTGAAAGCCACCTTTCACGAGAAGGATAGTCGCGCCACGAAAATCCTTGAGAGAGTTCACACAGACGTGTGTGGTCCTTTCTCAGTTGCTTCGACAGCAAAGCACAAGTATTATGTGATCTTTGTTGATGATTTCTCTCGAAAGTGCCGGATCTTCTTCATGCAGAAGAAGAGCGATACATTCGCGAAGTTCTGTGAGTTTAAAGCACTGGTCGAGAAGGAGTCGGGGAAGAAGGTGATTGCTCTAAGGAGTGATAACGGTGGTGAATTAATCTCGGCTGAATTCAAGGAGTTCTGCAGCGCAGAAGGGATTTGGAGAGAGCTCATCGCACCCCATAAACCACAGCAGAACGGGGTGGCTGAGCGGAAGAACAGAACGATCGTGGGTGTTGCACGGGCGATGTTGCATGATCAGGGCCTACCCCTTCACTTGTGGGCTGAGGCATGCAATACAGCAGTGTATGTACAGAACCGTTGTCCTCACAAGGTTCTTGGCATGAGTACACCGAAGGAGGCTTATTCTGGCAAGAGGCCTGATATTTCCCATTTGCGGATTTTTGGTTCTCCTGTCTACATGCATGTGACGAAGGATGCGAGAAGGAAGCTGGATCCAACTGCTGAGGTTGGAATATTTGTGGGGTACACCGATACACCTCACAACTACCGAGTATATTTGTCAGACAGTCGAAAGACTGTTGTGCGACGGGATATAAAATTTCAGAAGGAGAAAGCCATGCAGTGTTCGCTTGAGAGGGAGCTACACTTGCATGCAGATGAGGAGCTGTTAGTTCCTAAGGAGGAGCTTCCGGATGTGGATCAGCCACAAGAGGAAGTTCAAGAGGTGGAAGAAACCACCCATGTAGCGCCAACCATCAGAGGGCGCATGCGCACTACAGAAGCTGAGCGACTGGCTCGAGATGCAGAGAAGGTTGTAGGACCACCTACAGCACAGCGCAGACAGAGGCAGTCACCGGATCGGTACACTGGATACATGGCTCTTGTGAGTCAATTTGTCGTGACGGAGCCATCCTCTTTTGAGGAAGCTGTGGAGGAACCCGCATGGGTAGATGCCATGATCAAAGAATATGATTCGATCGTCAGAAACAGTGCATGGGAGATTGTCCCAAGACCAGAGGGGAAATCAGTGGTGGGTTCACGATGGATCTACAAAGTGAAGCAGGCGGCTGACGAGAGTGTGGAGAAGTACAAGGCGATATTTGTCGCCCGTGGCTTCTCACAGATCGAGGGGATCGATTATGAGGAGACCTTTGCACCTGTCTCAAGGTACTCTTCCATACGGACGATCCTTGCTCTCTCAGCGCAGATGGGATGGCACATCCATCAGATGGATGTGAAGACTGCGTTCCTCAACGAAGTCATTGAGGAGGAGGTGTACATAGAGCAGCCTGAAGGTTTTGAGATCTTCAGCAGTGAGTCGCATGTGTGCCAACTCAAGAGAGCACTGTACGGGCTGAAGCAAGCACCTCGTGCTTGGTACACTCGGATAGACAGCTACTTCACCGGGCTTGGATTCTCCAAGAGTGAGGCGGATCCTAACCTGTACCATATTGTGGTGGAGGGGAAGCTGTTGATCATCGTACTGTATGTAGATGATCTGATTTTGACGGGAGATGAGCCGTTGATACTTTCATGCAAGGAGGATCTTGCACGAGAGTTTGAGATGAAGGACTTGGGCATCCTTCATTATTTCCTGGGATTGGAGATTTGGCAACGCAATGGAGGACTGTTTGTTTATCAGGGCAAGTATGCCCGGGAGATTCTGGAGAGGTTCAACATGCAAGGCTGCAAGCCTGTTGACACTCCTCTTCCTGGTGGTTGGAGGAAGGAGGATGCTACTTCAGCGGAGGTAGTGGATGCCACTGTCTATCGACAGTTGGTGGGGTCGCTTATGTATCCGGTCAATACACGACCCGATATACGCCATGCAGTTAACCAAACATCGAAGCTATGGTTGCTTCGCCTGAAAACTTCTCTTTGTACGCGTGCAAGCATGTATTGCGTTATCTTAGTGGCACACTGGGATATACACATGGTTCATGGCATGCATGTGAGGATGGAGCGAAGCCCAAGACCGATGCAGATTGGGCAACGTGAGCCCAACCCGACGAAAGAGCACACGGAGGAGTTTTCGCAAGAGATCGGGGTCACGGTGCGAGCTTCGGCACAAACAGGAAGCAGAGATCCGTGGCACTCAGTTCAGCAGAGGCCGAGTACATGGCAGCAAGCTTGGCTGCATGCGAGGCTATTTGGATGAGGAAGATCCTCGTTGGATTGTTCAGGTTGCACTTGGAGCCTACTGTGATTTATTGTGATAACCAGAGCTGCATCAAGCTCTCGGCTAATCCAGTATTTCATGATAGATCCAAACACATCGACATCAGGTACCATCATATCAGAGATTGTGTTCAGCGGAGAATCATGTTACTTTCATATGTTCCCACGGAGGATCAGGATGCTGACATCTTGATGAAGGCGCTTCACCAAGAGCAAGTTCGAATTCCACAGAGGCAGGATAGGGGTTGCAGATAATCCATATATTATTGAGAGGGAGTGTTGAAAATGCAACAAGATGATGGAGCTTAGTGAAATGAAGTCGCCTTCACTAAGTGAGCCCGTAGGCTATTTTTGGTGCAAAGTCTATTTTTAGACTATGTCTATTTTTAGACATATGGATCATGGTATAGGAGTTGCAGTATGCTATTCTTGGATGATTGGTCGAGTTGGTAAAAATAGATGGACCTCTATTTTTAGACATATAGGTCGAAGTCTATTTTTAGACTGCCTGTCTAAAAATAGGTCAGTCAAATATTATTAGCCCTTAATAATATTTGGACTCTAAACTTCATTTTATTCTCTTGGAGCACTTCAGTTGGAGCTACGGATGTGGCCCATGCATCTGACAGAAGGAATTACGCTATTCCTTGGGGTTTGGTGAGCTCATGCATGGTTGACTTCAGTTAGGACTTCAGTGGCAGAAGTTTGGTGGAGTTGATGAGACAGTTGGTGGAGTTGTGTTCGTTTTAACTTAGTTGAACTAGTTGAGATTAGTTTAACTAGCTAATCAACTAGTAATGAGTGGAGTGAATTAAATATTATTTAATTCACTAATTATTAACTCATTATTCAACTCAAGAACACATCAGTTCACTACAGTGCATGGACAGTTCAGTGGAGACCAGTGAAAGAGGTAGATGAAAGGGTTGAGGTAGCTATCAGTTGTGACATTAGTTGTGCATGAGATTTGCACCACACTTGGAGGAAATTTCCCATGAGGATTGTGCTGTCAAGCCAAGGAGATTCGAACCTTGGATCTCTCATTAGACCAGCCTTGATTGCGCAATAGAGGCAGGCAATTAGTGGATGAGTTTTGAACCTGTGACTTGTTCAAAACCAAGCTAGTTTGTGTGTAACTTCATGAGATAGTACTGAGTACTTGTGAAGAGTATTGTGATATGTACTGTTACATGTTCTCTCCATATAATATAAAAAATAGCTGAGGGGTTTTCAGCTATAAGATTTCCCCATTACATATTGTGTTTATGTGCGCATTCGACTATTTCTATTTCCGCAAAATTGATGATTGATTGTAGAAGAGATTATGTGTTGCATATGAATTCAAATTAGTATGTGATCAGGATAATCTCAGTGGATAAATATTCATTATTCAGCAAATTTATACAACAGTAAATTGGCTAAGGAACTTACCAATTATTTTAAGATAGTGTGAGACAATTAGCTCATGTACTGAGAGCTCTTGAATTGGATCTTTGTATGTAATTGTTTCATGATCCATGATATAATATAAAATAGAATATAGTGGGGTTTTTAGCTATAATATTTCCCCAGGAAATTATCTGTGTTGTGTGTTATTGATCTTTCTTCATGATATTGTAATTGGTGATTGTGTTTTTAATTCCGCAAATATTTTTAGAAGCGATTTTGTATTTAATAGTAGCACATTGTTAGATCAGGAGAATTCAGGACATACATGTTTTTTGTATAATTTCTACATGGTATCAGAGCACAGGAAATTGCAGTAGTGAAGCTGGAGCTAAGTTTGTTGGTGGAAAGAATTTGAATTTACAAAAAGAATTTCTTGGTGCTACAATTGATTCAAGATTGAAATGGATTTCAATGGCTTGAGGTTAGAGTATGCACTCAAGAGCAACTCGAACTACATTGCTTGGAAGGAAAGGATGGAGGCAGTACTCGAAGATAATGGCTTGAAGGAATTCATTGACAATGATGTTCCTAAGCTTGCTTCGTCAGATGCTGCTAATCTTGATGCATGGAAAAAGAAAGTGGCAAAGGTGAGGAGGATCCTGTTAGAGAGAGTACGAGACCACATTGTCTCAAGTATCCATGCGAAATCCACAACATATTATATGTGGAAGGCTTTGGCAGACCTATTCCAAAGCAGCAACGACCATAGGAAATTAGCGCTCAAAGATAAACTCAGAAAAATAAAGATGGAAAAGGGCAACACCATTCCAAAGTATCTCACGAAGTTTGTCCGATGTCGGGATGAACTAGGGTGTGTGGAAATAACTGTTGTTGTTGATTATTTGGTGAGATTGGCTCTCTTAGGACTTTCTAAGAGTTGGAATCGTTATGAAGACTTTGTTAACAGATGGGAAAATTTTCCGGATTGGGAACGACTGTGGTCAGATCTGGTGTAGCAGGAGTTCAGGAGGAACACCAGAGATGTCTCTTCATAAAAGCATGATGATGAAGAGGATTATGCTTTGGATGCCAAGGTGAATAAGGGGAAGGGGAATAAATTCCATTCTAAATTTGAGTCTAAAGGCGAGAAGCTAGATATGTCCAAGGTGAAGTGTTTTCACTATCACGAACATGGGCATTTTGCTACTAACTGCCCAAAAAATAAGAATAACAAGAAGGTTGTTGGAGTTGTAGCTGGTGAGGCCCTTGCCTCACAATTTGAGCTTGACTTCTTCTTTATTGCACACATGGTGTTAAGTGCATTGGGATCGGCATTCTATTTCGGCAATAGTGCTTCCTTTCACATGATGGGAGATAAGGAACTTTTCACTGACTTGGAGGAGAAAGATATCCATATGCATATAGAGATGGGTGATGATGGATGGAAAAATGCTACCAGGATTGGTACCATTACCTTTCATAGGTATTCAGGTAAACCATTTCAATTAAAAGATGTTATGCATGTTCCAAATCTGAAGAAAAATTTGGTCTCAGTCGCAATGTTGGAGGACAGAGGTTTTGACGTTGTTTTTAGAGACGGAAAAAATTTCCTCTAACATAGAACAACGAGTCAAGCCAAGAGGATAGGGATTCAAGTTAAGAATATCTAAAAGCTGGAGGTAGATGGCTACGCTACCATGATGGGCAAGGCATAAGAAGTGGTGAGCCAGGATGAGGGTGAATTATGGCATAGGCAATTGGGCCATCTTCATCATGGAGCCTTGAAAGTCATGCAACAAATATCTATTGGACTCCCGATGGGAACACTTGCTCAGTTAGATCAGTGCAGGGTTGCACCATGGGGAAGTATGTAAAATCCACCTCTCATGAGAAGGAGAACCATGCTTCGAGGATCGTTGACAGAGTTCACACAGACATGTGTGGACCATTATCGGTTGCTTAAACATAAAAACATAAGTACTATGTAATGAATTTTATCGTAAATTTTGGATCTTATTCATGAAGAAGAAGGATCAAACATTCTAAAAGTTTTGTCAGTTTAAGGCATTGGTGGAGAAAGAGTCGGGGAAACAAGTGAAGGATCTTAGGAGCGATAATGGTGGACAATACATCTCTAACGAATTCAAGAACTTATGTAGCAAAGAAGGAATTCAAAGAGAACTCATGGCACCTCATAACCCACAGCATAATGGGGTCACATAGAGGAAGAACATAATGTTCCTAGGTGCAAAACGAGTGATGTTGCATAAACAGGGCCTACCAATGAATTTGTGGGAAAAAGCATGCAACACTGTGGTTTATGTGTAAAATTTTTGTGCTCATAGAGTACTTGGCATGATTACACCTGAAGAATATTTCACTGGTAAGAAACCAAATGTTTCACACTTTAAGATTTTTGGCTCATCTATTTATGTGCATGTGACCAAGGACGCCAGGAAGAAGCTGGAGCCGATTGCTAAAGTTGGGATTTTTGTGGGGTACATAGAAGCACCCCATAATTATCGTATGTATTTTCCAAACAACAGAATGAATGTTGTGCAACGGGATATAAAACTTGATGAGGGGAAATCCATGTGGTTGTCGCTTGAAAGGGAGCTGGACTTGCATGTAGAGGAGGAACTATTGGTTCCCAAAGATGAGTATCAAGATGTGGATTAGCCACATGAGGAGCTTCATGGAGTGGAGGAGTCCACTCATGTAGAACCATCCATAAGAAATGGCAGAAGGCATACCATGGAAGTTGATAGGCTGAGAGTTTATGCTACACAAAATGTAGGAGCCCCTACTTCACAGCACAGACAAAGACAGTCTCCTGACCGATTTACTGGATACATGGCTCTCATAAGAAAATGCATTGTGACTGAACCATATTCATTTTAGGAAGAAGTGCAAGAGCCCACATGGGTAGATGCAATAGTGGAGGAGTATAACTCCATTGTCAAAAACAATTCTTGGGAAATTGTTCCAAGGCTAGCTAATAAATCAGTGGTAGGTTTGAGATGGATCTATAAGGTAAAGCAAGCTACTAATGGGAGTGTGGAGAAATACAAGAATAGATTTGTGGTCTGGGGCTTCTCATAGATCGAGGGAATAGATTATGAAGAGACCTTTGCACTTGTCACAAGGTATTCTTCCATAAGGACCATTCTTAATATCTTAGTGTAGATGGGTTGGCACATTCATCAAATGGATGTGAAAACTGTGTTACTCAATGGGATCATTAAGGAAGAGGTGTACATAAAGCAGCCTAAAGCTTTTAATATCTTCAAAAGTGAGTCACATGTGTGCTGAATTGAAAGATCGTTGTATGGGCTGAAGCAAGCACCCCGTGCTTGGTACACTAGGATAGACATCTACTCACCATACCAGGTTTCACCAAAAGTGAAGAAGATGCGAACCTATACCAAATTGTGGTGGTGGGTAAGATTTTAATATTTTTTTTTATGTTGATGATTTATTATTCACTAGTGATGAGCAATTGATACACTCATGCAAGGAGGATCTTGCAAGGGAGTTCGAAATCAAGGATATGGGCCTCCTTCATTATTTCCTTGGATTGGGAATGTGGCAGCGAGATGATGAAATTTTTGTGTCTCGAGGAAAGTATGCAAGGGAGATACTGGGTAATTTTCACATGGAGTTATGCAAACCCATGGATACTCCTCTTCCAGGAAATTAGAGGAAAGAGGATGCTAATTTTGGAGAGGTAGTGGATGTTACTATCTATCTATAGTTAATGGGTTTGCTAATGTATCTAGTGAGCACGAGACCAAACATTTTCTATGCAGTTAACCAGCTAAGTCAAGATATGGTTAAGCCTACCAAGATGTTTTTGAAAAGGGTAAGCATGTCCTGAGATACCTGAGGGGCACATCAGTGTATGGTTTATGGTACAGACAAACGGATGGAGTGAAGGATCATGGCTTCACGGATGCAGATTGGGCAGGCAGTCCATCAGATAGAAAGAGCACATCAGGGGGGATCTTTGGTATCAAGTCTACAACTGTTTCTTGGTACAACATGAAGCAGAGATCCGTGGCACTCAGTTTAGCAGAAGCGGAATACATGGCAGTGAGTGAAGCTTCATGTGAGGCTATCTAGATGAGAAAGATCTTGGTTGGTTTGTTTGGTTCTCATATGGATCCGACAATGATTCATTGTGATAATCAGAGTTGCATTAAACTCTCGATTAATCCTATGTTTCATGATAGATCGAAGCATATAGATATATGTTACCATCATCTCATAGATTGTGTGCAGAGGAAAATCATGTTGCTTTAGTACATTCCTACAGAAGATCAGGATGCAGATATTCTGACGAAAGCACTCACGAGGAGAATATTCGAATACCATAGAGAGAGGATCGAGGTGAAGGATAATCCCTTTCTTGTTGAGAGCGAGTGTTGAGATTCAACAAGAAGATCCAAGTGTAAATTAATCACCTACACTAGGATGGAGCCTCAGACTATTTTTAGTTGTATGTCTATTTATAGATGTATGTGCATGATCTCTTTATAGAATGCATGTCTATTTATACATGCATGTCTACTATTATTATCCCTTAATATTAGTTGGACAATAAAATATATTCTATTCTAAATGAGCACTTGGAAATGGTTAACTGGAGTCGCAAATGAGTTAGCTAAAGGAATTTCGAGTTAAGTGGTTGGTTGGTGGGACATGCAAGTTGACTTAGTTGTAACTGAGTGATTTGAAGTTGTAATAGAGTTGGAAGCGCAATTGGGCAAGTTGTAAAGTAGTTTAACTCAGTGAAGTGAGTTAAACTCAGTTGTGCTAGTTATAACTGAAGATAAATTAGTGAGAGATCAAGTGAATTAATTATTAATTAATTCACAATCAATGGTCTCACATGCAACTAAAGATTTACTATTATTAACTACATGCATGTCAAATCCAGTGGAGACCCAATTGAGTTCTAGGTGGAAGGGAAGTAAACTATCAGTTGTGACATTATCTAATTGCATGTATGAAACCACATACATATTCGATATGCCCATGAGGATTGCGCAGTCAAGGCGGGAAATATTTCATTCATTCAAGGATTGCTATCAACAAGGATTGCGCAGTGGAGGCAGGCTATCTGGTGATAGTAAATTGGCTAAGGAACTTGCCAATTTTTGTATGACAGTGTGAGACAATTAGCTCATGTACTGAGAGCTATTGGATTGGAGATTTGTATGTAATTGTTTCATGATCCATGATATAATATATAATAGAAGATAGTGGGGTTTTCAGCTATAAGCTTTCTTGGGAAATTATTTGTGTTGTGTGTGATTGATATTTCTTCATGATATTGTAATTGGCAATTGTGTTTTTAATTCTACAAAGATTTGTAGAAACGATTCTGTATTTAATAGTAGAACATTGTTAGATCAGGAGAATCAAGGACATCTATGTATTTTGTATAATTTCTACATTTTCTTCGAACATTTCTTCACTTGTTGCTTTAGATGATGCCATTTTATTCTCCTTTATAATATACATTGAGGTTTGTTTCATTTCAAATTTATTTGTTACAACAACTCCATCATTTTCGAAATCAGTAAACAAGTGTGCAAAAAAATAGTCTATATCAGCCATTTCCTTTATCAAGCTCAATTCTTCTTCTTCCTGTATAAGAACATCATTAACTTGTTGATCCTCATTTTTCAAACCTATAAACATACAACAAGTGTCATATTCAAAAATATTAGGTTATCCCTTTGTTGCCTCAATTTTCTCATTTACAGGTTTATCTAAACTTTTTATGTAGTCCATTAGACTATCAATGAACCTTTCCTTGGTATCTTTGAATTATTCTTCATCAAGGAGCCAAAAAAATTCTAAAACATCCATTTCATTTTTAGCTTTAGGTATTTCCCATTCTTTTTTATCTTCCTCAACCAATGTACAAGTCTTTCTCTCCATAGGTGCTCTTCTTCTTTCTAAATTCTCTTCTCACTCCTAACTCCTTATAACTTCTACTGAGCTAATTCTTTGAGCTAGGTTACTCTGGTCAAATTATTTTTTGCCATATTCATTCTGAAAATTATGTAGTCTCCCATTTCCTTTTCTCCAAATATTTCTTTATCCTTCCAATTTAACTAAAAATAGACTTATCAAAAGGAAACCAACTAAATAAATCATGTCTCTCAACTTCATTTTACAATTTTGAAAAACGTCAACCTGCATTTTCTCATAGCTTCTTCTTCCCATGGTATTTCTTTGAAATTTTTCATATTAAATCATGTCTTGTCCCTCACCAACATGATTCTTCTCATGTGGAACTTCCACCTTTTCTGTTGTTCCACCTACAAATATACACTTACCAAAATAATTAAAACCAAAATCATGAGACCATCTAGTCTCAAAATATGCTTCTAGCATATCTTCATCATCATCTTCCTCTCCAAGGATAGGTCCTTTTTCAAGCTCACAAATGGATTTTCAAGCTCACAAATGGATTCTCTGACTTCATGATTAGCTTCTCTAAGTGCTTCCTCTTCCTCTACTCATTGCATTAGCTTCTCAGTATACAAATCTCTTACATGAAACTTTACTCTTCTTCTCACTTAAATACTTTTCTTCAATCTTATTAACAATCCTTTCTTCCACTAATTTATTTGTTCTTGTAGTTGCCACTTCACCTCATTGAATTCTACTTTCATCTCAACCAACTCTTTCTCTCTTTATTTATCACTCATCAATTGTCTTGTAGCCTTTGTTTTAGTATAATTTTTCCTCATTTTGTGGCTTGCTTCTGGACTTCCTCTTTGACTGTTTGCCTTTTCCTTCAACAACCTTTATTCTGTGAGACTCTTTGTGCCCACTATGAGCTGCAATGAACCACTGCAATAGCAAGCTTCCCATCTTCCTTCCAAATGATACATCACCAAGTTTCTTCTCTTCTAAGATTAGTCTTTTGGCACCTTCGTGGTCCTCTCCTATCGAACCAAATGAGCACTCCTTGCTTTGGGTTATTGCAAGTTTTCACACTGTCCTTTCTTCCATTCTTTGCTTTAGCCTATGGCTGAAGTTTCTTTACAACACCCATGCTGCAATTTTTTTTCTCGCACAAGATTATTTTAAGAGCTTTTATTTCTCCCTTCTTCCTTTTTCATTTCTTATCTTCTCCTGCGACTATTTTTATTTCTTTCACGACTACCTATTTCGATAACTTCAAATTATTTAAAAAAAAATACATAAATTGTCATTCACTTCTCCCAATTGCTTTCAAAATCATAAGTCTTATTTGCTAGGATCATAGCTATGTATTTTAATCCTTGAAAACCAATATCCAATTGTTAACTCTGGAAAATCATGTGGCAGAAGACGACATTGATTAATGTCTAGAAAAAGGATTTACAGGGCTGGAAGACATTACAGAATTTGGAAAGTATTTAAAAATCTCTAAGGCCCGAGGAAAATAAAATTTGAACAAGTCCTAAATGCTCTTTGTGCGCCTAATCCTTCGTGAAGAGTGCCTTCCATGCACCTTTTTTCCCGATATGCACGCAATCCTGGGAGTGGAAAAATGTCACTATCTGGGACCACAAAAAGCAAAGGACAAGTGACCCCTTACTTGGAGTCGCCTAAGGACAACCACCAACGCCTCCTTAGACACTATGTGAGCACACAATGGAATATTTGGAGCACACAAAGGAATCATACCCCTCTCTTGGGTCACCATCCACAATGTACCAAGAGAGGGAAGGGAGGATTTGAAATATCCTATATAAGACCACCATGAGATGAAGAATTAGTGAACACATTGTTATGATAGCCAGAATTTCCCAAGCAATACCAACAGTGTGTGTGCCGGAGCTGAAGATAGAGGGAACTCAATTGTTGGCCATCCAAAAATTTCAATCCAACACAGTAGAGAGAGAGGGAGACTACACCAAGGAAAGCTTGGGATATAAAAATCCTTGCATCGAGACCTAGAACCCATGGTCTAGGGGTCCTTTGGCAAGAGGGTAAAGTTTCACTCTTATTACTACTAACGCTCAATAAGAGGAGCCAAGAGCCACCGTTCGTATTATTGTTGTCGTTTGACTCTTTTAAGAGCTCGTGTTTATTTGTTTTAGTAGTTTAGTTTTTAGTTTATATGTGCATGTTATTTCTCTATCTAGTATGCTTATGATTCTAGCTTGTTCCACTAACTTGCTTGACTCCACTTCTTTTTCTGCCTGTTACCAATAACTTAAGTGGGTATACCACACCCCTTAAGTTGGTGTGATTTCGTACATGTGTTCACCAAACACACTCCAACAGGATTGGCGACTCCACAAACATTTATTACCAAGTTTATGTGGTTGTGCATTTTTTGCAAAGACCTCTATATGTGCTGTGGAGTGGAGCTGAATTTCCCCTAATTTATCTTGCAGTCCCTGGTTCATCCCAAGTGACAGAATGAAATAGAACAACTCCAAAAATATTTCTTGCAAGAATTTTCACGCTTTTTCTTCTTACAGACACGCAGGGCGCATGTTCAGAGCTGACCCGCGTGCAGACAGCGCACCTGTTTCAGCCTTTTGTGCGCGAAATATAGAATACGAAATTTCTCTCAAGTTTTTGTTTTTTCCTACTTGTAAAGTGCTTGGCAGCCCCTAATACACTTGCCAGCACTAGTTGTGGTACTTCGTAGCTTGTTAAAGCTCACTCTTAGCTAATTTTTGTAGGCTTAGTGTTTGTTTTACTTCAAGTTGATTTTTGCAAAGTTCACACATAGTTTAAGAAGGGGGGGAAAATAACTTGCATTCCAAAAAAAATTTATGCTTTGAAAATTTTGGTACTTACACACCTAGATAACTAGTCAAAGTAAGTGGGCCAAGGCCACACATGCATAGCTAGTTTTATTTTTTCTAATGTAATAGTTTTAGTTTAGTTCAATTTTTGCACTAAGAATTTGGGACCAGGATTGAATTATCGATATAAGAGCAAGTAATATCTGCTACCTTTGCACCCTCCGGTGATCCTAGGTAAGCATATGAATGCTCCCTATTCACAATTCACCATCTTGCTATAGTTGGTCACATAGATTAACTAGGAAAAATAGAAACCGGCACATTATCCGCACATGTTTTTCTTTTGAGCCGGGAACAATACCACATAGTTTAAATAGGGGATTTTTGTAAAGGATCATCGAATATCCACACGTTCAAAATATGTTCTTGTCCACTTTCTTCTCACACACACTCACCCACTAAGTGAAGCAAAGACACCTAAAAATAACTTAACCAAAATCACTAAATTCTCCCCATAGGGGCCACAAAAGAATTTATAGCTTAAGTTAGGATCAAGGGAGTAGGCATCCAATAAGTTGCCTTGATCATAATTCATCTTGAAACATAGAATTTTTTTGTTTAGGGAGCTTCAAATCCACCTATCAGCCCACGTCAAAGAAAACCCGAGCGCGATAGAGACCCATTTCAGAGGGGTTAGGCTTAGGCGCACTGTGTGCGGTATCAATTGGGGCTACCTAACCCAATTGATACTCGGTACTGTTAGATGAATACCAAGAAGCCCAAGAATCAAACTCTCATGTGGGACAATGGTTCTTAGTGGCCAAAATCTAGGGCATCCTTTTCCCTATAGGTGATGGTGCAGGCAAGTGCCAGACCCTCTACCCTTACCTTGGTGGATTCTCTTTGACTGACGGGGGGCGTCACCAGCTCTTACGGGACGTAGTGCCAGCACTGACAAGAAATATTCTCAAGGCCCAGTTACTTTTGAGTGTGTGAGGACGAATAAGTCTTTTAGAATTTTGAGTATCATATGAAAACAAACAAAAGACACTTTTTTGATTACTTGACCACATAGATTAATTTAAAGGGAAAATTTATTTTATTTTCTATTTTTTTTTATGTATGTGACCATAATTTTTCTTTGATCATAGACTCTATCCTCTCAAAGTTTTTCAAAAACCAGACCTAGTCGACACTAGGATGGACCCAATGGGACCTCATCGATATAGGCATCTTTTGGACCTCCCCCCATTACCAAGAGGGGTTCCAGGTCTTTCACCATTCAGGTAGAAAAGATGAAACGTTGCCACCATTATTGGTTTGTCCTTTATTGGGGCAGTCGTAGTTGGGAACTTTGGTCAGTCTCCCAACACCACACCACATACCACTCCTCCCACGACCCCTAGAGGGTAGAGAAGTGTGTCCCATTTGGGAAGCTAGCCGAATACACAAAAGGGTACGTCGCAGACTAACCCTCTTCCTAACCAGAACTTTCTGTTTTTGCACATTGCAATGGTGTCAACCTCTTAGTCACCTTTCTTAGCTTCAATGAATATGCTTGATTTAATTAAGCTGATGAATGAATCCATCGCACACAATCCTACATGGCCTCCCATGCCCACGAAGCTCCCTTCGGATATTCCAAAATTTGAAGGCAAGAAAGCAGAAGACCCAGGTAATCATGTCATGACCTTCCACTTGTGGTGCTCATTGAACAGTATCCTCGACAACACTGTTCGATTGAGATTATTTCAATGCACTCTTACAAGAGTAGCCACGAAGTGGTACGTGGAGCAACCCTTAGTTTCACATGTAACCTTTAGTGCCCTTGCTACTGCGTTCCTAACATACTTTTAGTTACCCATTCACCATGATTTTGAAATGGAATTACTGACACATTTTAGACAAACCCCCGTCGTCCATATTGCGGAACATCTCCATGAATGGAGGCAACATCGCAGTTTATGTAAAGCTAAAATCGATGATCAAGTTCTCTTAGATTTTTTCTTGAAAAATCTTAGGACAAATATTTCAAAGGCTGTGGCGTAGCAAAAATCCACATCCAAAGAGGATGCAATCAACAAAGCCCAACAACTTGAGCTTATTTATACGCAGTTAGGGTACATCTATAACATCCTGCCTAACGCCCCATGCCTGTAAACTTATCAAGAATTTCCAAGCGCGTCAAACTTTGCAGACTGACTAATTGGGTCATTGACCCAAGGTTACCTAGGCAAAAACAGTCAAAACCTTGGTTACACATACAGTTCTACCCAGAACGTACCTCAACCCAGTTTTCAAAGTCATCATATGCCTCAGCAAAATTTGACCAATAGGGCGCCAGCGTATCACCAGGGAGGATCTTATCCTCTAGCTCAAGGGAATCGGTATGCAGAAATAAAAACTGATGGAAGAGCTCCCCTCCAACATCCAGGTGCAAACCAGGGACGGTGTTACACTCAGTCCCCATCACATGACCCACCTATGCAAACAAATGCACAGGTGAACTTTGTGCAGCCGTCCCAAAACCAACCAGACTAACATAATTAGGAGAACTACCCTCCTAACGTGGTGAAGAAAAAATCCAAAAACAGGCCAAAAGAGAACCCTGGTCAAGGGGGCAGCAACTAGCAGCGCCCACCATGATCCCAGGCTAGAGGCAACTCCAACTAAAATCAGAACCAGGAGCTGAGCAATGCCCAACGACAAAGCAAAATGCCACCTCTTTAAACAAACCATTCTTGTTCGATATGTGGTGAGTACGGCCACTATACTCACCACTGTCCCGATCTCCCTGAGCTGAAGAAGCTACAGAGTAACCGAGGACAAGGAGGATCTTCCCAATAGCCAGGTGTGATGCAGGAACCTTTCCCCCATCAAGGGACGATAAGCACTCAACAGAAAAATACAAACGATTCCAAGAAAAGAAGCCATGAAATATACATTTCTGGAGAAGAGATGTTTTTCCAAACATGGAATCGAAATTACGACACCCCACCAGACACCAATACACCAGGGGAAAGTACCAGCACACCAACTGCACCTTTGACCGAAAATGCCGAAAATGGCGAAGGGACCTAATAGGAGAACATAAAACTACTCCAAAGCGTCCCATAATTATAGCATCATGGGTAATTTAGCACAATCTCCCACTTCTATGTCAGTTTTGGAATTATTGCAGTCATGCCCAAAACAACAGACAGCCCTACTTTTCGCGTTAGGTGCTATCGACCCTGCCGATACATGCCTATTGGATTTTGACTTAGACAAAGCCACCCTTAGGCTTCCTTCCATGGTCGCCTTCTAGATACCAGTGTTGGTCCAGAATATCACAATTCACTGATGTGTCATAGACAAGGGTGCATCCACGTGCATCATGTCCAAAAATGTTTGGCAGAATTTAGGTTCTCTCAAACTAAAACCCTGAGTCATCATGCTTTGAGCATACGACAGTCGTCCTTCGACCCCTATTGGCCTCTACCAAAATGTCCTACTCTTCTTAGCCGGAAAGACAATCCACATAGACGTTGAATTCTTGGACTCTCACTTGGATTACAATATACTCCTTGGGCGGAGTTATATGTACGCCATGTCTACCATAGCCTCCTTCGTCTTCTGCATCATGATGTTCCCCCACGAGAAATGCATCATTAGTGTAGACCAACTGACGCATAGCTAGAAGCGACCCCTAACAAACACATATGTAATTATAACTTATGTAGATACATCCTCGGATGCTCTCTCACAATACCAAGAATATGGCCCCAGCCAATTCAAACCGTCGTCCATTATACAGTCAATCCTAGGAGATCCTCCCATAATCCCTAAGTCATTGCCCGATGTCACAAGGGCTCTTGTGTGCATGATGTCCACATCAAGCACCGAAGCTAGTCAGGACATAGACACAAGTAGTAATGGCACCGAGTCATCGCCCACAATAGCTTCTCTAGCCTACACTACCTCCCAAACCCCTTTCCTCTACCCCAAAGCTGGTTTCCTCTCCCATCAGGTTTTGGCAACACTGGTATTACCCAACATATCATTGGCAATCCCAGTTTGGTACCTCATTCCACCTTCAGAAATAGGATCCACCCATGTTACTGCCATAGGGTTAAAGCCCCCCAGTCTCGAGGAGGCCCCACTCATCTAAGAAATAGTCGAAACCACCCCTGCAAAGGAAAGTCCCATTGCAAAACTGGTGATTACGACAAAGAAAACCGAGAAAAGAGGAAAGAAGATAGTGACCCCCGCCATTCAATGGGAATCACCAGTATGTGCCATATGCAATGTAATAGGTCACCTAACGCATATCTGTTCAGAGCTATATGAATTAAAACCAATCCTTGGATCTGAGACACACATCACGACTCTATGTTCTCATAAAAAGGAACCTACCACCAAAGGTAAAGGAAAAGCGGTGCGTACCAATCATGCATGCGCTCTCTGTAGTAACTATGGGCACTATACCCATCATTTCCCAGAGATCCCATGATATAGGGATGCCTTACATGCCATCAAGCAATCCTATTAAGAGGATCCCTCCACCTAGGCATCTAAAAATGAACCTCGTACCATCTTATACCTATAGGAGGAACAACAAAGGGCACAAGAAAGACCCCCAGTCATGCCTGTTATACGTTGCACGCTATGCGATGAATGTGGTCACTTCCTCGAAGAGTGAGAAACCCTGGAACTAATCTATATATGGTATCATATAGAAAGGGTTTACTACGTTGGATTGCGAGCAGCGCAATTCACATGTCCGTTATGCGCCGACAATCACCTTTTGGAGAATTGTCACTATATCCCCCGATTCTCGCTAGCCCTCGCTAGCTTATGCTCCGCCATAGTCCAGCTCTCCCAAGAAGATGACATGGATGTGGAGTCCACAGAAAACTCCACAACCCAAGAAGATGTGACAAGCAGATCCATCATGTTGTTATCTCTCGAAGAGCAACTGATCATGGAACCCCTAGTTACCCCTAACCACTCTCCACAAAGAAGACCAGCATGCACGTTATGCAAAATTCCCGTTCATGCAGTCGTCCATTGTCTTGATTTAGCAGCGTTACGATGATGGTTCCCCGCCAGACCTCAATCTGAGCACAACGAAACCCTCATATCAAGGATATTCTGCTTAATATGTCAAGGCAATCATTATGAGCAGCACTGTACTTATGCCTGGAAACTTCATCCCACCATCGACATGATTAATACCATAGAGAAGAGATAGGATGACCTCCAGAAATGGCATAAAAAGTACATTTCTAGGTCAACATCCCCACCCCGCAGTGTTGTAACAGGCAAGCCAAGACAACGCATCAACCAAGCATAACCCTAGCCAAGCCTAGGATAAAATGTAGACTATGTGACCTAAACGACCATCAGGTCAACCGGTGCAGAGAACTGAAACACCTCACAAACCATTTTCGTATAGTCTCTTCTCTCCCTCAGAAACTTCTCTCTAACGAAGAGAAGATCACGCATACCTATTTCCATATTTCTTCACACTTTCACCATCTGATTAAATGTGTACATCTCCCCAATCTACAAGCGACAAGAGCAGCATTGAGTCTACACTCCCATGAAGCGGTAGACACACCCAAGCCAACAATACGAAAATGGAAACATAAGACAACCTCTTCTTGACAGACCCTTTCCAAGCATTCACATCACAAACAACTAGTATAGAATCTCACACAATCTACTTTGTTGGCACAGTGATACCATGCATTATCTTCACTGGCCAAAATAACGAACCAGAGGTATGCCTACTAATGGAAACATTCAGGCACCTCTGCGGTAGGCACAATTTCCACCTATAGGAAATTGACCATCCTAGTGAGGAACCCAACCTTGTGTTCACGCAGAATCCCATTATGAATATTCTTCCCCCACCGAATGTCAATGACACAATCCACCATATATGATTTGTATCATCACATATCGGAAATAGGATTCCAACTGCCCCCACATCCCAGGATTTCCACCCCATTCCTGTTGCAAAAGGTTAAGGTACCGTGCGCTTTTTCATTGATTTCCGTAAGATCCCAAATTTACATGTCGTCATCAAACTCCTTGATGATACCCAGCCTCTAGAATAACGCCTAGTACCATTAGATCTTGTTGATGAAAGTCGACGATAGTTGCTAAAACACGACGAGGCCCATAAGAAAAGGGTAAAAGAATCATTTGACTGACACATCACCCCTCACTCATTTACCGAGGGAGAATTAGTCCTCTGCTATAATGTCACAAAAGAAGTCCTAGGGCCAGGAAAGTTTGAAACCTTGTGGAAAGGACCCTACATCATCAAACATTTCCTCTGATAGGGGGTATACATCTTGATGTAACCGGATGGGACCTGCCTTAGCAACCTCGTCAATAGCCTTTACCTCAATAAGTTCTACCCATAAAAGCCAAAATGACCCTTCCCTAGAGTGAACGTACACAACCCCAACCACTCAATATTTTTGACCAAAAAAAAACGCTCAAAGTGCCACTAGAATGGATCACCAACCTGAATCCTATTTTGGATTTGCTGATGGAGCATCAAGATGGTCTCAAAGTTTAGCCGCAGTTGCCTGGATCATCTACCACCCCGACCGATTTCCACTCTTCTCAAACGATGTATGCATCGGTTCAGCAAAAAAAAATAAGGCAGAATATGACATCGTCATCGGACTTATGTGTGATGCCCTCAATTAGGGTATATGCCATATGCACATCTACCTTGATTCCTAGTTAGTAGTGTCGTAGTTAAACCAAAAATTTGAGACCAAAGATACACATCTATTTAGAAGATATTGGTGTGCCAAAAGATTAAGCATAAAATTTGACTACATCACATTTACACATGTACCAAGGAGTCAAAACCAAACAGCTGATCACATAGCTAACAATATTCTAAACTGGAATGCATCTCAAAAAAACCATCATACATAAAAAACCAAAAATATAAATATCCGTTAGCATAACATCATACATAAACCAAAATAGGTGACACATCATGTAGAGCCGCAAAAAAATATCTCTCATATATATTTATCACAATGTGTATGTCTAAGTACAAAAATTATGTCACTAGCCCAACGACCAACCCAAAGATACAAAATTCGTCAAAAATAAGGGAAGAATCCTCATAATGGTTGATTTCCCTGTGTAAAAATATACTTTAGGGAGGTGCCCCCTCAAGAGGGGCACCTGGACCCACAACCACTCCCGGTGCCATCACCGGAGTTGCCGTCGCAACCAAGATCGCCACCCGACATAGAACGGGCCAATACTCCCTCTCACAGGCCATCACGGTCTCTAACCAAACCTCCTCGAAGTCATACATAAATCCTCAAGCAAGTACCCCCTGGGTCAAGCGGTCCACTCGACCCCAGGCATCCTCAAGAGCTGACACCCAAGCATTCAACTCCTCGATACGAGCATTCGTCGTATCATCAGGTGCTACTGCTGCATCAGCATGAGCTCGCTCAGCTGCAGCCTCCGAAGTGGCCAAGCTGCTACCCTCTCTTGAAGGGCCAGCACCACCACCAAGTCCCCTAGCATCACCTCCTCCCTTATCACCCCTAGGTCTCCGTAGAGTATCGTGGCCAGCCAACCGAGCCATGGGGTGACCCACCTCGCCAACATCTGCAAGAGTAACCAAAATGATATCAGTGTCACTAGAGAAACACATAAGTACATATATACTCAAATAAATTTAGAAAACATACACAACATACCTGTGGGCCCCCAAGCGTAACCAAAAGGGAGACCCATGTCTCGTTTCCCCCGAAAGTCCATCCTTGCATATGGGTATGGTAGAAACATCTGTGGGTTGGCCTTGAGCCAGGCCTCTGTCGTGGCGTTCTAGTAATTCCCCACTATGCCTGGGGCTCTAGCCAATCACTAGAGCCCATCTCCTCATACGAGGCTCCCATGGCCCCCCAAGAGGCACCGCCACTACTGGCCTCAACATCACTACCCTCTCATACATAATGCTGCACAAGATACTGGCATACACAAACAACTTAGATCCATGACGGACCTTGTTGAGTTGCGCTACCATCCCGTCAAAGCAGAAACAGGCGAAGTCAAAAAAATGCCCGGACCTCAACTGACGCAATACTCCAACCTGCAGGCCTGATGCCCGATGTGGAGCAACCAACCCTACCAGTCTCACAATCACCGCCAGAGAAAATTTCTCTGCTAGATCTGTCACGGATGCAATGTTGATGCACCCCTTAGTAAGAGGCACCCCACCACAGCGGCGTCTCCGAAATTTCTCCAAGTCCACTCTCCCAGCAGGGAGTGGATATCTCAGTGCCTCACCCTAAGGCAGTAACCCGGTCACAAATTACACATCCGTCTCAGGACATATTACCAGGTTCATCCCCTGCAACATGAACATGTTGCGCCTCTTGTGCTAATGTTGGATCAAGTACCGTAGTAGTCGATCCTGTGACCGAAGAAGCTCGTTCTCCACAAAATTCAGGAGCCCACATAGGGCCAGCTAATGGCGCACCCCAGCATCAGCATCCAGAGTAGTTCGAAGCTCGGGCCAATCCCGTTCCCTCCATAATAACTTGTTGTCAAAATAGGTACCCATTAGTACAGAAAAACACAAAAATAGGCAAAATACCAAAATATTTTTTACCTCGGCTTTGCGCACCTGTCCCTCAGACAAGTGCGCTTAGCACGCACCTATATTCTGCATAGGCGCGCTTAAGGGCGCACATTTTCCCTGATCGCCTGAACAATTTTAGGGCAAAAACCACCTAGGATCCGTACAAACCAAGTGTGTACGGACCCCGACACCATCAAACTAAAAAAATTAAAGTGCAGGATGTCATGGAGGTTACCTAGGCATGATCTCGCTAATCCCCAGTGCTCAGGCTGACTGCAATGGTAAGAAATGCTACGTAGAATCCTCTGACCTCTCAAAAACTCAGCAAGTACAAATGAATCGAATAAGGGCCATATCCACCTATATATTTCCCTTTTCAAAAACTTCGAAGGACCATAACGAGAGATCAGAAGGTCCATTCTCCGAGCCATAAGTTGCACCATAATCAATACTCCACAATGAACAGAGGCGATGCCACGCATTCACACTCCCAAAAAAAGAAATTTTCAGTGTCGACAAGTATGCCCTCTCTCATCTTCTTTTTTAAAGCTCATGATTTCCAGTAAATTTTGATAAAGAAGACGCTTTCACTTGAGGTAGTGGTTTTTGTAGGAAAATCTCACAAACCATCCACAACGTCATCTCTTGAAGGTTCCAAAGCAGGTATCATTCTAGCCCCAGCATGATAGAGTCCCAGAAAAATTTACATATCCTGACATCATTTCTCCATCAGAAATAAACCACAGGATCCTCATATCCGATAGTGTTTATCATCGCCTCACCCTGCACATGATAAACATCCTCATTGGTCGGTAGAGCCTACCCCCCATGGTGTTCGTCACCCACAGTAGACCATACATCACAACAAAAGTGACGCCATGGCCATACCACTTCAGTTTGGGAAGCACCTCATGCCCATCCATTCACCATGCATAAGGTCAAGTTTACCATACAAGCTAAAACCCCCTTCTTGGATCACCAGGTTGTACAAGAAGATCAAAAGTGCACCACTGCACCTCGCATTTGGCCCACTATACCTCCACCAGCATAATCCCATTTGTGATACTTTCTCATTTGCTTCATCAACCTTGCACATGAGACCAACCAATGGGACCCCCACCCTTAGCAAAACACCTTCCTCACACCATCAGTGAGCGAACACTTTCATGTTTTTGGGTACCCATCTCTGTGTTTTGTACAAACCAAACCCATTATTTTATTCTTTTGGTAAGTGTACAAAGACCCCGAACAATGCACTATGTCCTTCACCCTCTCATTTCATATTTTCTCCCACGGCAGCAGTCCCTGAACACCCTTGGTCGAAGTATTATACCCCCACGCACAAGCCACCTTGACATTCATAGCCAGTTTATATCCACCCTGGAAGGCTGAAAGTCATACTGACTCTAGGGATTTCCCCACCAGAAATAAACTATGACTACCGCCAAGCTGCTTAGTATACTCCGACCTTGGGCCACTAAATCCCCATCATCAATTTTCAGTCACCCCTCCCCAACATGCCTATGTTAAACCCATCACATCTAGGTCCCTGATCCCTCATATCGGCAACCCCTCATTCGGTTGAGGCTTCCTTTTTGTCGACTTTGACACCTATTTTCCAAAAAGGAAGTGGTATCTTGGATCACCCCTCCACATACAAGGGGCATCCTCGCGTGGAACTGTGGGAGACATCATTGTCCACAGATGTCTTCGATCCTCCTGAAATTCGACTACAACAAAAGCTTTCATGTCAAGATGGTATCGTACCTTACAACCATTGCACATTGATCAAATACTGCCGAAGACTCGTGCCTCCATAAGTGTCTCTGTGAAACAATGCTTACACAGAAAGGTCCCAGCTAGCATCTATGTGTACAATGTGCATCTATATGCCATACCAAGTTTAAGCATATGGGTACCATATTCCACCTATTGTCAAAGAAAAAACGCTCCTGAGGGCATCAACAATCATCATTAACAACTGGCAACATCACTACCATATTAGTGACAGAAAGAATATGTACCTATCAAATAGATTTGTTTAACTAGCCACAACATCACGAGCATGGGACATGCTCGCCTTGTAGAAAATTTGTATATGTATTGTAAATTATATTTGCTTACAGGGTTCCCTTAGGACATGGTCTTTCTTGGAACCGGTGCAGGATGTTTTCAATTCCAAGATTCACGCAGGTCTCTCTCTCTCTCTCTACGCACGATACATGAAAGAAACTATAATGTATTTTGGCTATACAGTGCTTCCTAAACCTCACACATTAGGGGGCAACTGTTAACACTGGAAAATCATACAACAGAAGATGACATTGAAAAATGTCAGGCAAAATGATTTACAGGGGTGGAAGACATTACAGAATTTGGAAAGTATTTAAAAATCTCTAAGGCCCGAGGAAAATCAAATTTGAACAAGTCCTAAATGCTCTTTGCGCGCATAATCGTTTGTGAAGAGTGCCTTCCGCGCGCCTTTTTGCCCGATATGCGCAATCCTAGGAGTGGTGAAATGTCACTATTCAGGATCACACAAATCAAAGGAAAAGTGACCCCTTACTTGGAGCCGCCTAAGGATAGCCACCAACACCTCCTTGGACACTATGTGAGCACAAAATGGAATATTTGGAGTACACAAAGGAATCATACCCCTCTTTTGGGTCACCATCCACAATGTACCAAGAGAGGGAAGGGAGGATTTTAAATCTCCTATATAAGACCACCATGAGATGAAGAATTGGTGAACGCATTGTTATGTTGTCCAAAATTTCCCAAGAAATACTAACAGTGTGTGAGTTGGAGCTGAAGATAGAAGGGAATCAATTGTTGGCCATCCAACAAGTTCAGTCCAACACAGTAGAGAGAGAGGGAGACTGCATCGAGGCAAGCTTGGGATAAAAACTTCCTTGCATCGAGACCTAGAACCCATGGTATAGGGGCCCTTTAGAAAGAGGGTAAAGTTTCACTTTTATTACTACCAGCGCTCAATCAGAGAAGCTTAGAGCCACCATTCGTATTATTGTTGTCGTTTGACTCTTTTCAGAGATCGTGTTTATTTTTTTTAGTTTTTATTTTATATATGCATGCTATTTCTCTATCTAGTATGCTTATGATTCTAGCTTGTTCCACTAACTTGCTTGACTCCACTTTTTTTTCTGCCTGTTACCAATAACTTAAGTGAGTAGACCACACCCCTTAAGTTGGTGTGATTTCGTACATACGTGCACCAAAGACACTCCAACACCAATTATGCTATGTTGTAACTGGCTCTATCCACAATAATCCATTCACTCAAATTCATCAAAATATCTTCAAAAATTTAAAAATATTTCTTCTTACCAAAGTCTATGCAAATATGAGCATATCCTGTCATCCTGCACTCTATTTCCTCCAAGATTTTCAGCTCTCTATCCTGAGCTACTCAAAAAATTTAAAATTTCTACCCTATAGCCATAAATATTAATATAAGTTATAAAAAAATAAATAAAACTACCTCTTTCAAATCCCTCCAATATGGTTCCACTATAATTCTTTGCTTCACAACTTTTGTCTATTATATTCTCTAATGGTTACTTCCAATACTACCATTGTTTATTTCAAATAAATAGGTATAAAACATGCTTTTATACCACTTGATAGAAGCCCAATTTAGACCCACTCAACCCACAGTCCCATAGTTTCTATGGATCACGCTTTCCTTAGCCCTGTGTTAAAGCTCCTTAACGGATATAAAGCCCTTTGATCAATAATCACATTGGGAGACTTTAAGTAATAAATGGGAAAAACAAAAACAATATAACCCTGATTTAAAACTTGGGGGCACATTTATAAACATATTCCTTTCCTCTATAATGACTTGGCCCCTTTTTCTTGCATGCAAATCCTTATAAACTCTCAACCTTTTCCTGCACCCTAGCGCCTGCTCACATTGTTGAACTCCTTTACACTTGTAGCGTCTCCTCGTCTTGTGATCATGCACACAAAAGGCCTGGATCTCGCAATGCCTGGCCTTCTACTTAATTTCTATTTCGTAAACCCTCGACTACAATCCTCCGAGTAGACTCACTTCAACTTTGTCCCTTTTCATTGGTTTATCAACTTCCGTGTGATCTCGGCCCTTTTGTCAACTGGACACCCACTTATTGCATAATGTGTGTCAATTTAAACTCCCGGGTAACATAAATTTATATGTCAATTGTATCCTCCACCTTTCCATTTGTTTCCATTTATGATCATCGATGCCCACTTGCTAATGTCTACTTAATTATAATATTCCGGACTGGTCCATTTTCCCACGCAATATTCCACATGCCCTATAATTAATCCTTCTCATCTAGCCCACTCTTGTCCCTTCTAGATGTAATTCCGCTGAATATTTTCCCGGGTGACGGATAAAGGGTTACCAGAAATCATCGGTGTAGAATACTTCAGGTGGGGTCCACTGCACCATGTAATCTTGGTATCTAAATCTCGTCTATTCCATAAACACCCCCCTCGTGTTCTTCCAGGATAATGACTCCAACCCAATGTTGTCAAGAACTGGTCTCCTAATGCTCTCAATCCCATCTCCCAGCGTAGTCAATTGACGAGCTTCTTAAAGAGAGGGAAAATGGCGAAGTGTTTTTTCTTCACCACGTACTCCTATGTACTACTTCTATTGCTCCACTCTGGTTCCTAATCTCTATGCTACCTCTTCGAAGCATTTCAATATCTCCTCGCCATAACTTCTTCACGCAAGTCTTCTTTCTTTTCGAAACTCGACCTATGTGCTCCTCTCATATCTTACACAAATTCCTATTTGCCACTTAGGTACTGCACTTAATCGAGGATGTTGTCGATTCTGTTTTCTCTCGACTTATCTCTTGGGCACTTCCACTGTCAAAAGTCTTCTTTCTTTTCGAAACTCGACCTATGTGCTCCTCTCATATCTTACACAAATTCCTATTTGCCACTTAGGTACTGCACTTAATCGAGGATGTTGTCGATTCTGTTTTCTCTCGACTTATCTCTTGGGCACTTCCACTCTCTCTCTCTATATATATATATTTCAACCAATATAATATTTATTATGCATCAATTCAATACATAAATTAAATGTTTACATAAGCTTCCAAAAACACTCGAATGAGATGCTCCCTCTATTAATATATAGACTTTATTTACAAAAGGCCTCAACTTGATTTGCATTGACATCGCTCTCGACCTTATGGCCTTACTTGGACCTCAAAAATTCTCTCGAGACTCTCTGCTATCACTTTATCACACAGACTATGCTCCTATTTTCGCTATATATGTATACACAAGGATTCTGAACTATATTATGGTTCAAATCCAAAAAATCCTCATCTAAATTCCTATTATAAGGTTCCTAGATCCATAAATCTTTCAATAATTTAATTTTCCTAATTTTTTATTAACTCTCACAAATATTCTCGAAATTTATCTTGATAAATAGATCTGATTACAATTTTCATTCCTAAATACATATTTCTCTAAAAATATCTTGAAAACACATGAAAAAAAATAATTAAATCATTACATTGAATTACTGAAAACCCATAAGTCGAAGGGGAATGCTCATGTATCATGTTTTATATTTTTTAACTACCCGATCAATTGATGCTAAGTTCATCCTGCAAAAATTCACTAAATTTAACTCTTCCCAATATAAACTTAACGTAAACTTCTAATATTGAACTCGACTTAACTATAATCAATTCAATCGCTCACTTCATCCATCACATGCACAGCATACAATTTCCAACATGTCAGGATGTTCGCCATTAAATAGAAAGGAAATGACAACCCAAAACTTGAGAAACGTTTCATGGGTCAAACATTACTAGTTAAATAAACTTCGCTCTGGTCGCTGTGATTAATCAATTCTACAATCTGGTCATTCCGCCGTGATATTATGATGACTCTTTCCAAGATTAAAATCAAACCTGTTATCTCCGAAATGTTGCTACATCCAGCTTTTAAAAGCCAAAGATTCTATAGACTTAATTTTAACTTCCCTTATGTTGCCATAGGTATTTTTAAAGATGAGATCGGTTGACTTACACTGTAATCGTACATCAGATTTGAAGGAACAGTTACATTTCAAATATAAAGGCTAATTTAATTTTTAATTTTTATTTTTATTATTATTATGATTATGAGTTAAAAGAAACTATTTATTTCCTATGAATTTTTTTATTTTACCAATACAATAAAGTATTTTGAAACTCAAAAGAAGACCCTCTTGTGCATTGATGAAATGAAAAGTTATAGTAAAGTTCTCGAAAGCCACTAGGTAATAGACTTCTGCATATATGAAATGGCAAAGCAGATGGGGATGCTGATTAACAAGGTTCTAGCCAAAAATAATGTAGAACTGGAGTTATTTACTGATGAAGAGGAGGATCAGATACTTGATACTATTTAAGTGGTTTCTCCATCAGCATATATTCATTTCACCTTTTTTTTATATATATTTGTAATCCTAGGTGTTGATCTTTTTTAATTTACTTTCAAGTTAAAATTATTCAAATAAAAAAAAGTTTTGTTTCTATGTTATGTCTTGTTTCTCTAGTGGAAGACCAATAAACATAAAGCATGTTGTATATTTTTTATGAATGAGTAATACAAATGATTCTTAATTCTCAATAATAAGAAGAAGATCATAACTCTAAGTACATTTGAACTAATTTACATAGATGAGAGTAGTTCAACCCTAATTTATTAGTATTACAATTTATATTGGACTCATATAGAATGAATATAATAGGAATATATACTTACACTCTATATATAAATCATATGGAGGAAATTCATTTGAACCATTTATTTATGGTATATATAAGAATCATACGGAGAGAATTCAATAGGCTCATTTACTCTTTCATCTCCTAGACACCATTCCTCAAATACAATGAAATTATTCTCTTTTATTTTAGGTTCTTATAAAATAAATGGTCCAATTTTTTAAGCAATTTCAATTAATTTTTTAAGGACCATTAAAATAAATAGCATTATTGTATGGATATCACCACAATGTCTAATAAAGAAAAAATAAAGAAAAATAATTATTTAAAACCTCCAATAATACAATTTTATATCGAATAAATATAATTTAGGAGAATCTTTTGTGTAAAGGATTATGAGGCTAATGGTTAGTGCACATATGAATTATAATTCATAACACCATATGCAAAAAGAAAGTAGAAATAACATTATTTTTTGTCAACAAAAATGAATGGTTAAGTTGAATAATACTTATTCATTATGAATCAAACCTACATTGAATTAGTTTCAATACCCAGTACCCATTGTAGTGCTTTCAGATTAATAGATATGATGAAGAAATGCAAGTAATATTCATAAATCCAAGCAAGTGGGGTGAGTAGTAAATGAAAACATGCAGAGTATTTGGTAGAAAAGTTCAATAAATAATTGTACATGCACCAATGAGCTCCATAACAATATGATTTTATTATATGAATGATAACATTTCCTTTTTGAACTGTCTTTTTTTAGATAGTAGGAAAACCTATCATAAGTTAGTGACCCTTATTATGGTGTCTTTAGTGCATGAGTGTACTAAAACACTGGTCCTTGGTAGGAATGGTTGCAACCTACAAGCAATGGTCACATGTAGAAAAAATGGTTAGCTGGTTAGTGGAAACATGCTAACATATAAAACACACTAAATTATGGAACATAGTATGCTACAAATAAGAAGAAGAAACAAAACTATAATAAAACAAAAACACAAGCTCAAATGAGTCAAACAAGAAAATAATACAAACATTGGAATAATCCGCTCTTATTGACTGTTATTAGTAAATAAAAGGTAAAATTACACACTTTCCAAAGGATCCTTAGAGCTATGAAGCTCTAATACCCAATGCAAGGAGGGCTTTACCCTTGAGCTGGTTCTGCAAGGCCTCTCTCTTCTCCTAAAGGATTTGAGTTGTTGGGTGGCCAACAGCTGAATCCTATAACTTGATTGCTACTTCGAATCACATACTGCTGCTTTTCTCATGGGAAATTTGGCCAACATAACAATGTGTTCTCATTTTTTTCTTCTCATGGTGGCAATTTATAGGAAAATTCAAATCCTTCTTCCCTCTCTTGGTACACTTGTGGATAGTGACCCAAGAGTGGGGGTTGATTCCATTATGTGCTCACTTGATTCCTTTGTGTGCTCACTTGAGGTCTCAAGGTGGCTCTCAGTGGTTATCCTTAGGCAGCCTCAAGTGGTCCTGGATGGTGTCTTCCGCAACTCCCAGGACCATGTGGCTTTTGAGGGAAATCCGCATAGACCAGTGCACCTATCGAAGAAAATGAGTGTGAATCACTTTTTTCATGTGTCTTATGTGTAGATTTTGA
Source organism: Pinus albicaulis (assembly GCA_034641835.2). Taxonomy (NCBI): domain Eukaryota; kingdom Viridiplantae; phylum Streptophyta; class Pinopsida; order Pinales; family Pinaceae; genus Pinus; species Pinus albicaulis. Next base: position 1,953,600,790 of record CM076575.1, read on the forward strand.
TATTTTTCCTCTTGACCTTAGAGATTTTTAAATTTTTTAGATTATCTAATGTTTTTCAGCCCTGTAAATCCTTCTGCTTGACATTTCATAATGTCGTTTTTCTTGTTCGATTTTCCAGTGATAACAATTGCCCCCTAATGTGTTAGGTCTCGGAAGAACTGTATAGTCGAAATACATTATAGTTTTTGTTCTGTGTAACCTGTGTCGAGAGAGAGAGAGAGAGAGAGAGAGACCTGCGTACAAACCAAGGTTGGAGACCCCTTACAGGGGGTAAAAGACTGACCATGTTCTGTCAAAAACCTGCAAGAAATAGTATGATACAATAAATACAATTTCTCTACGAAGCAGGCATGTCCCATGCTCGTGATGCTTTGGCTAGCTAAAAAATCTATCTGACAGATAAAGGTCCTATCTGTGTCACTGATATGGTAGTGATCTACTGATTTGGTTGATGAAAACGATTGTTGACGCCCTTAGGGGCATTTTTTCTTTGACAATAGGTAGAATGTGGTGCCCACATGCGTAATCTTGGTATGGTATAAAAATTCTCATTTTATGCACGGGTGTATGACAGGGGCCTTCCTATGTAAGCATTAGTGAAAGAGATGCTTATAATGGCATGGGTCTTCGACAAATCTAGATAAAGTGCAATGATTTTGAAGTTGATACCATATTGACATGAAATCTTGTGTTGTAGTCGAATGCCAGGAGGATCAATGATATCTATGGGCAATGATGATTCTCACAGTGCCACCCGAGGATGCCCCTATTGAGATGAGGATGCATCCAAGGTACTACTTCCTTTTCGGAGAATGGGTGTCAAAGTCGACAAAAAGGAAGCCTAAACCGAATGAGAGAGCTACTAATGCAAGGGACTAGGGTCTCAGATATGATAGTTTTAAAATAGGAATGATGTCGAGGGCTGACTAAAAACTGATGATGGGAGTTCAGTGGCCCAAGGTCGGAGCATGAAAAAAGAAGTTTAGCGATATTCATAACTATTTCTGATGAGGAAAGCCTTCAAGTCGGTAGGACGTCCAGGGTGGGTATATGTTAGTTATGAATGTCGTGGTGGATTTGCATGAAAGGTGTGATGCTTTGACCAAGGGTGATTAGGGACTGCTGCCATGGGAGAAAAATGGATGGATGAGTGGGGGATATTCTCTGTTTGAAATCTTTGTATACTTTCCAAAAGACTAAAAAATGGGTTTGGATTGTATAAAACACGGAGATAGGTTACCCAAAAACATGAAAAATGATCACTCACCGATGATTTGAGGAAGGTGTTTTTTCTGAGGGAGGCGAACCCATTGGTTGGTCTCGGTGCGGGGGAGGTGAAGTGGATGGAAAATATCACAGATGGTCTATGCTGATAGGGGAATGGTAGGTCAAATGCGAGATGTGGGGAATGGTAGGCCAAAGTCCAGAAAGGGGTTTTATATTGAGATGGTTAAACTTGATTGATGCATGGTGGATGAATGATCATGAAGTGCTTCTCGAACTAAGGTGACATGGCCATGAATTCATATCTTTGTTGTATGGTCTACTTTGAGTTACACACGCCATGGAGGGGGAGGCTTTACCGAATAACAAGGATGTTCATCATGTGCAAAAGGGGGGGGGGGATGATAAACATGGTCGAGTGTTTGGAACCTATGGCTGATTTCTTGTGGAGAAATGATGTCAGGATATGTATATTTTCTCTGAGACTCTATCATGTTGAGGGTAGAATGATACCTACTCTGGAACCTTCAGTGCATGGGGAAATAGGTGGTTTGTTGTGTTGTATAACACCTGCAGAAAAATACCCCGAGTGAAAGCATCTTTCTCATTCAAATATTATTGACAACATGTGCTGAACGAAAAGAGGATAAGAGAGGGTATACCTGTTGGAACTGAAAATTTATTTTATGGAGGTGTGAATGTGTTGAGCCTCCTTTCAGAGTTATGAGGTGATGATCACTATGTTTCTTTCGATTTTGAAATTTCCTCTCTGAGCTCTCATTATGGTCCCTCAAACAATTTGAAAAGGGTGACATATCAGCCAATATGGCTCATTTCTTGACATTTGTGACATTTGAGTGTTTGAGATTTTTGAGAGGTTAGAGGTTGTTCATGAGCATTTATTGCAGTTGCGATCAGCCTGTGCACCCGAGGTTCACGCTACTAGAGTTAGGTAGGCCCCAGAACGTCCTGCATTTTAATTTTTTTCAGTGTGATTGGGCAAGTGTTGATACAAGCTGGGTTTGTACAAAACCCTAACAATTTTTTGCCTTGACCGCGCGGGTGATCAAGGAATAGGCTTGAAATCTCCACGCAAAGAAAAGGATTTGCACACAGATTTTGCACTTATGAGTGCATTCTACGTGCGATATCTACGCCTATCTGACATACAGGCACGTGGTCAACGCGCCTATTTGAGAAACATGCATGCTGAAAATCCAAGGTTATTTTTGGAAATTTTTTGGGAAATTTTTAAATTTTTTGGTGTTTTGATGTCACTGATGTGTGTTTGTTTAGTGACATGATGTTGTGGAGGAAGAGATATTTTCCTGATCTCCGCATGGCTGTGGCACAAGATGCCAATGCTCGCCAACAGTTGGCTCGATGGGGTCTTCTCAAGTTCCTTGAGAATGACCTCGTACAGTCGCCGGATCGATTACTACGTTATCTGGTGCGCTGTTGGAATAGGCGGCGTGGAGTGATGGCGTTGTGAGGATGTGACTTGGCTATCCATCCAAAGAGGGATATTTATTTTGTGACAGGTCTGGGTGAGGCACTCCCGTACCCACTCCCCCCTAGGAGGGTTGATCTTTGGTGTTTTGGAGGTATCCATTGTGGCGGGGTGCCTCTTAGAGAGGGGTGCATTTTGATAACATCAGTGACATATTTGGCCAATAGTTGTGCTTTGGCGATGATTGTGAGACTGACACGATCGTTGTCATCACACAGGACGTCGAGGTCACAGATTGGTGTATTGTGCCCGGCTGAGGGCTGGGCATTCTTTGGTTTTTCTCGTCACTGTTATGACGGGATGGTGGCCTAGCTAGCGAAGGTTTAAGATGGATCTAAGATATTCACATATGCTAGCATCCTTTGTATCATTATGTATGAGAGAGTGGTGCTACTGTGGCCCGTGGTGGTTGTGCTTGTGGGGGGTCTTCGGGACCCTCATGTATACATTTTAATACAATTATGTATTTCATGGATTCTCCTGATCTAACAATTATATGCCACTATTAAATACATAATTGCTTCTACAAAAATTCTTGTGGAAATTTAAAACACGATCGCTAATTGCAAACACATGAAGAAAAATCATTCACACATAACACAGATGTTTACTGGGAAATTATAAAGCTAATAACCCCACTATCATATATTATGTATATATCATGGATCATGAAACAATCTCATACAAAACTCTAATCCAAGAGCTCTCAGTACAATATACAATCGTCTCACACTGTCTTGCAAAAATTCGCAAATGCCTTAGCCAAATTTCTGCCTCACAATAGCTTGCCTCCACTGCACAATCCAAGTTGATTACAAAGAACTATTCAATGCAATCATGCCCTCCTTGATTGTGTAATCCTCATGAGAATATCCAATGTGTGTTTGGCTTGAAATAGTGCAATCCAATATAGTACAACTGATAGTCAATTGTCCCTTTCACCTACCTCTCAACTGTGTCTCCACTGGATTTGACATGCATGTAGTTAACAGTAGTAAATCTTTAGTTGGATGTAAGATCACTCCATGTGAATTAATTTAATATTTAATTCATTGATCTCTCACTAGTGTATCTTTAGTTACAACTAGCACAACTGATTTTAACTCACTTAACTGAGTTAAACTACTTTACAACTCACATAACTACACATCCAACTCTGTTACAACTTCGAATCACTCAGTTACAACTAAGTCCACTTGCATGTCCCACCAACCAAACTTTGAACTCAAAATTCCTTTAATTAACTATTTTTCCACTTCAGGTAACTGATTCCAAGTGCTTCATGAGAATAGATTAATATTTATTGTCCAACTATTATTAAGGGATAATAATAGTCAATATGCATCTATAAATAAACATGCAATCTATAAATAGACTTCGCACATACATCTAAAAATAGAATTCGCTCACCATATATAAATAGTCTTACACCTAAAAATAACCCGAGGCTCCATCGTAGTGTAGGTGCTTAATTTTCACTAGGATCATAATTTTGTTGAATCTAAAAACTCCTTCTCAACAAGAAAGGGATTATCCTTCACCTCGATCCTCTCTATATGGTATTCGAATTTTCTCTTGGTGAGTGCCTTCATTAGAATATTTGCATCTTGATCCTTCATAGGAATGTACTGAAGAAACACGATCTTCCGCTACAAACAATCTCTGATATGATGATACCAGGCATCTAAATGCAACTCTGATTATCACAATGAATCACTGTAGGATCTAAATGAGAACCAAAAAAACCAACCAGGATCTTTCTCATCCAGATAGCCTCACATGTAGCTTGAATTGCTGCCATGTATTATGCTTCCACTAAACTGAGTTCCATCGATCTCTGTTTCCTGTTGTACCAAGAAACAACTATAGATATGATACTAAATATCCCTCCTAATGTGATCTTTCTGTCCGTTGGGCTGCCCGCCCAATCTACGTTTGTGAAGCCATGAAACTTCACCTCATCCATCTGTCTTTACCACAAGCCATACTCATATGTGCCCCTCAAATATCTCAGGACATGCTTTCCTGCCTTCCAAAAGAGCTTGGTAGGCTTAACCACCGCTTGACTAAGCTGGTTCACCACATAGCATATGTCCAGTCTTGTATTCAGTAAATACATTAGAAAACCCACTAACTCTCGATAGGTAGTAACATCCATTACCTCTCCAAATGTAGCGTCCTCTTTCCTCCAGTTTCCTAGAAGAGGAGTATCCATGGGTTTGCAACCCTCCATGTGAAACTTTCCTAGTATCTCCCTTGCATACTTTCCTTAAGACACAAAAATTTCACCATCTCGCTGCCATATTTCCAATCCAAGGAAATAATGAAGGAGGCCCATATTCTTCATCTCGAACTCCTTTGCAAGGTCCTCCTTGCATGAGTGTATTAGCTGTTCATCACCAATCAGTATTAAATCATCAACATAAAGAACAATGATTAAAACCTTACCCTCCACCACAATTTGGTATAGGTTTTCATCCACCTCACTCTTGGTGGAGCCAAGTCCGGTGAAATAGCTGTCTATCTGAGTGTACCAAGCACGTGGTGCTTTCTTCAGCCCATACAACACTCTTTTGAGTTTGCACACATGTAACTCACTGCTGAATATCTCAAATCCTTCAGGCTGCTCAATGTACACTTCTTCCTCAATCATCCCATTGAGAAACATAGTCTTCACATCCATCTGATGAATGTGCCAACTCATCTGTGCTGAGAGAGCAAGGATGGTCCTCATGGAAGAATACTGCGTGACAGGTGCAAAGGTTTCTTCATAATCAATCCCCTCGATCTCCAAGAAGCCCCGGGCCATAAATCTGGCCTTGTATTTCTCAACACTCCCACCAGAAGTTTTCTTTACCATGTAGATCCATCTTGAACCTACCATTGATTTACCAACCGGCCTTGGAACAATTTCCCAAGCATTGTTTCTGACAATGGAGACATAATCCTCTACCATTGCATCTACCCATGTGAGCTCCTACACTACTTCCTGAAAGGAAGATGGCTTAGTCATAATATATTTTCTCATGAGAGCCATGTATCTAGTGAATTAGTCAGGAGACTATCTTTTTCTACGCTGTGAAGTAGGGACTCCTACATTTTGTGCAACATCAAGTTTCAGCCTCTCAGCTTCTATGGTACGCCTTATGCCAGTTCTGATGTTTGGCTCTATGTGAGTGGACTCCTACACTCCATGAACCTCCTCCTATGGCCGATCCACATCTAGAGACTCATCCTTGGGAACCAAAAATTCCTCATCCACATGCAAGTCTAGCTCCCTCTCAAGCGACAACCACATGGCTTTCCCCTCATCAAATTTTATATCTCGTCATATAGCAATCATCTTACTGTTAGGAAAATACACATGATAATTATGGGGTGTTTTGGTGTACCCTAAAAATATCCCAACTTCACCAGTCAGCTCCATCTTCTTCTTAGCATTCTTGGTCACATGCACATAAACAGATGAGCCAAAAATCTTAAAGTGAGAAACATCCGATTTCTTACCAGTGAAAGCTTCTTCAGGTGTACTCATGCTAAGTACTCTATGAGGACACCAATTTTGTACATAAACAGCAGTGTTACGTGTTTCCACCCACAAATGCATTGGTAGGCCCTGATCATGCAGCATTGCTCATGCTGCACCCACAATCGTTTTTGTTAGTATGAATATTTTGTCATAAAAGACCACTTTATCTATGCATAACAAATAGCCCTAACACTGATTATGGCTGCTAAATATCTTTAAATCTGCAATTCGGTGATCCAAATAATGCTTCACAAATCCAGATCTAAGCATAAAAGACATTAAGCAGATAAAGTAAAATGTGGCTCCATGCATCCAATAGACAAGACAAGAACAATGTATTTGAAAGATTTTTTATATTATATTAAAAAGGGAGCACCTGAGAGGCAAACAAGAAAGTTTTTTTCTGGTTCTCCTCAATGGGATGGGTTCTTGAAAGTCCTCATCGTTTCAGATCTAAAATTCCTCTCTCTTGTTGTTGTAGAAAACCCAGACAAACATAGAACTCAATGGGAGCTCAAAGGCAAAAATGGAGAATGTGACCTAGTATAGATCCAGAGTGATCTAATGCAATGGAGGTGACTAATGAATGGGGAAAACCCTTCTATTTATAACAAAATATTAGGGCGGTCTAGAACTTGGTGCATAAATAAAATATTATTAATCGAATTCTAGAACCACCCTTTAGGAATATTTTATTATATTTGTTGGAGGGAAAAGGATTTTTGACTTGGGTCAATTCCTTTATTTATAAGTAATAAATAAATAAATGATTTATTTATCATTTTAGGGAAATGATGGGAATATAATTAAATAAATAATGGTTTATTTAATTATTTATGGATGATTTAGTCAAATTTAACTAAGAATATTATTTAAATAATGATTTAAATAACTTATTCTTAGGAAATAAATAAATAAGGATTTTATTTAATTAATTTCCTTTTTTTGGGTTAAATATGACCGGGAAATATAAACAAATAAGTTATTTCACATGGCGAAAGCAATTTTACTTAGGGTAAAATTGGTCTTACATGGTGTACTTGGGTTCATCTAATGATAATAGGATAGATGACCAAAAAATGGTGTAACAGATTGCCCCCCAACGTACGAGTGTTAGGAGAAAATTGTATGACCGAAGTACGTTGTAAGAACTCAATCACTAGTCATCAAGAGGGAAGTGAGAGAGAGAAATGTAAGGTAGTATAATGTGCTAAAGGACTAGAACCTAAGGAGACAAGACTTACAGGTGCAGCAAGTATCTAGTTTATGAAGTGGTACCTATGCTAAAGGCGACGGGGGAGGCATACCTATGCCCGCCTAGACAAAGTACAAAGAATAGGAAGTCCAGTAAATAAGGAACTGAACCATGAAGAATATGCTAACTTAAATAGGAGCCAGAAAAATAGAATGATGGATCCCACATACATACTATGCCTGGAATAACCGTCAGGACATATACAATAATTTTTTAGTACATGAGATACAAATACACCCAAATTCCCCCTACACACGAGGAAGGGCTCGCAAAATCTGACTGATACATGCAAATCGAAGAGGCGCTGCAAGCGGCTGAGGCCAATATCATCAAATGGGAGGAGCTGCATCAAGGGCTAAACTGAAGAATTCATCCGGGCATGTGGGGGGCTACCGGCAGGGCCACCCCCTCATGAGGGTTAAGACATCTCACACACACCCGGGAATCACCAATAGTTGTTGCTGCATCACTGGACTATCAAGTGTATAGATCACGAGCATGTTGAAAAGAGCTCGAACCAAGGTACACTACCCCCCAGACCTGGCTTCTGGAGTAAATGAGCTGATGTCGACAGAAGTAGGTCCAGCATAGGTGAGGTGATAAGGGAATCCCAACTAAGGCACGGGAGAAAATAGTAGAGCAACTAATAGAAGAACACTAATGATGATGATGAAACGGGGGTTTCTGAGTAGCGGATGGGCGACTTCCCTTGTTACAGCATAAAGGGCATGAATGGCTTGGCAGTGATTGAAACAATATCATGAGGGATAGGGGAAAGTGGGACTGAAGGCCATAATGTGCGACATGAGAGAGGGACCGAGCAATGAAGGATGGAGGGCTATAGCGGGATACAAAGGGACTCGGGATAGATTCCATGAATGTGATGATGAATCAACACGGATGTTCTAAACAAGGGCGACTTGATGGTGCTGCCACACATTAAAGGTCTAATGGGGGGCCATAAAAACATGAGTACAATAGGGTATCTCATGACGAAAATCAACATGAACAAGGACAAGTAAGGAGGCAAAGTGGTGCCCCCAGTACAAGTGTTGTAAGTGAGGAAATTCGATTTGGAGGAGAGGTGAATAGACACTTCGTGGACACAATGGGTCCTGGTGAAGTATCAAGGTACTAAAAAATAACAGGTACCTAGAGCTCATGAACAAGCCAGGTCGCACTTTTTGGGGTCTGTGCCGCAACCTGGGTAGCAGGTACTGGGCAGAAAACTGCGACCTGTCCCAGGAAATGACCTGAAAAGTGTGACTTGTCAGAGAAAGGGGGTTTCAGTGTTGTTTTTGGCTGAGATCTAGGATTTGAATGGTTGAGGGGCCTAGGTGCCCCCAAGCATGTTGTGGTCATGCCAAAATGTATTTAGGAAAAGGGGGAGCTAAACACATTTTAATGATGTGGTGCACCATTTTTTTTCGTTATGGTTATGCAGCTTGAGAAAGGAAATGGAGGATTGCTAATCTCTTTTAGTACTGCATATATGAATCAAATGGACTTTAAGTTTTTGGGTTGGCATACCTGGTGTCACTATCCCAAAGAGAGGATTTGGAGATAATGAACTGGTGCTCTCCTAGAAAACCTATAGGTTGGTCAACAACAATGTCTAAAATATTGGGTTGCGAATGTAAAATGAAGGAACGATAAGGGGTATCATCCCGAGAGTGATCTGAAGTGGTATGGGACTCTAGAGGTTCTTCTAAGTGTGGAAGAATAATGGTACTAGAGTTGACATGAACAGATACACTAGGAGAGTTGTGGAGAATTACTTCTCCTGGTCTCTCAAATATGGGTGCCCCCTTACCCAAACATTGGGTTGCAATGTAATGGCCAAAAGGTGTATGTGGTTCAAATGCATGGTTTCGATGTAAGGGGGAATAGATAAAGTCAGGGGAGATGATTCCTTCCATAATGTCATCATCGTGATAGAAGATGGGGTGATTGGTGGAAGAAAGACCACCTGACGCGGTGAAGCTACCTAACTCATCATCATGAGAAGAGAAGTTCACATGTGCATCGTCACCAGAAGTGACCAAAGAGTAAGCAGATAAAGGATCTACCGATGTTTAGCCCAAGGTGATTGCTGAAGGAAGGTCAAGCGAAACAACAGGGGAGGATTCAGAGGGAATGTTCCTCGAGGGTCTCATGGATGATGATAGGTAAAAAATGGCGGACGAAGGCTCCGTCATCTTGACATCAGGAGGGGGAATGTCAATGGTAGCAGTCATGTCTAGTAGTTCTGCCAAAGCAAAACGCGCAAATAGGGGAGAGGTGAACTCATTGCGCTTGGCCTCAAATTGGCGGACCGTGGCTAGAGAGGTGCAGAAGTCCTCGAGGCAGGGACAAAGGTGGGTGTAATGGCCATGGAGATCACACAAAGCACAGGGGTGGTTGGTGTGAATAGTCTTGGAGTTCTTGGTCGTGGTCACGGAAGGAACAAAGGCTTTCAGGACCGTGGACTCAGGGAACGCGACAGTAACCAAGGGCTTGAGATGAGGCAATTCAGGACAGGTATGGGTGGCGTGACCGACAACATCACACAAGGCACACTGGATGGTACGCTTTGGAGGCCGAGGAGGGGTAGGGTTTGTCGGTGCAGCCTTGTCCTTTGATGCCCCCTTGCAAGCTTTTCCCTTCTTACCTGAAGCAGTCACAACAAGAGGTGGTTCTTGTTGAGGTGATTGAGGCACTGTTGCAGCGGGAGAAGTCATGGGGACTGGTTGAACCGGGGTCAAAGTAAGATAAGGTTTGGGTTGACCAGACGGGGTAGTGGCTGGAGGGTCAAGGTACTAGACGGGTATGCTCAGGGTCAAATTGGGGAGGGAGAGGGTGGCCATGATGGGAACCGAAGAGACTCCGGGAGGGGGAGCAAGGAAAAGTATCTGACCAGCGGGGTAATGGCTAGGAGGGACGACTCCAATATGGTTGAGACCTAGTGGAACTGACCCAGGAGGATAGAGGGGTGCATGGGTACCAGCTGTAGGAGAAGGGCAAGAAGGAAGAGGTCTTACTGGCTGAGGTGAAGGGCTAGGAGTAGGTTGCAGTGAGTGAGGTTGAGGTTGAGGTTGCTGACTAGCCGAAGCGGGCCGTTTAAGGTCAGCCCGAGACGATTTCATCATGCAAAAATTCGCTAAGCTGGGATTAGAGACAGGAGGAGGAGGAATACCAGGGAAAGTTCCAAGCAAGGAGGAGTCTTTGTAGACACCGGGGGAGACACTGTTCAAAGAATCAACAGTTTGTGTATTGGCTATCGAAGAGATGGTCGACTCAGGGGAGGGTTGAGATTTTGGCTCATGATATGTCAACTGGTCAATGGTGACTATCTTTCCATTATGAGGGAAAAAAATCTTGCGATGGACCGCACATGGGACAGTAGACATGGCATAGGTGTAGCTACGCCCCAAAGGAATGTTATAATCAAGAGGGGTGTCGATGACTTCAATGTCAATGCAAACATTCTTGCCCGCAGGAGTGATAGGACAGTTGCAGAAAAGGCCAATGGGCTGGGAGGCATGGACATCCAACACTTGAAGGGTGATCGTGGGAGGGGCCAACTCAGGAGATTCGAGTTGTTTCCAAACCGAAGCGGACATCACACAGGTGGATGCCCCCTCATCAATGATGCACCGGGAAATGTTAGCGTTCCAGATTTTGACTGGGATTTGGAAAGCTATGGAAGCAGGAAGAGGAGGAGACTCTGACTTATGGGCATCAAAAACAATCAATTGGTCATCTACGGGATCTATAGCACCCAGGGCAGATAGTAGAGCTTTTCTTTGAGAGGGGCATGATTGGAGGATTTCCAGTGTTGAAATGGCAACAGGAGATTGGGCCAGCTCATATACTATGTTATATGAATGGGCAGCTCAGTCAGAAGCAGCATTTCGGCGTAATGGTCCGTTAGGAATCGTGGTATGAACCTCGGCTTTGGACTGAGGGATATTCAAGGGACCATTAGTTGTCGAAAGAGGCTCTGTAGAACATGAAGAAGGTGACTCAGGGATAGATGGAGCAAGAGGTTGAGGGTGCGGACGGGACTAAGTTTGAAGTTTGAGGTCGACGGTGACAGGTTGGTCAGAGTTCATCATGAGGATCTGGTAATCAGAGGTACCAGATGGAGGAGGTTGAGTGGTGACCAGTTCGTGAGGTGGTTGGGTAGCCACAAATCCATGCTGTGCATCCAGTTGCTCTTGAGGGGGCGGTGACTGCTGTTACAGGGGTTGAGAATACAAGGGAGGTGGGGATGCGAATGCTGGAGGAGCTGGAGCACTAGGCTATGGGTATGGATCAGAATGAGGTTGGGTAACAGTGTGGTGAACCGGAGGTTGGGCAGAAAGAGGAGGCATGCTGGATCCTAGATGCGTGCTACCGGGAGGAGAAGAAGTGCAGGGGGAGGTGCCCCCTCCCCCAGGAAAACCATAGTTCATGGGAGGTTGAGCGGATGGATGAGAGAGAGCTCCAAAAATACCGTCGGCGACATGAGGTTCCCCTGGTGCGTTAGTGCCACCGGGTCTGGGGAGGTCAGGAAGGACGGTATAATCATAACCAGATTGAGCATAGATCAGGTCATATTTCAAGGCTATTTGGAGGGCGACTTCTTCAGTTTGAGGGAAGTGGGATGCTACATCTTTGCCAATGGGAGGTAAGAGAGAGCGAAGGAAGCAGTCCATATAGACACGGTGTTCGAAGGTAGGGGCTTGACATAGGCTCTTTCTTCTCCGTCATTCTTTAACATGATCGAATAGGCGGGTCGCAGACGATTGACAGAAAGAAGTCAAAATTTCAATACCGGTTTCATAACGAGGGGGAAGCTAGAAATAGGATAAGAAGGCATGGGAAAGGGTCGCAAAGATGGTATGGGAAGAGGTGGGCTGGTCAACATACCACTTAGAAGCTTCGCCAGTAAGCGTACGTTGGAAAAACCGAAGATGGATGGAATCACCGGTAATGGAATTGGATGAACACCACATATGAAAAGATCAGATATGGTTGGAAGGATATTCACTAGCACGGCCTTCGAACTTGGGAATGTCGGAGGGGAGCTTGGTTGGCATAGCAGGCCAACTAAGATCGTGGCGGATAGGATCATTGATCAGCTGATTGAAGTCGGGGAGACTAAGGCCGGCCATATAAGGGAGAAATGGGGTAGTCAAGGTAGGTCCCGTAGTGGTTCTGCTAGAAACAGACCCAGCAGTAGAACTGGGGTTACTGCTGGCGCTAGGCCCTGAACTAGACATGGTAAAGGTAATAGGGGGAGAACCAGGGGTAGGGGGAGAACTCGAACAATCAGAAGAAGAGTCAGAGTGTGGACTCGGGGGAGGACTTACTCGATGAAGACGGGAAGGAGGAAGTCGACCAACTGAAAACTGAGGGTGAAGGCCAAGAAGTCTCCGAGAGAAGCGCCTTGGGGGCGCAATGATGACGGGAAGAAGAAAAATCGAAAAGGGTGGGGAGGGACAAAATCAAGTGAGGTCAAGGGCAGAGAGGTGCAGTGACAATTGATTTTAAAGTCTTTGCCAGGCGGTGTTAACCAGGCTCTTCTTCACTTAGGGTCAATGTGTGGCATGTGTTGATTTTAATTTATTAAACCCAGATGTTTTGAGAGTAAAATAAAAAGTGTGCTGTGTAACTGAAAATAAATCTACAGTAAATAAGACTGAAAGAACAGAAAATTACCAGCTAACAATGCATCAATCTAACCCAAGAAGGCGGGTCTCTCAAAACTAGTCTATAAGAGGGAAAAAACTAAGTGAAGCACGCGAAAAAGAGGCCAATAGATCTAAGGTCGGGAGGGACGGGGATCTAAATGAGAAATATGCTGAAAAGAGGTGCAGAGAACAGCAAAGAGGCAGAGGCAAGGTTGCTGCTAAAAAGGAGGGGATCAACTAAAAATAGAAGGGACAAGGAGGTGGCCCTAGAAATGAACCCAAACAAAACTATATGAGGTGATTTGAAAGGGAGAAGAGCTGATATAAAGGGATCTGAAAAGGAGGTATCATATCTGAAAGAAATAAGGCCGAAACTCTGGAAATTCAGACTTCTGAAATAGAAAAAACTCTCCCACAAAAAGTGGAGGGTACTAGAGCCCTAAGGGGCAATATTACCACTTAGTAGAGTGAAACAGATCAGAAACAGGTCTAAACGGGCGGAGACAAAGGCTGGAAAACCCTGACAGAAGCTTCAGACAAACCCAGAAAAAGTGCTGGAAAATTGCAGAAAAAATTGCAGGTCGCAGGTTCTGACCTGTTTTCAGTCCAGGTTGCAGATTTGGGGTAGAAAAGTGCGACCTCAAGGCCAGGTCGTATTTTTTGGGCCGATAAGTGCGACCTGCAAATCCGGGTCTCTCGGCAGCAGATTTCAAAAAAAATTGTACTCTTAGCTGCGGCTGATGTCTGTCACCTGCGCAATAGGGCCAGAAACACACGGAAGTTAAAAATTTTGATGTTTGAGGGTTTTAGAGGTGGAAAGCACTATAAAAATAGGAAAAACAGAAAATGGAAGAGAAACCCTAAGTTCTGAAACAGTTGGATATGCAAGAATATATAAAACGACAGCAGTCGCAAAAGAAAACCCGTGTGGAGTCGCCAATTGTTAGTATGAATCTTTTGTCATAAAAGACCACTTTAGCTACGCATAAAAAATAGCCCTAACACCGATTATGGCTGCTAAATATCTTTAAATCTGCAATTAGGTGATCCAAATAATGCTACACAAATCCAGATCTAAGCATAAAAAACATTAAGCAGATAAAGTAAAATGTGGCTCCATGCATCCAATAGACAAGACAAGAACAATGTATTTGAAAGAATTTTTATATTATATTAAAAAGGGGGCACCTGAGAGGAAAACAAGAAAGGTGTTTTCCGGTTCTCCTCAATGGGATGGGTTCTTGAAAGTCCTTAGCATTTCAGATCTAAAATTCCTCTCTCTTGTTGTTGTAGAAAACCCAGACAAACATAGAACTCAATGGGAGCTCATAAGGCAAAAATGGAGAATGTGACCTAGTATAGATCCAGAGTGATCTAATGCAATGGAGGTGACTAATGAATGGGGAAAACCCTTCTATTTATAACAAAATATTAGGGCGGTCTAGAACTCGGTGCATGAATAAAATATTATTAATCGAATTCTAGAACCACCTTTTAGGAATATTTTATTATATTTGTTGGAGGGAAAAGGATTTTTGACTTGGGTCAATTCCTTTATTTATAAATAATAAATAAATAAATTATTTTTTATCATTTTAGGGAAATGATGGGAATATAATTAAATAAATAATGGTTTATTTAATTATTTATGGATGATTTAGTCAAATTTAACTAAGATTATTATTTAAATAACTTATTCTTAGGAAATAATTAAATAAATAAGGATTTATTTAATTAATTTCCTTGTTTTGGGTTAAATATGACTGGGAAATATAAACCAATAAGTTATTTCACATGGTGAAAGCAATTTTACTTAGGGTAAAATTGGTCTTACATAGTGTACTTGGGTTCATCTAATGATAATAGGTTAGATGACCAAAAAATGGTGTAACGGTTTTGTTCTTCCTCCCCGCGACCCTATTTTGTTGTGCGTTATGAGGTGCTATGAGTTATCTTCAAATTCCTTCATTGCTCCAGAAGTATTTGAATTAATTCGAGATGTATTCTCCACCATTATCGCTCCTCAGAGCCTTCAATTTCTTCCCCAACTCTTTCTCCAACAATGCCTTAAACTCACATAAATTTGAGAATGTTTGATCCTTATTCTGCATGAAGAAGATCCAACATTTACGAGAAAAGATATTAACAAAAATAACATAATACTTGTGTTTTGTTGTTGAAGCAACCAAGAACGGTCCACACACGTCTGTGTGAACTCTCTTTGGGATCACTGAAGCATGGTTCTCCTTTTCATGAAAGGTGGACTTTACATACTTCCCCATGGTGCAACCCTTGCACTGATCTGACTGAGAAATTGTTCCCATTGGAAGTCCAGTAGATATTTTTTTCATGACTTTCAAGGCTCCATGATTAATATGGCCCAATCGCCTGTGTCATAATTCTCCCTCATCCTAGCTCACCACTTTTTATTCCTTGCCCATCATGGCAGCGCAACCATCTACCTCCAACTTGGAGAGATTATTGAATCGAATCCCTATCCTTTTGGCTTGACCCATTGTTTTGTGTCATAGGAAAGATTTTCCATCGCTGAAAACAACGTCATAGCCTCTGTCCTCTAACATCATGATCGAGACCAAGTTTTTCCTTAGACCTGGAACATGCATAACATATTTCAATTGAAATGGTTTACCTGACTCCCTCTCAAAGGTAATGGTACCAATGCCGATCGCATTGTATTGTCCATCATTTCCAATGTCTATATGCATCTGGAGATCTTTCTCCTCCAAGTCGCTGGAAAGCTCCTTATCTCCCGTCATGTGGAAGGAAGAACCACTATCAAGATACCACACTAATCCCAATGCACTTGACACCATCCATGTGATCAAAGATAAATCAAGTTCAAATTGCGAGGCAAGGGCCTCACCAGCTC
Organism: Pinus albicaulis; assembly: GCA_034641835.2. Lineage (NCBI taxonomy): Eukaryota > Viridiplantae > Streptophyta > Pinopsida > Pinales > Pinaceae > Pinus > Pinus albicaulis. The sequence continues at coordinate 1,953,616,855 of CM076575.1, forward strand.
CAGCTCTAACAACCTTCTTGTTCTTCTTCTTCTGTGGGTAGTTAGTGGCGAGATGCCCATGTTTATGACATTGAAAACACTTCACCTTGGAAAAATCCAGCTTCTTGCCTTTAGACTCAGATTTTGAATGGAATTTATTCCCCTTCCCTTTCCTTGCCTTCGTAGCCAAAGCACAATCCTCTTCGTCATTATGCTTTGATGAAGAGCCATGTTTTGCCTCAACTCCTTCTGCACTAGATCCAACTAGACTCTTTCCCAATCTTGCAATTTTTCTCGTCCGTTGATAGAGTCTTCATAACTGTGCCAAGTCTTAGGAAGTCCCGAGAGAGCCAATATCACAAAATCATCATCGGCAATAGTGATTCCCACACTCCCCAATTCATCCCGAAATTGGACAAACTTTGTGAGATACTTTAGAATATTGTCGCCCTTTTCCATCTTGATCTTTCTTAGTTTATCCTTCAGTGCCAATTTCCTATGGTATTTGCTACTTTGGAAAGGATCTGTGAAAGCCTTCCACATAGCATATAGAGTGGCTTTCCCATGAAGGTTTGAGACAATGTGGTCTTGTACACCTTCAAACATAATCCTTCTCACCTTTGCTACTTTCTTTTGACATGCGTCAAGTAATGCAACATCCATCGAAGTGGGCTTAGGATCATCACTATCGATGAACTCTTTTAAGCCATTATCTTGAAGCAGCGCCTTTATTCTTTCCTTATAGGAAATGTAGTTTGAGCTACCTTGGAGTGCATACTCTAGCTGCAAGCCATTAAAATCCATTTCGATGTTTACTCAACTGTTGCACCAATAAATTCTTGCAGCAAATTCGAATTGTTACCACCAACAAACTTAGCCCCTGCTTCAAAATTGCAATCTTCTGTGCTCTGATACCATGTAGAAATTTTAATACAATTATTCTTTTCCTGGATTCTCCTGATCTAACAATTATATGCCACTGGTAAATACAAAATTTCTTCTACAAAAATTCTTGCGGAAATTTAAAACACGATCGCCAATTGCAAACACATGAAGAAAGATCATTCACTCATAACACAGATGTTTACTGGGAAAGCATAAAGCTAAAAACCCTACTATCATATATTATGTATATATCATGGATCATGAAATGATCTCATACAAAAATCTAATCCAAGAGCTCTCAGTACAATATACAATCTTCTCACACTGTCTTGCAGAAATTGGCAAATGCCTTAGCCAAATTTCTGCCTCACAACAGCCTGCCTCCACTGCGCAATACAAGTTGATTACAAATACCAATTTGATGCAATCATGCCCTCCTTGACTATGCAATCCTCATGAGCACATCCAATTTGTGTTTTTATTGCAAGAGTGCAATCCAATATAGTACAACTGATAGTCAACTCTCCCTTTCACCTACCTCTCAACTGAGTCTCCACTGGATCTGACACGCATGTAGTTAACAATAGTAAATATTTAGTTTCTTGTAAGATCACTCCATCCGAATTAATTTAATATTTAATTCACTGATCTCTCACTAATTTATCTTTAGTTACAACTATCACAATTGAGTTTAACTCACTTGACTAAGTTAAACTACTTTACAACTCACATAAATACACATCCAACTCTGTTACAACTTCGAATCACTCAGTTACAACTAAGTCCACTTGCATGTCCCACCAACCAACCTTTGAACTCGAAATTCCTTCAGCTAAATCGTTTTCCACTTCAGTTAACTGATTCCAAGTGCTCCATGAGAATAGATTGATATTTATTGTCCAACTATTATTAAGGGATAATAATAGTCGACATGCATCTATAAATAGACATGTGATCTATAAATAGACCTTGCACATACATCTAAAAATAGAACATCATCTATAAATATAATTTTCTCACAATCTATAGATAGACTTATACCTAAAAATAGCCCGAGGCTCCATCCTAGTGTAGGTGCTTAATTTTCATTAGGATCATCATCTTGTTGAATCTCAATACCTAGTATGAGGAGATAGGCCCCAAAGATGCCTTGCAGTGGGGGAGGAGTAGTGGGGCATTACTGGAACACGACCACCAAGGCTTGGTTTGAGGCCAACCCTCAGATGTTCCTCCCATATCCATATGTTGGGATGGACTTTTGGGGACACCCAAATATGGGTCTTCTTGCTGGATATGCTTGGGGACCAGTAGGTATGATTTTTATGTTTTATTCTAAATTGTTGAGTATTTATGATTTATATGTGTATTATGATGACAATGAAATATTTATGCTACTCTTGCAAATTTTGGAGAGGTAAGGAAACCTACAGCTCGGTTGACAGGCCACCAACTGAACTGGAGGGTTCGAGGAGCTCTGCCCCCTGCTGGGGGGAAGGGGGGATGTCTGGTGCAACCCTAGGGTGGAGTACCTGGTGATGAGGCTAGCCCTTCTAAGGAGGGTAGCAGTTTTTCTGCTGCTGAGTGTGTTGCAGCAATCGCTCTCGTTGAGGCGGCGAAGAACCACATGGTAGAGATGGCAGACTTGCTTGTTTCCTCAGAGGCCCGAGCCATTGATTTGGCAGATGCTTGGGTTTGAGTGGACTGGATGACCTAGGGTATGCTAACCCATGGGATTGTCGATGAATTAGATGATGTTTGGTTAGAGACATATATGGCTCGAGAGAGGGGCTATCGACCAAATCTGCTCTGCGTGGTAGCTTAAGTTTTGAGGATTGCCCCAGTAGTGACACCAAGAGCAGCCGTGGGTCTAGATGCATAACCTGATCGGGCGCAACCCTAGAGACATTTTTGTACATAGGTAAAGAACCCATTATGAGGATGCTTCCCTTATTTTTTATGGCATGTGTATATGTATTTTTGGCTGACCTGTGGGTTAGATACATGACTCATTAATTTGTACCCAGACATATAGTTTTTGGTATATATGAGAGATGTATTTTTTTGTGGCTCTACATGATGTTTCCATTTTTTATATGTTTTTTTGGATGTTGTGTACCACTGATGGATATCTATTTTTTTGTGCTTTCTGTTTTTATGTATGATGGTTTATCTGAGATGCATTCTATTTTAGGATTTGGTTAGCTATTCGATCTGTTGTCTAGTTTTGATTTCTTGGTACATGTGTAAATGTAATATGATCAAATTGACGGCTTAATCATTTTGCATGCAAATATTTTCTAAACAAATGTGAATCCCATACTTCAAAATCTTGGTTTAAATGCGAAACCACTAACTGGGAATCAAGGTAGATATGCAAGTGGCGAATACCTTGATTGAAGGCGTCGCATATGAGCTCTATGACAGCATCATTTTTTGCATGATTGTTTGTAGCTGATCTGATGCGTAATCCATTGGTGAATAATGGCAATTGGTCAGCGTGGTAGATGACCCAGGCGGCTACTACTAAATTTTGAGACCATCGCGATACTCCATCAGGGAATACAAAATAATGGTCGGGTTCAAGACCCATTTGCGACACCAAAGTGCTTTTTGTGATAATTATGTGATCAAAAATAAATTTTGGTATGTGCACGTTATCTCTAGGGCTGAGCCCTCGTGACTGTTATGGGTAAAATTTCTTGAGGTAAAGATCATTGACAGGGTTGCTCATACATGTTCTGTCGAGATTTGTCAAGATTTATGCACCCTTTAGGAGATAATTTTTTATGATATAGGGAGCTTTCCATAAGGTTTCGAATTTTCTTGGCCCTAAGGCTTCTTTCGTGACATCGTAGCAGAGGTCTAACTCCCCCTCGGTAAATGATGGATGGGAAACGTTGTGATCGAACGATGCTCTCACCCATTTTTTATGGGCCTCCTTATGCTGGAGCGATTGTCATCGACTTTCATTGACGAACTCTAGTTGTACTAAGCGTTTCTCTAGAGGCTCAGTGTCATCAAGGAGTTCGATGGCGGAATTTAAATTTCGGATCTCGTTTTCGATGGGAATAACGGCTTCGACCCCGTACACCAAGTGGAAGGGTGTGAACCCTGTTTATATTTTCACTTCCATGCGGTATGCCCATAGGGCAAAGAAAAGCATGTGGTGCTAGTTTTTGTTGTGGTTATTCACCATGCACTGTAACATTATTTTGAGTACTTTGTTTACATCTTCTACCTATCAATTAGATTGGGGGTAGTATGGTGAAGCGAATTCATGTGTGAATTCAAGGTGCTGAGACAAATCCTAGAAAACTACGTTTGCAAAGTGTTTTCCATGGTCGAAGACTAACTCTTTTGGTACACCAAACCGGGCGATGACATGGTTGAACAAAAACTGTGCAGCTATTTTTCTTTTGTTATCGTATGTGGGCATGGGTTCTACCCATTTGGTGAAGTAGTCGATGAGCACAATAATGTATTTGTGGTTACCTAATGATGTGGGGTTACAAGTCATGAAGTAAATCCCCCATTTGCAGAAGGGACCAACAAATATGAAGGGGTGTAGTGGAGGTGCGGGAGAGGTTATTTCCTTGTGAATGAAGCGTTGACATCACTCACACCTTTTGAGTACTAAAATGTAGTCTTGAAATAACGTGGGCCAAAAATATGTTGCCAGAAGGACTTTTTGGGCGGTGGCCATTCTAGAGAGGCGGCCACCGCAAGCTCCGCTCTGACATTCATTAAGGGCTTGCTTAGCTTGGTCATGGGTGAGGCATCGACTTAAGATGGTTTTGATGCCCCATCAGTATAAGACATCTCCTATTGAGGAGGTATCACAGGGCCTGGTGGTGGATATGCCGTCGGTCGTCACGGGTGAGCTTGGGTTTGAACTTTTGGGTTTGTAATATATGAGAATATCTTCATACCAAGGCTCTTTGGTCATTACTGGGAAGAGATGTTCGTCTGATAGTGAATCATTTACTAGTGATCCTTTGGTTTGACTTGGGAGGTTCGCAATGAACTCGACTAAAATTAAATCCTTCTTGCTCTTGGGGGGGTGAAACTATCAGTCAAATTATTGTAGAATGAATATCCAACGAGCATACTTATGTTTCGTTAAATGGCGGGTGAGTAGGTATTTCAATGGGTTAGTATTTGTGATGACTGTTGTAGTCCGTAAGATAATGTAGTGGTGAAGTTTTTTGACTACATGTATCAATGCTAGGGTAGTCTTTTCATCGGGCTCATATATTAATGTGGGGCCTGATAAGGTTTTACTAACATAATAGATTACATGTTCTTTCCCATCGTGGCCTTATGGATCAATACTTTGGCCAAAGAGGTCTCAAATGCTAATAGCTACACAGTGTAATCCTTATTGTAGTCTAGGGGACTAATAAACGGTGCTGAAGATAATGTGTCTTTCAGCGCCTCAAATCATTATTGGGCTTGATTGTATCATTTGAAAGGGATATCATGACCAAGGAGGCATATCAATCCTTGAGCGAAACTAGCATAGTATAGGACAAAAAGTCTCTGGAAGCTCACCTTTCCCTACAAGATTTCTAGTTGCTTGAGGGTTCAAGGTGGAGGTACCTCTTTGATAGCTTGGACCTTAAGAGGGTCTACTCTAATTATTTTTTGGGACACAATAAAACCTAGAAGTTATCCTGTTGTGACACAGAAGACACACTTGAGGGGATTCAAGCGTAGCTTGTATTGCAAACATCTTTGGAATACAAGTCGCAGATCCTTGAGATAATATGATCGCTTCTTGGATTGGATGGTGAGGTCATCCAAGTAGGCTAGGATGAGGTGTACCAAGTCATGAAAGATATAATTCATGTCCCGCTGGAAAGTGGCTCCATCATTTTTAAGGCCAAATGGCATCACTTGGTATGTTAATGTGCCCCATGGGGTGGTGAACACGGTCTTGTACCAGTCGGTGTGACGTATTTTAATTTTATTATACCCAGAGAAAAGCATCCATGAAGGATAGGGCCTTGTGTCCCACACAACAATCGATGACTTGGTCGATGAATGGAATACGGTAATTTTCCATTGGAAAGGCTTTGTTAAAATCACAAAAATCGGTACAAACGCGTATGCTACCCTATTTTTGCATGATGGGAAAAAGGTTGGAAACCCATGATGTGTAAGCGATGGGGTATATGAACCCAAATTTTTGAAGCTTATCTATTTCTCATTTAATTGCTTCTTCCTTGGATAGGTGCAGTTGACGCTATTTTCGATGTATTTGTGGTACGTTATGCCAGGTGTGAATATGGTACTCTACAATGGTGGGACAAAGACCTAACATTTCCGAGTATTCCCATGCAAAGATATATCGATACTCTTGCAATAAATGGGTGTAAGAGGTTATCTCATATGGTGAACATGTTGCCCCCACTGAAATTTCTTCGACTTTCTCTAGATTTTAAGAGATATTCACCTTGATGGTAGGTGAAATGTTTGACATTTTCCCTTATTCAAACGCATCAGGTGCCAGAATGGGCTTTTTGAACCAATCGAATTTCCCCGATGGAAGGAAATATTTTGATTCTATTGCATAAATCTCTTGGTTTCCTATCTTTTTAGGGCTGGATGCTTTTTAGGAAGAAAAAATGAGCAGTGATGCATCGCATCCCATGGATAATCTGGCTCCATCATGGCCTCAAGAATATCCTCATCTAAGTGGAATAAGGATCCTAAGAGGGATTGAGTCTACGCAAGGCCGTGAGGAAGAGGTTCAGTCCTAACAGAGATGGTCTACAAATATGAATAATATTCCATCGTCGATGTGGTGAAACTGGACGTGGTTGAAAAGGTGCATATGGATTGGGTTTGCACCATCGTTGATACAACTACTCTCATAATTGCAACTGACTCAACACCTATGACTGATGAGAATAAAACCAGAGTCATGGTTCCCATACATGATGATATTAATTTTATATGATGTATCATGTCATCGGCGTTTGGTGGGGGAGGAATTTCCATCATGGAAACTTGCATTGGAGAAAGTCTTGGTTCCTCATAAGGCTCGGCATTTTCAGGGATTTGGAAATTGTGCCTAGTGCAGAGGTGCCTGAATGTTTCCATTAATGGGCATGCCTCTGTTTTGTGATTATGGCCGGTGCAAATGGTCCACGGTACCACTTTTCCTATCAAGTAGATGGTGTGAGAACCATCACTACTCTTTGTCCCTAAAGTGGACACTTGGAAAGGATCACGCGTTAGGGAGAGATACCTCTATTTCCATTTCTGAGTTTTTGGTTATGGGGGTTCTATCTCGCTTGGGGAGTGTAGAATTAATGCTGCTCTTACCACTCGAGGCTTGGGGATGTGTTCACATTTCATTGTATGGTGGAAATGTGAGAATATCCAGTAATAGTAGCGTGTGATATTCTCTTGGTTAGAGAGATGTTTTTGAGGGAGGGAGGAGACCATGCGAAAGTTGTTCATGAGGTGCTTCATTTCTTTACACCGATTGACCTGGTGATCGATTCTGTCACATAGCCCGCATGCTAGCCTAGGCTGGACATGGGTCATGCTAGGTCGATATGTCTTTTTAACTCGCCCAATGTTTTGGTAGGGAAATGGGGTAAGTTTCCTAGGGGAAATATGCCTTCCATTAGGTTCTCTAAGCTCTGGATAAATGATATACCATCGGTGAATTTCAAATGAATGAATGAGGTCAATTAGTGGGTGCACTCGAGGGATATAAGTACAACACTGATCATGATGGTTGCCTTGACATACTAGACAAGAAAGCCTTTCCTCGGTGTTCTCATCCTGCTTTGCTGATAACGTGACCAGGATCCACCTGTGGAGGGCTTCTGGGTCTGGGAATTTGGTGACCACATGGTTGCATGTGATACACAATGCACAGGTTAGTTTTCTCCATGGAGGGTGCGTGGGGTGACTAAGGGTTCCCCGATCAGCCGATTTTCTGCTAACATGAAGATAATGGACCTACTTGTCACATCCCCCTGTGTTGTCAAGAAATCCATGGATTCCGTGTCTGAGCCATATTCTAAGGAGAGGCGAACTATGGTCATGCGTAGGCTGGTTATCACTGCACGAAATCGAGGGATGTAATGGCAATGGAGTAATGAGTGATTGCCACTGCATACTTGACACGAATGTTGAATGGATATAAGGTCGGCGTGGTATACTGCATTAACTAGATAACATTGTTGAAACAATTATAGGGTTGTGCATTGGGAAATGAAATGATCTCATTCATTGCAGAGTGCACAACATTGGATAGGAGTAGGGGTTATGAACGAGAGTCTTTATGGTGACTATCGTGCCTCCTCCATGTATAATATGACGTGAGGTTTTTCTCCATTTGATTGTATGGAGGGATCCCATTGATATGATTGTTATAGGGCATGTAAGGCATCTCTATATCATGGTATTTCTAGAAAATGATGGGTATAATGCCCATAATTGTTACATGTAGCGCATGTGTGGTTGGTACGCAATGCTTTGCCTTGGTTTTTTGTTGCTGGTTCCTTCTTATGAGAACTTGTTGCAGCGAAATTTCTTTCGGAGCTTAGGAGAGGTTTAGTTCGTCCAACTACGGGTATATATGGGTAGGGTGGCTTTCTATGTTGCATACTCCACAAGGTTGTAATTCCCTTTGTATGATGGGATTTTCTACCTTATTTCCTTTTTTATGGGTTTTCTTGGTCATGACAATTGGTTTTGTGATGGGAGTTTCCTTAGATGGTATGGTAGTAGTGGTTTCCATAACAGGTGGGGCCTCCTCAGGAGTGAGGGGGATTAACCCTGTAGAGGTGATGCCTGTGATTCCTGTCGCGGTAGGTGGGACCAAGTACAAAACTGGCATTGTGAAATATACATTTGGCAACACTACCATTGCCAATGCTTGTTGTGACACAAAACCAGGTGAAGGGTATAGAAAAGGAGTTTGGGTGACGACATAAAATAGAGAGGTTGCCGTGACAGAGGCCTCGGTGTCATTACTACTAGTCTATATATCCTGTCTGGCTTTGGTTCTTGATGTGGACATCATTCACACCAAAGCCCCTATGATATCAGCGAATGATTCTGGTATGACAAGGGGATCTCCTAGGAATGAATCAAGGATAGATGATGGTTTTAATTGTCTAGGGCCATATTCTTGGTACTGTGTGAGCATTTCAGCAGATGTGTCTACATAGGATAGAACAAAATCGGCCTTCATGCGAGGATCCCTTGTCATGGTACTTCAATTTTTCGATGGTAATGATGCAGTCCTTGTGGGGGAACATCATGGTTCAGAAGATGGAGGATTCTATGGTAGACATGGCATACATATAACTCCACCCAAGGAATATATTATAGTCTAGCTGAGCGTCCAAGACCTCAGTGTCTATAAGAATTGTATTTCCAGCCAAGCAGACCAAGACATTTTGGTAGAGATTGACGAGAGTAGAAGGGAACCCATCGTATGCTCTGACTGTGATGTCTGATGGCTTCATTTCGGGAGATCCTCACTTTTTACAAACATTCTTTGACATGATGTATGTGGATGCACCCTCGTCAATGACATAGCACTGGACAATGATCTTCTGGACTAACATTGGTATTTGGAAGGCGACCAATGAAGGAAGCCTAGGGGTGGCTTTATCAAAAGAAAAATCCATTGGTCGTGAATCGACAAGGTCGATTGCACCTAATGCGAAAAGTAAGGATTTCCCTTAATTTTGGAAAGATTGCAAGATTTCCAAAGCTAACATGGCAGCGGGAGATTGAGCTAGATCTTCCACAGTTCCATAATTATGGGTCTCTTTGGAGTGGTTTACTGCTCGCCTAGTTAGTCCATTAGCCATCTTTGGTAAAGGTTCAATAGTAATTTTTGATATAGTCAAAGGTGTTGTAGTTACACTCATGCTAGCCCTTGATGAACTGGTTTCTGGTGGGGTATCATAAAGGTTCAATAGTAATTTTTGATATAGTCAAAGGTGTTGTAGTTACACTCATGCTAGCCCTTGATGAACTGGTTTCTGGTGGGGTATCATAACTTCAATTCTATGTTTGAAAGAACATTTCTTCGTGAGTGATATATATTTTGTGGCCGTTGTTTCCAGAATCGTTGGGGGGTGTTTGTTTTTGTTGGGTACTAACCGCCACTTGGTGGGGGAAGGGGTCCTGCATTACAATTGTTTTATGTGTGGGTCCCCCTTGTCCTCGGCTACCCTGAATTATTTTCAGATCGGGGAGTTTGGGACAGTGATGAGTGTAATGGCCATAATCACCAAAATTGTGCAAGAGTGGTTGGTCTGAATATTAGCCCTCTTGTTCTGCCCTTAGGAGTTATTTGGCTCCTAGTTTTGATTTTTTTTTGGAGTTGCCCCAAGCCTGAGATCGCGGAGGGCGTTGTTGGTTATTGCTCCCCTATCGAGGATCTCCCTTTTGTTTATTTTTTGGTTTTTTCATTGCCGCGTTAGGAGGATAACTAGGATTCTCCTGGTCATATGACTAGTGCAATTGTGCCTGGGAAGGATCCAAAAATTTCACTAGTGCATTATTTTGCATTGGTGAGTTTTGTGATGGGGATTTAAAATATCAGGGTCCCCATCCCTGGTTTGTGAATGACTGCTAGGGGGGAGCTCTTCTGTTAGTGTTTCTAGATGCATATTGGGTCCCCTATGAAGGAGGGTATGATCGTCCTTGTTGATGATGGTATGACTGCGCCCTATTGGTCATGTTTTGTAAAGGTGCCTGATGACTTTGATGGTATCCTAGTTCCAGGATGTTTTGGTTAGAATCATATGCGTAACTAAGGTACGAATTACTGCTGTCTAGGTGATTTTGGGTCAGTGACCCTATCAATTTGTCTAAAGTGTTCGATGCATTTGGAAATTATTTACAAGTTTGGAGGCGCGAAGAATTAGTCAGGGTGTTATAAATGTATCCTGACTACATGTATATCTGCTCAAGTTGTTGGTCTTTTCTAATGGCATCCTCTTCGGAAGTAGGTCCTTGAGTTGCCACATCCTTCAAAACATCTACGATGAGAGTTTTTAAGAATAGGTCTAGAAAAAATCAATCATCGAGTTTGGCTTTACACAAACTTTGACGTTGCCGCCATTCATGGAGATGATCCATGATATGGACGACTGGTGTCTTTCTAAAATGCGGCAGTAACTCCATTCCTGAATCATGGTGGATGGGTAATTGGAAATATGTGCGGAATGCAGTAGCAAGGGCGCTAAAGGTTCCATGAGTAGCAAAAGGCTGCTCCACATACCATTTCGCGGCTGGTTCGGTTAAGGTGCGTTGAAATAGTCTTAGTGAAATAATATTATCAATAATATTGTTTGATGAGCACCACAAGTGGAAAGACATTACATGGTTTCTAGGGTCTTCCGCTTGCTTCCCTTTGAACTTTGGAATGTCCGAAGGGAGCTTCGTGGGCATGGGGGGCAAAGTGGGGTTTTGTGCAATGGGGTCATTTGTTAACTTTGATAGATCAAGTAAGTTCAAAGATGATAAGAAAGGTAACTGAGTGTTGAATTCCATTGTAGACTGTGAAAACACAGGGTTCTGGTTAGGTATGGGGTTTGTTTGTGACATACCCGACCGTGTGTTCTGTTGGCTCCCCGAATGGGTAGCACTACTATGCCCCCTAGGGGTTGTGGGAGGAGTGGTGTGTCTTGATCCTGAGGGGGTTTCCACTGGTTTGGCACTGGGAGACCCTTGGGGGTTCCCAACTAAAGGCACCTCGATAAAGGATGAACCGATAAGGGTGGCGATGTTCTATATTTGACGCCTAAATGGCGAAAGACTTGGAACTCCTCCCTCTAATGGGGGGAGGTCCAAAAAATGTCTAGATCAACGAGGTCCTTCTGGGTCCATTATGGTGTCGACTATGTATGGTTTTGGAAATATTTTTCAGTTTTATGAGAGTGGAGAGATTACATATCGAAGAAAAAAAATGATCGCATACATAAAACAAAGTGAAAATAGAAGGTTAATTTCCCTTTAGATTAATCCTATGTGATCAATCAATTAAAAAATGGTTTTGGTTGTTTTTGCGTGTGATACTAAAAATCCTAAAAGACCTAATCATCCTCACACTTTCAATTGTAACTGGGCTTTGCGAAGATATCATCTGGTGGGTACTAAGGCTAACGTCCTGAAAGAACTGGCGACGCCTTCAAGCAACTGAAGAATCAACCAAGATAATGGAAACGGGATCTAGTGCTGGATGCACCGTCACCTATAGGGAAGGATGCTGTAGATTTGGCCACTAAGTACCATCATCCCACATGCCCTTTCGATTCTTGAGGTTCTTGGTAATCAGCTACTAGTACCGAGCATTAGATGGGTCAGGTAGCCCCAAATAATACCGCACGCACTGGGCTTAAGCTTAAACCCCTTTGAAATGGGTCTCTATGGCACTTGGGTTTTCTTTTCTGTGGGAGGATAGATGGGTTTAAAGCTCCCTATAAATTCAACTTCTATGTTTCAAGATGTAAACTGACCATGGCGTCTTATTAGATGCCTACCCCTATGGTCCTAATCTGAACTAGTAATTATCTTGTGGTCCCTGTGGGGAGATTTAATGAGTTCACTTATGGTTAGTTTTAAGGTGGCTTACTTTGATTATGGTGTGGCAATGTGTGTGAGAAAGTATACAATCAAAATTTTTGTAAGATGTGGATATGCGGTGATCCTTTACACATCCTCCTATTTAAACTATGTTTCAATTGTTCCTTTCGAAAAGCGAATGATGTGCGAATGGTGGGCCACTTACAATTTTTCCTATTGAACTAAATGTTTGACTAAAGGGGGATGGAAAATTATCAAAAGAGAGCATTCATATGCATGCCTAGGGTCACTAAAAGGTGCAAGGGCAACATAGATTACTTTCTATCTAATATAATTTAGTCCTGGTCTCGGTTCCTAGTGCAAAAATTTAAACTAAAATTAATGCTACAACTAGGAAAAAATAAATGGAAACTAGCTAAGCATGCGTGGATATGGGCCACTTACTCCTTTCTAAATACCTATGTGTTTCAGTGTCTATTTTCAAAAAATAAGCTCATTCAGATAGCATGGGTGTATTTTAGCCACTTACTTTCCCCCTAATTAAACTATGTGAGTTTGTGAAGATAAACTTAAAAATTAAAACTATGCAAACAGCGAAGCTAAAGTGTAGCTAAAAGCATGTTTTAACAGTCATGGGAAACCGAACATAGTGTTGGAATATTTTCTCTGGACTTCTAGTCACTTTACAGTTGTCAAAACTGAAGAAAACTAATGAAAAATAGGTTCACTGGTTTCCACGTGGAATTTTCCTACACAGGCACGCAACTCTGCACGCAGGTTTGAGATGACCGCTCGCGGACCGCCGCATCTGTCTATGATGAAAGCGCGCGGTTTTATTGCATAAAAAATTATGAAATTCCTGAACTGCAACTCTTCGTCAGCAAGAAGAGAGAATATGAGGAGGAGGAGAGCTAGTCCCATAGCAATCCTGAGCAAAGAGAAGGGTCTGCAAAAACACAACCACTTATCTAAATGGTAAAATAAGTGGAGTTGCCAATCCTGTTATGGGGTGTTTAGTGCACGAGTGTACTAAAACATCGGTGCTTGGTATGAATTGTTGCAACCTACAAGCAATGGTCACAGGAAGAAAAAATGGTTAGTTAGTTAGTGGAAACATGCTAATATATAAAAAACACTAAATTATGGAACATAGTATGCTGCAAATAAGAAGAGGAAACACTATTATAATAAAACAAAAACACAAGCTCAAATGAGTCAAACGAGAAAATAATACAAACGATGGAATAATACACTCTTATTGACCACTATTAGTAAAGAAAAGGTAGAACGTTACACACTTGTCAAAAGATCCTTAGAGCTATGGAGCTCTAATACCCAATACAAGGAGGACTTTACCTTTTAGTTGATTCTGCAATACCTCTCTCTTCTCCTAAGGGATTTGAGTTGTTGGATGGCCAAAAATTGAATCCTCTAACTCGATTATTGCTTTGGATCACACACTACTGATTTTCTCATGAGCAATTTTACCAACATTAAAATGTGTTCTCATTTTGTTTTTCTCATAGTGGAAATTTATAGGCAAATTCAAATCCTTCGTCCCTCTCTTAGTACACTTGTAGATAGTGAGCCAAGAGTGGGGGTTGATTTCTTTATGTGTTCATTTGATTCCTTTGTGTACTCACTTGAGGTCTCAAGGTGGCTCTAGGTGGCTGTCCTTGGGCAGTGTCAATTGGAGAATCTTCTCCTGAAGTGTGTCAAGTGGTCCCGGATGGTGACTTCCGCCACTCCTAGGACCACATGGTTTTTTGCGAGAAAGTCACGCAGACCAGCGCACCTATCGAAGAAAAATGTGTGCGGATTTGATATTTTTCCTCTTGACCTTAGATATTTTTAAATTTTCCAGTTTTTTTAATGTTTCTCATCCCTGTAAATCCTTCTGCTTGAAATTTCGTAATGTCATTTTGCTTATCCAATTATCCAGTGATAACAACCCCAATGGTGATCCGTAAGGGAGCAGACTTTTACTCCTACTAGATGTCTCTAAATCTTGGATCATTAACCTGTTTCTTTAAGTCATAGGAAGACAAGCTCTTAGCCAAACATAAATAGTTTTAAAGCATACTCCTTAACATACTCCAAAATTAAAAATATTTTTTTTGCACTCTCATCATTTATTAATATTTTTTTTAAGCTATATAGTGTATAGAAAAATAATTAACTAATTGAAAAAAAAAATAAACCCTAATTGGATTTGACTACTAAGTCTACGAAAGCATACATACTATATCTCTCTAGTTTTGAACCTGTGATATTTTAGGAAAAAGCACATGCTCTTAACCATTAGAATCACTCTAGATATACTTAAAATCTTCTTTTTAAAACAAAATATAAACCAGAATCCTTGAGTTAGGCTCATCTAACCATCAACTAGGCTCCGTAGGATTGTCAATGCATTGAGAGCAAATGTTGTCTTGAACCGTGGAAATATTACTGTCGGCAAAATTGGTACTGTGTTTTTCTTTGCTTTTCTTAGGCGAGGAACTTATTCCGTCAAACACATCTCATTTATCAAAAACATACGTCCTAGTTGTTTTGTTAGTGCTCTGAAATATATTTCTATAAGAATTTTTTATTTTGGTTCGACAATGTTAATAAACTAGGTATATTATCTAAATTATTTAAATGTGTACGCTCTGTCAAAGAAATGGAATAAGTTAGGCACACATTATAGGTTATTCTTTTGTTTGCAAAGTTCACAAGTATATAACACTTAATTATTTTTTTGGTCGCAAAGTTGATAATTTACGATAAATTCAACGAGATTTATAAATTATATTTTTATTGGTAAAATAAATTAACATATAGAATATTTATTTTTTTCCGTTTACTATAATGAGTTTTTTAACTTGAGTAGTTTTTGAATTTAAAGAGTTTGTTTACACTTGTTTATATAGGTTGAGTGGGCCTCATGCTTATGAGCATGTACTTTCTCTTAAGAGGCTACTCATTTAAAACCAAAGGGATAGAGTCTGTATGTCTTGATAGAATTAGCAATGATATTGTTGAACAAAGGTAGGTTTCTTGTCCCACAAAAAAGAGAGTATCATACACCAATTTAGTGTTTGACTTGACACTGACCTTAAAATTAGATAGTAATAATAATGATGATGATGATGATGATGGTTAACATTCACTGAGACCAATCTTTGCCTATCGGACCTAAAGAAAAGAGTTATTTAATTTGATTTAAATTCTTTTTCCTATGCTCAAAAAGCTTGGAGAGAAGCCTCCCGAGCTCACTATAATTTTGACATCTTAAAAGGCTAAGAAGGTCAGTATTGCAACAAAGATTATGAAATTGAGCTCTAATGTGGTTGTACTTGGGGCACTCTAAGAGGAAGTGATTTTCATCCTCGATGTTCATATTCTCACAGAGATGGCAAATCCTTTCCATCCATGGTCTTTTAGGAACTGTCCAACCACTTGTTTCACTATGGAGCTCATGAGAGTTGGTTCTAATCTTGGCTATATTAATTTTCTTCTTTGAGCTAGTTAAAACAGAGAGATACTTTTCATCTTCTAAGGTGAGGTTGATGACCTCCTTATAATACCTTAATTTTCTTTTAGCTGCTAGATCTTTCTCACACCACATTTTTTCTTTGAACTTAGAAAAAACAAATGTAACATTTTGTCAAAAAAATAAACTAATTTATATTAATTGTATAATTATTTACATATTAATTAAATAAAATAATATATTTTATTTATAGATAAAAATAATCAATCATTATATATATTTTATTTTCAATAAATATATATATATATATATATATATATATATATATATATATATATAAAATCAATTATTAATTATTTTTTATTTTCAATTTATCTTTTATATATATATATATATATAACATTTTGTCAAGAGAGTGAACTATTTAGATTAATCTTTTAATTATTTATATTTAAATTTGTATGTTTTTTAATAAATATTTTTTAAATAATTTCATATTAGTGTTATGTTATGGTTTTTCTTATTATAAATGAGATTAATTAAAAAAGTTAACCAATTTTATTTTAGACATATATATATTAGCGAGATAGATACAAAATGATCTACTCATATATAAATTGATCAACTCACCATGAAATCATGGTGGAACAAGAACCTCCATCACTCATGCATTATAGTTTTTTTTTTTTTCCTTTCTTCCCATGATTGGGAGTATCTCTAAATCTTTGTGTGTATATTCTAAGACTTAGGGATGAGCTTGCTTTTTTTGAAATCACAATTATTTTATTTTTTAGCTATAGATATGTCTTTCTAAACAACTATTTGGTTAATGTTGTATGTTTCATAGGTCCTCGCCTATTCAATGATGTTTAAGAGTGTGATTTCATTGATATCCATGTCCTATGCCTCATCAACATTCCCTATTCCCCGTACATCTAACATATCAATTTCCTTTATTAGTGTTTTCTTTGTGGATTTCTCTGGAACTTTTGACTTAAGAGCTTTCACCTCTAGTTTTCATTACACTTCTCTTGATCTGTTTCTTAAGGATGTACTTAATTTGGACTTTTCCGCTCTTTTTTAATCAATGTTTCATAATGGTTTTTGGATTTAAGGTGCTACTTCGGTGTTTCCACATCTTTTTCTTTATGGTTTTCCCAATGATCTTGGAATTTCTAAAAAACCTCATGATCCAATTTCTATTGATTTTCTTTCTTTTCTGAGCTTTAGGTTTTAGGGGATAGTCCTTGAAGAGATGTCCATATTCATGGCACCTGCTACATTTGAACAGTACATGCTCCTAATCTAGAGTTCGTTTCCAAAATTCATCATGCTAGGAGATTTTAATTGATTCCAACAATGGTTGGGAGATATTCATATACACATGTTCTCACATATGAGGTGTATCATCCTCGCTTGATCACTTCAGATATTTTCACAAAATCTCAAATTATGTTCCAATACCTTCTATAATTTCATCCTCCCAAAATTTTGTAGGTGGAGAAAATAAGCGAACCCGAATTGGGGCTGCTAGGAATTTTCCTATTCCAAGTTATACATTTGTTTTTGTTTCGAGAATTTTACGAATAACCTCACAATATTGAAAATATATGAACCATTCCAGAATACTTTGTTTATCTCTTCCATATTCACAAAAATCATTGTAGAGAAACCCTTTTCTCCCAAATTAGGATCAATGTGTCCTTTCATCGGCCATTTTAGTTGGATCCATCCAACCAGTGATACATCTATTAACCAATTGTCATTAAACTTGCATATTAAGGCACAATATTTCATATGTTGAATGTAGATCTCAATTTGTTTTTATTTTACTTTGACCCTTGATTATCTTACTAGCACATATCTTTTGAATATGGTTTTTCCAATTCACTAGTCACTCCTGATGGAGGATTTTATTTGTTTCTATCCATGACTTGAGACCACATTCAATCAATCTCATGCTTGCATTTTGTAACACTTTCTCTTAGCCATTAAAAGATTCTTGAGTTGTGGGAGATGTTGCATATTAATTAAAATACATGAAAAACACATATTTAAATCATTACATTCAATTAAAAAACCAACTCCCTCAATACGTGAAAACCCATAGATCAAAATATAATACTCCTATATCATGTTTTATATTTTTTAACTCACTGATCAATTGATGCTAAATTCATCATACAGACAGTCACTAAATTTAACTCTTCCAAATATAGACTTAACTTGAACTTCTAATATTGAAGTTGACTTAACCATACTCAATTCAGACTTAACTATACTCAATTCAACCGCTCACTTCATACATTACATGCACACGCACACGGGAATAATGCTAAATTCATCATACAGACAGTCACTAAATTTAACTCTTCCAAATATAGACTTAACTTGAACTTCTAATATTGAAGTTGACTTAACCATACTCAATTCAGACTTAACTATACTCAATTCAACCGCTCACTTCATACATTACATGCACACGCACACGGGAATAATTACAATTTCCAACATGTGAGCATGTCCGTCATTAAATTGAAATGAAACGACAGCCCAAAACCTGAGAAACGTTTCTTGGGTCAAACATTACTAATTAAATAAACTTCGCTATTGCCGCTGTAATTAACCAATGCTACACTCTGGTCATCCTGCCGTGACATTATGGTGACTTTCCAAGATTAAAATCCAACCCGTTATCTGCGAAATGTTGAACGACATAGATTCTAATAGACTTAATTGTAACTTCCCTTATGTGGCCATAGGTATTTTTAAAGATCAGATCGGTTGACTTACACTGTAATTGTACATCAAATTTGACGGAACAGTTACATTTCAAATAGAAGGGTATATATATAGAGAGAAACTATTTATTTCTTATGAAAGAAAATTTACTAAATCATTATTGGTAAAGTTTCAATAAAGTCTTTTGAAACTCAATAGAAGATATTCTTGTGCATTGAACGTCACTAGGTAGTGCATAGATGAAATGCAAAAGCTGATGAGGAAGCTGATTAACAAAGTCATTGTTGTAGCCAAAAATCATGTAGAATTGGAGTTATCAATTTCTAAAAAAGAGGGTGAAATAATTGATATCATTCAAGTGGTGTTTCCATTCACATAGATCTTCTTCTTTATATATATATATATATATATATATATATATATATTTTTGCAATCTTAGGTATTGATCTTTTTTATTTTACTCTCAAGTTAAAATTGTTCAAATAAAAAAATGTTTGATTTCTATGCTCTGTTTTTTTTCCCTAGTGAAAGACCAATAAATTTAAAATATAATGTATATTTCTTCATGAATGAATAATACAAATGCTTCTTAACTCTAAAGAAAAAAAAATTAAAACTCTAAGAATATTTGAATTAATCTACATAGATGAAAGTAGTTCAACCCTAATTCACTAGTATTACAATCTATATTGGACTCAATAAACGGAAAACATGATGTATATTTCTTCATGAATGAATAATACAAATGCTTCTTAACTCTAAAGAAGAAAAAGATCAAATCTCTAAGAATAATTGAACTAATCTAAATAGATGAAAGTAGTTCAACCCTAATTCACTAGTATTACAATCTATATTGGACTCATATAAAATGAATTTAATATGAATATTTACTTACACTCTATATATGAATCATATGGAGGAAATTCAATTGAACCATTTATTTATAATATATATAAGAATCATATGGAGAGAATTCAATAGGCCCATTTACTCTTTAATCTCCTAGACACCATTCCTCAAATACAATGAAATTATTCTCTTTTATTTTGGTTCTTATAAGATAAATGGTCAAATTGTTTAAACAATTTCAATTAAATTTGTAAGGACTATTAAAATAGATAGCATTATTGTATGGATATCACTACAATGTCTAATAAAGAAAAATAAAAAACAATTATGTAAAACCTCCAATAATACAATTTTCTATCAAATAAATATAATTTAGGAGAATCTTTTGTGTTAAGGATTATAAGGCTAATGGTTGGTGCACATATGCATTATGTCGCATAACACCATATGCAAAAAGAACATAGAAATAAAATTATTTTTGTCAACAAAAAGAATGATTAAGTTGAATAATACTTATTCATTATGAATCAAACCTACATTGAATTAGTTTCAATACTTAGTACCCATTGTGGTGTTTTCATATTAATAGATATAATGTAGATATGCAGGTACTATTCATAAATCCAAGCAAGTGGGGCCTGTAGTAAATGCAAACATGCAAAGTATTTGGTAAACAAGTTCAATAAATAATTGTACATGCACGCATGAGTTCCATAACAATATGATTTTATTATATGAATGATAACATTTCTTTTTTGAACTGTCTTTTTTTACATAGTGGGACAACCTATCATAACTCAGTGAGGATAGCCAACTGCTATCATGAAATGCAGTTTGACTCACCCAAAACTATGCTACATGGAAACTCATCAGTCTTACCATATGTCTCTAAATCTTGGATCATTAATCTGTTTCCTTAGTCCTAAGAAAAGGCACTCTTAGCCAAACATAAATAATTTTAAAACATATTCCTAAACATACTCTAAAAATAAAAACAAATTTTTTGCACTCTGATAATTTATTAATAATTTTTTTTTTTTAATTTTGATGATGTATTGAAAAGTAACGAATTAAATAAAACATAAAAATAAATTCTGAACCCTAATCTTAATCCGAATGAACGTTTCTCTGCAAATTTTATCAACCTCTGAAAATATAATTTATTATTATCAACCTCTCGACATATAATTTATTATTACTTTTTCCCTTCTTAAATTTATCTTTATTTCAACGTATGCATTAAAGTTTGATATATATGCTTGAATTCTTCCTTTTACGACGGAGAGTAAACCGGAATCCCTGAGTTAGGCATCTGGCCATCGCCTCCGTTCCGTAGGATTGTCAATCCATTAAAAAATTGGCACTGTGTTTTTCTTTGCTTTTCCTAGGCGACGAGCTTATTCCGTCAACACATCTCATTTATCCAGAAACAAAATACGTCGTAGTTGTTTTGTTACTGCTCTGAAATATATTTCTATAAGAATTTATTTATTTTGGTTCGACAATGTTAATAAACTATGTATATTATCTAAATTATTTTAATGTGTACGCTCAGTCAAAGAAATGGAATAAGTTAGGCACACATTACAGCTTATTCTTTTGTTTGCCAAGTTCACAAGTATATAACACTTCATTTTTTTTTGTTCGCAAAGTTGATAAGTTAGCATAAAGTCAACGAGATTTATAAATTATATTTTTATTGGTAAAATAAATTAATAATAATGAGTTATTTTTTTTAATGTAAGTAGTTTGTGAATTTAAGAGGTTTGTTTCCAATTGTTTATACATTTTGAGTGGGTCTAATGTTTAAGAGTATGCGTTTCTTTCTAAAAGGTTACAAGTTTAAAATAAGAGGGGGTAGAGTACGTATGCCTCGGTAAAATTAGCAGTGAAATAGTTGAACAAAAATAAGAACCTTATCCTGCAAACAAAGAGTATTACAAACAAAGAGTATTATACATCAATTTGGCGTTTGACTTGATAGTGACCTTAAAGTTAGATAATAATAATAATAATAATATATTTGGTTTCAAACAATGTAACATTTTGTCAAGAGAAATAAAACTAATTTATTTTAATTGTATTATTATTTACCTATTAATTAAATCAAATAAATATATTTTATTTATAAATAAAAATAATCAATTACTATATATATATATTTTATTTTCAATTTATCTATATTTTATTTTATTTTATATATTTATATATATATATATAAATAAAACAATGGAACATTTTCTCGAAAGTGAGCTCTTTATATTAATTGTATAATTGTTTACATTAATTATGTCAGAGTCGGTATGTGGAAATTTATATTTTATAGATAAAAATAATCAATTATTATATATTTTTTAATTTTCAATTTATCTTTATTTTATATATTTAATTTTGCATGTTTTTTAATAAGTATATTTTAAATAATTTCATACTAGATTACATAACATTTAAATATTTTATTATAGTTTTTCTTATTAGAAATTAGATTCATTAAATAAGTTAATCTCTTTTATTACGGATGTCCATATATTAGTGAGATAGATATAAAATGGTTTACTCATATAGAAATTGATTTACTCACCGACTTCATTGTGAAATACATTATGCCTTTATACTAGTGAATTTCATGTGAAGTAGGAGAAACCATGAAAATGATCTTCATTGAGAATGATGTTGGGAAGAGGAAAACACTTAAGTTAACAGAGCCACTTCTCTAGAATTGACCAGAACATCGATCACTCCTGCATTATCTCTTCTATTTTTTTTATTTATTCCTCTTATTGTCTCTTTGGCACGATTGGGAGTATCTCTAAATCTTTGTGTTTAGATTCCAAGACTTGTTTGGGATGAGCTTGCTCCCTTTGAAATCACAATCCTTTTATTTTTTAGCTATATTAGACATGGTTGTATAAACAAATATTTTGGTTAATGTTGTATTTTTTCTAGGTCCTCACCTATTCAATGATGTTTAAGAGTGATGCAGGAGCATTAGCACTCAAATTAGATTTAAATTGTTGATTAGCACAAGGAGGGGTCAAGTTGTGAATATTGTAATATTATCTTGTAATTCTTGGCAAGCATAGGTGAGGAATATGCTTAGTTGTTAGGTGTCAATGAGTGATGAGTTAATGTAACAAAACCCCTTAAGAAATGAGATATTATAGAGAATATTTTTTGTTTATGCTAAGAAGATAGGAGAGTCATAAATTAGGATTTCCTTAGAATAATAATCAGTTACAAGTTTATAGGATTTGAGTAAGTGCCAGATAAGCTTTGAATGGAATTATAAATCTAATTGTAAGCTTCGAAGGAAAGGAGGCCAATTTAAAAGAAAGAATATTAGGCCTAGAGAGATGGGCAAGATCTGAGAAGCAGACAAATTAAAGAAAGAAGATCAGACCTAGAAAGAGAGCCTGAGAGCAGAGAGGGTTCTGTAGAGAGGAAAAGCCCGATAACCGAGAAGGTTTTGCTGAAGAGATGAGGGCCATGTAAAAGCATAGTGTGCAGAGTTTGATTGTAAGCAGTTTTAATGTATCTGTACATTTGTTAATTAATGATAAATTGAATTCATGGGATTGTGTTGTGTCTTTTTTACGAGCTAAGTGATCCGTAAGGAGAAAAAATGGTTTCTGTGTAATAAACCACCGTGGTATGAATTCTGATAAATCCTTAAATGAATGAATAAGTCCTCTGAGTGAATAAGACTTAGTGGCTGGGTAAAATTTGTATGATTCCAGTCTGGAAGTTAATTTGTTGATACTGTGTGAGAACAAATGAAGTGAAAATAATGATTGTGTGCAGGCCGAGAACAAGAAGAAATCTGAATTAGAGATTTGGATAAGAAAATATAGAGGATGTTCTATATTCAGGCTTGAGAGAGCATAAGGGTTATATGAATAACCCGAAGAACAAGCTCAGGAGAGATCAACATTTTTAAGTACCGAATAAAGCTCAGGAAGGATAGAGGAGATGTAGAGTAGCGGTAGTCGAAGAAAACAGAGAAACGACTAAGGCATAAAAGCCTTTAGAATATTTCCAAAGGAAGGGAAATGGATAGAGAGGATTAAATCGCAAAGATCCAAGCAAGACCGACGGTCCAGATTGAGTTTGAAAATTAAATTGGGGAAGTTGCGAAGTGGACACGTGCTGGGCGAAGCAGCCAAGAAAACTTCGTAAATCAATTATTTTTAAATTTATGTTTAAGTCATTGCAAGGTAAATGATATAACTTGCAGTGCGAAGAAGGGCAAGGAGTGAGGACCATTAGATCTAGGCGCAAATCAACGGTGGAGGTTAAATCACAAACATAGTGATTTCGCATATCAGCGATTATTAAGTTTAGGTGTTAAGGACTTCACAAGTTAAACAAGATAATTTGCGATGCGATAAAGGGAAGAGCCACGTGTCGGCCCAGTGCTCAAGCACATATCGCACATCAGTGGTTTTAGTGTTTATTGTTAAGGACATCGCAAGGTAAATGACTGAAGTTGCAATGTGGTAAGGATTGAAAGTTGCGATGTGATGAAGAGGAGCCACGTGTCAGCGGGGTCCATGCAAATATCGCATATTGCATGTGATATGGTATAAAGGTTAACTGGGGGAGTTAAAAGGCGCGACATACGAAATGGTATAGCAAGACCGCTGGATCCAGCGTAGATCAATGGTGGAAGTTACATCGCAGTATCGCAAAGATCGTTAACTTGTGAATCTACGGGGAGCTAAGCTATAAGAAGTGTGAAGCAGTGTTATTGGTCACCGTTTGGGTGGGAAATAACCCACAGGTCCACGGGTTTGTATAAAGTTGTAGCAGTGTAAGCAATACGAGTTTATTTTGTGATGTGATATGGTACAATGATATCATATGTGGTGCATTGGTTAATATAGAGGAGGCGGCCACGAGATAAATTTTTAAGCACATTAGCGAGAAGGGTTACCTTGGGATAAAATGGGTTCCCATAAAGTTTATTCTCGCACATAAATTGAACTGAATACTCTTTTACGAGTGTTGGATCTTCGGGTAGAATTATTAAAATTTTCTGCATATGTGGGTAAAGTGACCTTTGGGCTGCATCATTTTTGGTATCAAAGCAAGTTAATGAAAATTTGTTATAAATGAATATTGTAGAGCTAACCTATGCAGAAGACATTTGTTAGCATAACAGAATAAGGTTCAACGTGAACTTAAGAAGAGATTGCAGAAGCATAAAGAAAGCACAGTGATGGTTTTGTTCTTATGGAGAATGTGATTCGCTCGAATGTGAAGAGTGGATGGAGACTAGTTGTGAAATCATGCAGGTATTTATTTGTTTAACTCTGATTTGAGTTTTTCAGGATAAATCTCTTTTTAGAGAAAATTAGAGCAGGAAGAGAGTAATTTTATTCTAGTAAAGGAAAGAGAGCACCAGAGAACAAGACAATGTTCGGTTAAATGAAGGAGACAGGCCAGTAATAGTCTGTAAGAAAGAAAATTTTGCATGCAAGTGAAGAAGAGGCTTGTAGCCTAAATAGTAAGTTAGACAGTGATAACTACTTTGGTAGGAGTGACTTCATGTAAGTGGTAGCAACAGAAGTGAAAACATGTTAGCAAAATAAAATCAAGCCTTTAGAAGCAGTGATGAAAGAAGCTGGTAAACTTTCTATGTGAAATAAGAGTGTGGCTAGAACCTAGGACAAGAGGACAATTGTGTTCTTACAAGTTCATATGAGTTGAAGCCTAGAAGGAGCAGAGGAATTATCAAAGAAAGTTCCACCGAGGGGACAAGTGACCAAGTATAGAGGAAATCTTGGTGAGATAAGTCATAGCAGGGAGGACTTTCTATTACAAAGGCTTCAGTAAAACTCATAGTGAGTGAGGAACTCATGAATATGAAGAAGAATATGACTACTGGTAGTCATACAAGAGGTTCAGGAAGCAGCCACAAAGTGAAGAAAAAATATGCCAAAGCAAATGGCATATGGAGATAGATGAGTGATGAAGAATATGAGAGAAAGAAATTTGAGATAGAAGTCCATCTGGGAGTCATGATGGAGATGTTACGGAAGAATAAGGAAGACCGGAGGCATGGTTTTCTTATGAGAAGAAAGATGAGGTGGTATAAGCTACAGAAGAGGAAAGAGAAAATGATAAATGCTAGACTAAAGGAATAAATACTCACAATAAGTGAGTATCTGGGAGAAGACTTGAAGACTGAAACTTAAAGTGAGGCCAAGAGGTCTCATAGTTTTAAAACTGACATCTTGTGTATGTTTGCAGGTGAAATAGGTAAAGAAAGACAATTTGTTGATGTTTTCATGAAGGAGGAAAAAGATAGAAAGAAACTTAATTATGTTTTGAAAGAATATGAGATAACTAAGTCTCATGTACATGCACATGTATAGTTGAGTGAAGGTGATATTTTTCAGCATACTGTGAAGGTCGAAAATATAAAATATTTGGCTTATGATGATGGCCAAGAATAAGAAAAAGTGGAGGAGGATATCAACTATTTAATTGATATGCTTGAGGAGGTTGATAAGAATACCATTGAAAATTTTCTGAGTCATGTAGAGGACTTAGAATAGCAAGAAGAAGATTTGGTGACTGGATCATCAAATGAGACCACTGAGTCTTGTGTTTTTGAGATTGATAATTTGACTGTGTTTGCAGGTGTTGCAGAAGGCAATCCATCTCTTGTAATTGTCTTGAATGAAGTTGAGAATTTTCAAGAAAAGTTTGATGATGATTGTCTTTTAGATGAAGATCAAGTTGAATTATTGCAGCAGAAGGAGTTCATAAATTCATTTCTTAGTGAAGAAAGTATCTCTAAGGGAGATGGGACAGTTATGCTTGATAATGAAGAACCTGTTATTGTTGAGGACAAGGAAGAATTGTCTTATTTGATTGACTAAGAGAAGACTGTAGGACATACCTTTAGAACTGTCAAAGTAATGGAGAATTAGAATTTTATTCTGATGAAGAATGAAGAAGTAGTGTCACCAAGAAATTGTACTTGTGACAAAGAAAGAGATAGTGAGGATTGTATAGAGCATTTGGAAGTAGTTCCAAGTGAGATGACAGATTTTTGGTATGAGCTAATTATTTTGGAGAGTAGACTAGCAAGTCAGAGAATGAATATTCTGAATGTACAAATGAAATTGGGTAAAGTTGAGACAGGCATGTCTCACGCTAAAAAGGAATCAATCTTAGAACTGAAGGAAGGTGAGCTGTCTGCCAGGATTAATCAAAGAATTGAAGAAAAATCACTGAAGGTTGTCAAGGAAGAGGAAGAAAGATATGTTGGAATTGATGAACAACATAGTGATGAGGTGTTTGAATGGAATCAGATATAAAATTAATTTCTCAAAGCATTTGAGTATGTTGTTTTTATCAAAGATATTGAACAAAGGTTGTTTGGAGATGAGATGAAAGTTCAGAAACAACAAGAGGGTAAGGATGTAAGGGCAGTAGTAAGAATCCAACAACTTCAAATAGAAGATAAAAAACAACATTTTGAAGATAATTGGCAGAGTGAGTACTAGTTAGAACCTAAGATGGACATAGAGATTGAAGGAATATGAAAGTTGATGATGAAGGTTTCTCAGAAGAAGACAACAATAAGAAAGCAAAGCAGTAGCAACAAGAGAAAGACAACAGAAGAATGTGAGAGCATAACCAATGGGGAAATGCAGCATATAGTATGGATACCTGGAGAACAAAAACCAAAGGCAATGGATCATTACAGAGCAAAGTGTGGGATCTAGGAAGAAAATGATTGGAACACTTGATCTGGAGATCATGATTATTTTCTACTTTGGGAGTCTGATGCAAGAGCATTAGCACTCAAATTAAATTTAAATTGTTGATTAGCCCAAGGAGGGGTCAAGTTGTGAATATTTTAATATTCTCTTGTAATTCTTAGTAAGCATAGGTGAGGAATATGCTTAGTTGCTAGGTGTCAATGAGTGATGAGTTAATGTAACAAATCCCCTTAATAAATGGGATATTAGAGAGAATATTTTTTGTTTATGCTAAGAAGATAGGAGAGTCATAAATTAGGATTTCCTTAGAATAGGAATCAGTTACAAGTTTATAGGAGCTGAGTAAGGGCTAGATAAGCTCTGAATTGAATTATAAATCAAATTGTAAGCTTCGAAGGAAAGGAGGCCAATTTAAAAGAAAGAACATTCAGCCTAGAGAGAGGAGTGAGAGCTAAGAAGAGGCCAAATTAAAGAAAGAATATTAGGCCTAAAGAGAGAGCCCGAGAGAAAAGAGGGTTTTGTAGAGAGGAGAAGCCCGAGAATCGAGAAGGTTCTACTAAAGAGATGAGGGACATGTAAAAGCATAGCATGCAAAGTTTGATTGTAAGCTATTTTAATGTATTTGTACATTTGTTAATTAATGAGAAATTGAATTCATGTGATTGTGTTGTGTCTTGTTTACGATCTGAGGGATCCGTAACGAGAAAAACTGGTTTATGTGTAATAAACCACTGTGGTATGAATTTTGATAAATTCTTAAATGAATTAATAAGTCTTCTGAGTGAATAAGACTTAGTGTTTGGGTAAAATCGATATTATTCCAGTCTGAAAGTTAACATTTTGATACTGTGTGAAAACAAATGAAGTGCAGATAAAGATTGTGTGCAGGACGAGAACAAGAAGAAATCCGAATTAGAGATTTGGAGAAGCAAATACAGACGATGTTCTGTATTCAAGCTGGAGACAACATAATGGTTATATGAATAACCAGAAGAACAAGCTCATGAGAGATCAGTGCTTTTAAGTATTGAGCAAAGCTCAGGAAGGATAGCAGAGATGTAGAGTAGTGACAGTCGAAGAAAAAAGAAAAAGACTAAGGCAGAAAATCCTTTAGAATATTTCCAAAGGAAGGGAAAAAGATAGCCATGATTAAATCGCAAAGATTCGAGTAAGACTGACGGTCCAGATTGAGTTCGTAAGTTAAATTGGGAAAGTTGCAAAGTGGATACGTGTCGGGCGGAGCAGGCAAATGCACATTGCAAATCAGAAATTTTAACATTTAAGTTTAATTCATCACAAGGTAAATGATATAACTTGCGATGTGAAGAAGGGTGAGAAGTGAGGACCGTTATATCTGGGCGCAGATCAATGGTGGAGGTTAAATCACAAACAAAGCAATTTCGCCTATCGGCGATTATTAAGTTTAGGTGTTAAGGACTTCGCAAGATAAAGAAGATAATTTGCGATGCGATAAATGGAAGAGCCATGTGTCGGCCCAGTGTTCAAGTGCATATTGCACATCGATGATTTTAGTGTTTATTTTTAAGGAAATAGCAAAGTAAATGAATTACATTTCAATGCGGTAAGGATTAAAAGTTGCAATGCGATGAAGAGGAGCCACGTGTCGATGAGGTCCATGTGAATATCACATATCGCATGTCAAATGGTATAAAGGTTAACCGGGGAAGTTAAAAGGCGCGACATACGAAGAGGTATAGCAAGACCAGGATCCGAGGTAGATCAACGGTGGAAGTGACATTGAAATATCGTGAAGATCGTTAAGTTGTGAATCTTCGGGGAGGTAAGTTATAAGAAGTGAGAAGCAGCGTGATTGGTCACCATTTGGGTGGGCTATAACCCACAGATCCATGGGTTTGTATAAAGTTGCAGTAGTGTAATCAATACGAGTTTATGTTGTGATGTGATATGGTACGGTGATGCCGTATGCGATGCATTGGCTAATATAGAGGAGGTGGCCATGAGATAAAGGTTTAAGCACATCAGCGAGAAGGATTAATTTGGGATAAAATGGGTTCCCATAAATTTTATTTCCAAGCATAAATTGAACTGAATACTCTTTTACGAGTATTGGATCTTGGGAACGGGCAGACTTATTAAAAGTTTCTGTGTATGTGGGTAAAGCGGCCTTTTGGCTGCATCAAAGAGTCTGATTTCATCCATATCCATGTCCTTTGCCTCATCAACATTACCTATTCCCCGTACATCTATCATATCAATTTCCTTTATTAATGTGTTATTTTTGGATTTTTGTGGAACATTTGACTTAAGAGCTTTCACCTGTAGTTTGCATTACACTTCTCTTGATATGTTTCTTAAGGATTTACTTAATTTGGAATTTTCCGCTATTTTTTAATAAAATTTTCATAATGGTTTTTGGATTTACAGTGCTCCTTTGGTGTTTCCACATTTTTTTTCTTGAGGTTTTGACCAAAGATGTTGGAATTTCTAAAACCCTCATGATCCAATTTCTATTGATTTTCTTTCTTTTTTGAGCTCTAGGTTTTAGGGGACAGTCCATGAAGAGATGGCCATATTCATGGTGTTATCACCAAATTGATCTTGATTGGCTGCTCATCAATCAACTCAATGTAACTCTTTCAAACCACTTCTAACTGAATATTAGCCTCTTCAGTTTAAGAGGGCTCTCTCAAAGGGGTTTTATGATTTTGAATAAGGATAGTACTAGATGGCTAAATCTATGGAAATTGTAACTTGTTTTGTATGGTTGCAGGTTGAAAAATGCAGGCTTGCTACCATTGGGCTTATGGAGTCAACAATCAATAGTCTTAGTGACAATGGTTCTTCACATGTAAGTTGAGGCAGATAGAGGTTTTTAACACAGATAATTCATACACACAACATAGGAAAACATAGTCATTTCACCACTAAAGGAAATCAGAGCATAATATTATGAATGTTGAGTAATTAGAGATGAAATATACTTCAAGTGATTAAAAATAAAGACACATATCAATAAGACATCAAAAACCCCATGAGAATCTTAGGTCTGGAAGTAGAATGTCACTTTGAATTACTGATAATGGTAAAAAAAATACAAGCAGTAATTTGGTGCAATATCCTCCAACCCCTTACTTCTTCGATGTTTTGTCTATAAATATACATTATTTACAATATGGATGATCTGCCTGGTGGCTAGATCCTCTAATTCTACTCTGACACCTATCTCAACTGAAATCACTAACTTAAAATAGAAAACTAACAATTATCCTTAAAGAAAACAAAATCCTAATAGAACTATATCTCCTATTTATTACATTCCTTTAACCTCTTTATGAAACAGTTACATAATGGCTACATCCTAAATGTCACATGCTCAAAGGACAAATCATCAAGTTCACCATCACTTTACATCTTTAAATCAGCCCTATATTTGTGGAACATAACCCTGTTTTTAGGAATGGATGACCTTCATCTTTAACATTGTTTGACTGATGAGCTACCTGCATGGAAATCCCTTGGAGTCATAAATATCTGCTAATCAGGTCCATTGTCATGTTGGAGGTCTCCATCTAGAAAAAAATGTTGTTAAGATGCTCAAAATCCTTCAACAATTTCTCGCTACGAAAATAGGGTAGTTTCGTAGCGAATTTTAGTAGCATCAGAAAAATGGCTTTTCCATCAATCTTCTTGACTTCTTTATTGTTCCAACATCTTTAATATTCCATGAAACTTTGAAAATCATCAATATCCCTTCTTAAAACATGCCAAAACAGAGTTTAAATGCAAAAAAAACACCTACAGGAATTTTCGTAGCGTATTTCTGGCCTCAAGCCTGAAGTACGCTAGAAAAATGTGTAAAAAACCAGAAAATGTTGTTTTCAATATGGTCTTCAAAAAATGTCCTCCAGCTGCAAAATTTGGGTTCTCTGCATGTTATGAACCTCCTAAAGCATATTCCATATCAACTTATTTCTCCTGTGGTTTTTCCTCATTTATAATCAGTTGATTTATAGTCTCTTCTACCACTATCATCTTCAATCCTTTCTTTTCCAATTCCTCATGAATCAAATCCAATTACTCCTGGAGATCTTGCACTTTTTTATTTAATGCCCTGTTCTTGGATTGCAAGTGCAAGTTTATCTTTTTGATGTGACCTCTCCTCTTAGTGGCTGAGTCCACTTTATCAAATTTTCTGTATTGTCCAAGGTATTTGAAACACTTGTGACTTGATCTTCCTAGATTTTCCTCATTTGTTCAAACTGAACCTTATCAACTCTATGTTTCTTTGCCTCCCGCTTCAAAACTAATATTTCCTTACTTGCCTCCTTCAACTTCTCTTTAAGGGTTTCAATTTCTGAATTTTCAATAACATTCTCTTTACCCTTTCTTTCTTTGATAGCCATTTCTTCTTTTGCAGGTGAAGACAGATCTATGATACTTGGTAGTTGGGCAACAACTTCATTGATTTTATTAGTTTCTTTGCTTTCCATGACCTTCCTTGCATGTCTGGTCATTATTTTCCTAGGTTGACAAATGAAACCAACATCATCACCTGCACACTCTAACTTTTTAGTAGTCTTACACTTTTTTAGCTTTCTTCCTCCATCTTCAATGTCTTCAGCTTGGACAATGGGAGTTTCCCCAATGTAAATTGCATGAAATATGTCCTCTAAGTTTCCTTTAGCCACTGTCTCGCTCCTAGTGACTCTTTTGTTGCATGTTTGTTGACTGCATGCTTTTGTTTTGAAGGTGCTATTTTAGGTGTGTCAATCTTCTGCAAAGGCTCTGTCTTCATGCTCACTGATTCTAGAGGATATGATGTATTCCCTTCTTCAAATTCTTCTGCCACAGCTCACGATGAAATGTTTCTAGGTTTGGAAGATTTCTTAGGAGTGACATCATCAATTTCATAACCACCCATGAAAAAGAAGGAAGTCTAATCTCTATCTAGTCTCTTCAATTCCTCTAACACCAATAGCTTAATCAAACCATGATGAAAAAGAGAAGTCTTATTGCCTTCTTTTTTGATTTGAAACTTATCTGACATTTTCCCTAGACTTATGTATAAATAAAAAGGCAAGTCAAGTGACCTCTTACCCAAAAAATGTAGCTGAAGTCTGAGATGATATGAGTATACCATGTGAAACCGTCCTTCACAAGTAAAATACTTCTGGATGATCATCAATAACTTTGAATAATTGTCCTCCATGAAACCCCTAGGGATAGCATTTGTCAAATAAATTTCACTGTGTTCTAGTTTGATGAACTCGTTGAAGTCCTGCATTGTGAATTTGATGCTTTTAAACCATTGTTACCCTCCTCTAGGGATTCTTGCTGCTAATGAAATGATGTCTGGTGTCACTGTAAGGTTCAAAATTCCCACTTTTGAAGATGTTCCTGTGAAGCTATTAGCAAAATCCTTGGAAAGTTGTAGATGAAAACTCTGTAACCTTTGACAGAATTGTAAACAACCAGTTCTTATGAAAACCTCCATGGTAGTTGGGTCTTCATTTACAAAATTCAAGTCCATGGGCTCATACCTGTGGCAATGATCACCTTTGTTTGTTTTCCTCCTTGCAACCATGGGTGCTTTATATCTTCACAGCCTCGCTTGCTTGATGACACCTGCAAAATTAAAATCTGCCAGCAACCTGCTTGGCTCTATGAAGCAGCTCTCCAAAGATCCAATTACATGCAAAGATAAAGAGGAATATGACAAAAGGGCTAATTGGGGTAAGATTTTATGGTTTAAATGACAACTCATGCTTTAATCTTGACACATGCATGCCCAAAAGGGTAATGATCACCTCGAACACGGCTATGTACCTTTGAATTAACCATCACAGACTCGAATGACCACCACCCTAACTCCTCCAATCATGGAATGAAATTTCATATCGAAGTTGACAAGACAGGTAAGAAAACAATTTTTTTCAGCGTAATTAGTTTAACCGATGACAATTTTTCTACGAAACTATTAGGCAGTTTCGTAGCAAAAACTGTTGTTTTGCTGTATAAAATGCTACGAAAATTTGAAAAACTGACACAAGCACCCTTTTTTATTTTAAATGCATGAGGAATGAAAACTGACACTAAATGAAGACTGATGGAACATGAATTGACATAAATGGAGGTTACCATGAAACTTAGGATAGATCAAAACATGTAAAAAATGAAATTTTCCTATACCAACTTGAAAAGGATAAGGAGAGTATACTTTTGATGAGTGAACTATATGACCATGTCATGTAATGTTTCAAAATTTTATGATTGATAACAGTGGCTCCACTTGGGATGGTGTGTCCCCGTGGTACACCAAAGAACCTATAGTTTGAGTGCCATCCATTTTTTGGAAATAAAAACTCGAAAATTTTCCAAGCCTTATTCAAACTCTAATGACCTTCACCTCGGGCTCAAGTTTGACGACCAGCCTATCATTATTAGCAGAAAATCATAATAGAATGGAATATATACAATGGAGTGAAAAATTAGTAGAACTTAAGAGGAATAGTGCTTTAGAAACTTGTCATTGACATACCCTCCAGCATAAGGTTTTCCATCCATCTCATGTAGTAGATAAGTGTTGTTGCCATGGAATGCATCTACTATGAATTTTCCTTTCCAGATATTCTCAAACTTACCATGTTTCCCCTTTTCTTCAATTCTAGCCTCCCACTTCAACACCACATCTTGAATCTGAAAATTTCCTTCTTTGACCTTCCTATCAAATGTCTTATTTATTCTGTTGTTGATGGTTGTTGTATATCTCCTCCCTTTTTTCTTGCAAAGCTATAAGCTGGTTTATTCTCCTATGAATAGAAATAGGCTCCTCCTCTAGTCCTCGTAGCAAATACATAACAGGAACTCTCAGGATGTGGGAAATATGGCTTTAGCTCCATACACCAACTGATAAGGTGAAGTACCAATTGATCTTTTTGTACATACTCTATCAGCCCACAGAGCATACTTCAGCTTTAGATGCCATGATCTTTTGTTTTCCTGCAGTACCTTCTTGATGATTCTCAATATGCTTTTATTATAAGATTTAGCAAGACCATTACCCTGTGGGTAATAAGCAGTAGAGTGTCTAAGTGTTATGTGATACTGATAACAGAAGCTAATCAACCTTTTGGATTTGAAAGCCTGTGCATTGTCAGTGATAATCTTCATAGGACAGCCAAACCTGGACAATGTGTTATTCTCTAAGAATTAGATGATGACTGAATCATTTTCCTGCCTTGTTGGGATTGCTTCAATCCACTTGGTGAAATAATCTATTGCTATCAGGATCCAACAATGATGCCTTAGAGAATATGGGTGTATTTCACTAATAAAATCTAGCCCCACTGTTGGAAATGTGCCTCAACATAAATTTCCATCAAGAGTAAAGGAACTAGCTTTTTCTTACCATCAAAAATCTGAAATTCATGGCAGGAAACTATATTCTTGTAAACATATTTGAACATGGTGGGCGAATGTTCTTTTCTTCAATAGGAATCAACTCTTCATCGTCATATGATAATTCTGAAATTTCTGCAATAAAATTCATATCAAGACAGTCAAAATTGGACTATTCCATTAGCTTCGCTAGCCCATATCCTTTCACCAATTTTGTAGGTCTGATTTCTATATCATACTCCAACAAATTAGCTATCCACTTCCCTCTCTTGTCATCAAGATAAATGTGAGTCAAGATGCCTTTTACCACAGTATTAGGCACAAATGATATGACATGAGAATGCAGAATATAGATTTTGAAATATTTAATGGATTTGATCAAAGAATTTTCCTTTTTTTCTAAGATATTGTACTTCAGCTCTGAGTTAGCAAGGATTCTGCTAAAGAATGAAATGGGCCTCTCTGTACCTTGTTGTCCCTTCTGCAATAAAACTCCAGTAATGGTGTCTTCATATGCAAATGTAAAAACCATAAATTCGTTTGAAAAGTCCAGGCTAATCAGCATTATGGCCTGAGTGAGTGCTTTATTAATTTCTTCAAATGACTGCTTTGCTTCAACTGTCCATTTAATATCAGCTCCTTTCTTCAGAATCTTGGTTATATCTTTGGCAATCTCAGCAAAGTTGGGGATAAAACTTCTAACATAATTCACTCTCCCAAGGAAAGACTGAATTTCCTTTTTGTTCCTTGGCAAGTCAAATTTCTGAATGGAAATAACTCTGTTTGGATCATTCTTTATCCCATATTTTCATATAATGTTCCTAAGAAACTTTCCATAAGTTAAAAAAAAATACTTTTAGTGGGATTAAGAGAAATACCAAATCTTCTATACTTCAGTAGAAATTTCTCTAGATGCTTCAAATGGTCTTCCTTTCTTCTTGAAAATACATTTATGTCATCCAGATAGACAACCACCAACTTATCCTTCTCCTCAGCAAAGGAAATGTCCATTGCTCTTTAAATGGTCGCTTTTGCATTAATCAAACCAAAGGGTATCTGGGCATACATGAATGTCCCCCATGGTGTAGTAAAAGCAGTTTTCTCTTGGTCTTCTGGGTGCACTAATATCTGATTTGTCCTGAAAAACCATCCAGCATAGATATTCTTTGGGAACCAACAATGTTCTACAGAATTTGATCCATATTAGGTAGAGGGTAGTTGTCTTTAAAAGAATCCTTGTTCAAGTTTCTGAAGTCAATGCAGATTCTGATCTCTCCACTCTTTTTCCTAACAGGTACCAAGTTATCAAGCCATTTTGAGAATCTGATAGGAACAATAATTTTTGCATCAAAAAGCTTCTTAATTTCCTTCTTAATCATAGGCATGAGAAATGGATTAATCCTTCTCAATTTCTATTTGAAAGGTTTCTCATTTAATTTGATAGGAATAATATGTTGAATGATAGTGGGATCATATTTCTTCAAATCAGCATAACTCCATGCAAAAACATCAATGAATTTTTTCATCATCTCAATATATTTTGGTTGCATCTCTACAGAAAGAAACTTAGAAAGATTTATCATTTTAGGCATTGCTACTATACCAAGATTACAATTCTCTACCTCTTCATCATCAGCATGCATTCTAGGAGATTTGAACACATCATTTTGGTCAAAAAGATTTTCAAGTGGAATAATACCCTTGGGTATACAATTATTCTTTAGATACAAAACTTGAAAATTACCCTTAGTTTTAGTAAGCATGTTTTGCTAATCTACTTGTCTGCTTTCAAACTCCTCTTTCAACTCTATGAAATTTTTGACTTGTTGGTCATATTCAAACACTTGCCAATGGATGATGTTATCTGGGATAGCAGGCCTATGACGAACTTCAACCTCATACATTTCAGTGGAATGTACAGGGATAACAAATATACTTGTAGAAACATCTAGGCAATCAACTACTGAGTTTTGATCCCTAGTTTTCACAATAAATGAATATTCTTGAAAATTTTCCAACATTTTGATGATCATATTTCTGTAAGCTCTCGTCCTTACATCCTTGGTTTGATATATTCCTTCAAATTTTTTAATAACCAATTCAGAATCTCCACAAACTGAAATTTTTTGGGCATCCAGTCTTTTCAGAATTTCTAAACCCAAAAATAGAGATTCATATTCTACCACATTTTTTATGCAATCAAAGTTCAGTTTGAAAGAAAGGAACTTACTTTCATCATCAAGAGTTGTGATCCAGATGCCTTCTCCAGCCCCCTCTCTTCTAGCTGATCCATCAAAGTGAAAAAGCCACCAGCCCTCTCTTTTTTTCTTCATTGATTTCTTGATTTTCAGCTTGCTGATTTTCAACTTCCTGAATTTTTGCTTTCCTTTCATCTTCTGCTTCATCAATTAGTTCATTGAAAAGAATTGTTGATCCTAATTCAGTCTCAACAACATAAATTTGGAAATTCTAAGGTTTATCCTTACTGCTTACCATATAAGCCATCCTTTTTTCTCTATACAATCTTCTTTTCTCACCAAAAACAGGAATGGTGGCATATGTCAATTCCATCTGCATGGTGCCTTTGATTTTTGCTGCCCAAGATCTGGATAAGAGCATGCCAAACTTGGGTGGAATGTCTGCTACCACAATTTCCATTACCAATTGGCAGGGACTTTTATAAGGCCAACGACAACATCCTTTATCAATCCAATGAATTGAACTCTTTTTCAATCAAAAGAAAATAAATCTTTCTATGATCTAGTGATTTCCAACCCCATCCTCTCCATAATCACTTTAGGCATCAGGTTATGAGAAGCCCCTAAGTCCAACATGGCATTGTGTAAGGTCATGTCATGCATACTAAGGTTGACATAGAAAGGAGGTACTTCTTCATTCTACTCATATTCCAAGGTCCCAAGTATATAGTTGGATGGTCGTCTTGTACATTAAGGATGTCTACATATCCTGGTTGATAATTCAACATTTTTACAATTTTACTTCTGTATTCATTTACCTTGAAAATTTCTCCAAAAAGGGATAGGGATCTTGATTTTGGAAATATCATTCTCCAAACTGAAAACAGAAATAATATTTTCACTCTCTTTGATAGGAGGAGGAGGTGGTGGATCTTTCCTAGACTCAACTGCTTTAGGAGCATCTTTCTTGGGTTGTGTTTTATTTGCAGTAATAGGGACATTTCTGTTTCTGAGGTTGTATTTCTTCTGCATCTCAAAGATTGCATGTTGATAACCCTTAAGATAGTCAGATGGTTCCTCACCCTTGTTTAGATCATGATCAGACTCATCATGTTCTTATTTAGTCAAAAACATTCTAGAAATGTTTTCATGTAGGCAATGAATTGAGTCTTCTTGAATTTCAAAGTGAGTTTCATCTTCATAAATTAAGTTCTGCTGAAAAGGAGGCCTCACTTGAGGGTCAAGTTGATTTCTGTTTTCCGTTGGTCTTTGGTTATTTTGAGGTCTTATAAATTGTTGGTTTCTAACTTGTGGCTCATGTTGTGGAGGAGGTGCAGAAACATTCCCAAGGGTAAGTCTATCCATAAGTTTTTCCATTGTCTTCATCATGGAATCAAATTTATAATCTGAGGTGGAAGGCTTTTCTTCTTCTTTCAATTTTGTTTTTCCCATCTTGGATTTCTTGGCTGCTATCATATTCACTTCCACTTTCAAAACATCATTTTTAATTTCTTCAAGTGAAGGGGATTCTCTTTCTCTAAGCAGGATAGAGAAGTCATATTCAAATGCCTCAGCATAGCGCAATTGAGCAGCTCCTAGTGGAGGTTTAAGATGAGTAGATATAGAATCATAGACTTTATTAAATCTCTTGCAGAAATTTTGGACAGTTTCATCTACATCTCTTTTCAGACTATTCTACTTAGTGAGGGCTTGTACAAAGTTTTTTCTATTTCTCAATTTTCTCAAGAAGCTATCCTCAAACTCATTCCAATTATGCAAGCTTCCTGGAGCTAATGCTTTAAACCATTTTCTGACTTCACCAGTGAAACTCTGAGAAAATAGTCTCATTTTGACATCTTCATGGTCAACCTCCTCTCTGTCTATAAGTTCATTGAATTGGTCTACATGTTCTTCAACTGTAATTTCTTCATCACTTCCCCAATTTTTTATTATAGC
Organism: Pinus albicaulis; assembly: GCA_034641835.2. Taxonomy (NCBI): domain Eukaryota; kingdom Viridiplantae; phylum Streptophyta; class Pinopsida; order Pinales; family Pinaceae; genus Pinus; species Pinus albicaulis. The sequence continues at coordinate 1,953,655,629 of CM076575.1, forward strand.
AGAGTATTTACTTAGGAGGGACTTAAGGACACCTAGGAGAACAAGTGGAGCATACCTAGCAGGTGCAGTAGTAGGTGGAGGTGGAACATTTCCAGCCATGATGACAAGGACTGTGGTATTTTTAGGGACAACAGTAGTAGAAGAAGAACTGTTAGGAGGTGTTGTAGTTGGTCTTTGTAGTCCAGTTAAAAATGAGTTCCAGTCTGGTAAAGGAATACCAGATTTTCTTCTTAGTAGGATTTCAAATGCGCCTAATCCCTTCAAATTATCCAAAGATTCTTTCTCTAACAATAACTCTGATGTGACTACCCCCCAAAATTATTCTTTATATTTTTGGGTCACTAAGGTTGAGGTATCAATACCTCTTCTTTGTAGGTCTAAAAAAATCTCAGTCAGTTCATTTTCATTTTCAGACCTTAACAAGACTTCCTGAATTTTATCATCAAAATTTTTATCTTCAGGACTTCTTAAAATTAATGAGGACAAAACTCTTGAATATGATGGAGTACCTGATTTTGAAGAGCTACCTTTAATGCCTCTGGAAATTCTGTTTGGATTATCCACAATAGCAGGTGGGTTAGGATCTGGATTTCTCCTCGTGTATCTCATTCTCGAAGCCACTTTTAAACATGATTTTTTGAAATGGAGTCACCAAGGTAGTTGCAACCTCGAACAGATTCTGAGCTCCTACTACCTCCATTATTTTAACTTCAATGTTTGCACAAAAACTTCGGGAAATATGTCTTCAGGCTCCAGGTAGACGCACCAAAATGTTATCACCAAATTGATCTTGATTGGTTGCTCATCAATCAACTCAATGAAACTCTTTCAAACCACTTCTAACTGAAGATTAGCCTCTTCAGTTTGAGAGGGCTCTCTCAAAGGGGGTTTATAATTTTGAATAAGGATAGAACTACATGGCTAACTCTGTGGAAATTGTAACTTGTTTTGTATGATTGCAGGTTGAAAAATCCAGGCGTGCTACCATTGGGCTTATGGAGTCAACAATCAGTAGTCTTAGTGACAATGGTTCTTCACATGGAAGCTGAGGAAGATAGAGGTTTTTAAGAGAGATAATTCACACACACAACATAGAAAAACACAGTCATTTCACCACTATAGGAAGTCAGAGCATAATATTATGAATTCTGAGTAATTAGAGATGAAATCTACTACAAGTGATTAAACATAAAGATACAGATCAACCTCATTAGAATCTCAGGTCTAGAAGTAGAATGTCACTTTGTATTACTGATAATGGTAAAAAACATACAAGCAGTAATTTGGTGCCATATCCTCCAACCCCTTGCTTCTTCGATGTTTTGTCTATAAACAGACATTATTTACTATATGGATGATATTCCTGGTGGCTATATCCTTGAATTCTACTCTGACACCTATCTCAATTGAAATCACTAACTTAAAACAGAAAACTGACAACTATCCTTAAAGAAAACAAAATCCTAATAAGACTCTATCTCCTATTTATTACATTATTTTACCCTATCTGTGAAACAGTTACATAATGGTTACATCATGAATTTCACATACTCAAAGGACAAATAATTAATTTCACCATCACTTTACATCTTTAAATCAACCCTATATTTGTGGAGCATAACCCTGCTTTTTAGGAATGGATGACCTTCATCTTTAATGTTGTTTGACTGATGATGAGCTGGCTGCATGGCACTCCCTTTGATTCATAAATCTCTACTAATCAGGTCCACTATCATTTTAGAGGTCTCCATCTAGAAAAAATTGTTGTTAAGATGCTCAAATTCCTTCAACAATTTCTTGCTACGAAAACAGGGTAGTTTCGTAGCGAGTTTTATTAACGTCATAAAAATGGCTTTACCATCAATCTTCTTCACTTCTTTGTTGTTCCAAAATCTTTAGTATGCCATAAAAAATTTCAAATCATCAATTTCCCTCCTTAGAACATGCCAAAACTGAGTTTAAATGAAAAAAAGCACCTACAGGAATTTTCATAGCGTATTTCTAGCCTCAAGCCTGACGTACGCTATGAAAATGTGTAAAAAACTAGAAAATGTTGTTTTGAAAATGGTCTTCAAAAACTGTCCTCCAGCTGCAAAATTTGGGTTATCTACATGCTATGAACCTCCTAAAACATATTCCATCTCAACTTATTTCTCTCATGGTGTTTCCTCCTCATTTATGATCAATTGATTTATAGGCTCTTCTACCACTGTCATCTTCAATTCTTTCTTTTCCATTTCCTCATGAATCAAATCCAATTGCTGCTGAAGATATTTCACTTTGTCATTTAATGTCGTGTTCTTGGATTGCAAGTGCAAGTTTATCTTTTTGATGTGTTTGACCTCTCCTCTTAGTGGTTGAGTCCACTTTATCAACTTTTCTGTATTTTCCAAGGTCTTTGGAACACTTGTGACTTGATATTCCCATATTTTCCTGATTTTTTCAAACTGAACCTTCTCAGCTCTATGTTTCTTTACCTCTTGCTTCAGAACTGATATTTCCTTGCCTCATTCAACTTCTCTTTAAGGGTTTCAATTTCTTATTTTTCAATAACTTTCTCTTTACCCTTTCTTTGTTTGATAGCCATTTCTTCTTTTGCAGGTGAAGATAGATCTATGATACTTGGTGGTTGGGCAACAAATTCATTGATTTTATCAGTTTCTCTGATTTCCATGACCTTCCTTGCATGTCTGGTCATTAGTTTCCAAGGTTGAAAAATGAAACCAGCATCATCACCGGCAAACTCTAACTTTTTAGCAGTCTTACCCTTTTCAGCTTTCTTCCTCCATCTTCAATGTCTTCATCTTGGAAAATGGGAGTTTCTTCAATGTCAATTTCATGAAATATGTCCTCTAAGTTTACTTTAGGCACTATCTAGCTCCTAGTGACTCTTTTGCTGCCTTGTTTGCTGACTGTCTTCTTCTGCTTTGCAGGTGCTATTTTAGGTGTGTCAATCTTCTGCAAAAGCTCTGTCTCCATGCTCACTAGTTCTGGAGGAGATGATATATTCCCTTCTTCAAATGCCTCTACCACAGCTGGTGATGAAATGTTTCTAGGTTTGGAAGCTTTCTTAGGAGTGACAACATAAATTTCATAACCACTCATGAACAAGAATGAATTCCAATCTCTGTCTACTCTCTTCAATTCCTATAACACCAATAGATTAATCAAACCATGATGAAAAAGAGAAGTCTCATTGCCTTTTTTTAATTTGAAACTTATCTGACATTTTCCCTAGAATTCTATATAAATAAAAAGGCAATTCAAGTGACCTCTTACCCATAAAATGTAGCAAAAGTCTGAGATGATAGGAGTAGACCATGTGAAACCATCCTTCATAGGTAAGATACTTCTGGATGATCATCAGTAGCTTTGAATAATTGTCCTTCATGAAACCCCTGGGGATAGCATTTGTCAAATCAATTTCACTGTGTTCTGGTTTGATGAACTCTTTGCAGTCTTCCATTATGAATTTGATGCTTTTAAACCATTGTTCCCCTCCTCTACGGATTCTTGTTTCTGATGAAATGATGTCTGGTGTTATTGTAAGGTTCATAATTCCCACTTTCGAGGTTTTTCCTGTGAAGATGTTAGCAAAATCCTTGGAAATCAGTATATGAAAACCCTGCAACCTTTGACAGAATTGCAAGAAAATAGTTCTTTTGAAAACCTCCATGGCAGTTGGGTCTTCATTTAGAAAATTCATGTCCATGGTCTCATACTCGTGGCAATGACCACATTTTTTTGTTTTCCTCCTTGTAGCCATGGGTGCTTTATATCTTCACAAACTCGCTTGCTTGATTACACCTTTAAAATTCAGATCTGCCAACAACCTGCTTGGCTCGATGAAGCAACTCTCCAGAGATCCAATTACATGCAAAGATAAAGCGGAATATGACAAAAGGGCTAATTGGGGTAATATTTTATGGTTTAAATGATATCTCATGCTTTAATCATGACACATGCATGCCCAAAACGGTAATGATGAACTCATACATGACTATGTAACTTTGAATTAACCATAACAGGCTCGAATAACCACCACCCTAACTCGTCCAATCATGGAATGAAATTTCATATCAAATTTGACAAGATAGGTAAGAAAATAGATTTTCATAGCGTACGATTAGTTTAACCTCTCACAGTTTTTCTATGAAACTATTAGGCAGTTTCGTAGCGAAAACTATTGTTTTGCTATATAAAACGCTACGAAAATTTGAAAAAATGACACAAGCGCCCTTTTTTATTTTAGATGGAATGAAAATTGGCACTAAATGAAGACTGATGGGGCATGACATGACATAAATGGAGGTGACTATGAACCATAGGATAGGTTAAAACATGTATAAAATGAAATTTTCCTATACCAACTTGAAAAGCATAAGGAGACCTTATCCTTTTGATGAGTGAACTATATGACCATGTCATGTAATGTTTCACAATTTTATGAGTGAAAAATCATGGCACCTGTGACATTTCAACAATGCATGCTCATAATCTAGAGGTCATTTCCAAAATTCATCGTGGTAGGAGATTTTAATTGATTCCAACAATGGTTCAGATTTATTCATATACACATGTTCTAACATATGAGGTGTAGCATCCTCGCTTGATCACTTCAGATATTTTCAAAAAATCTCAAATTATGTTCCAATACCTTCTAAAATTTCCTCCTCCCAAAATTCAGTCGGTGGAGAAATTAAGCGAACCCAAATTGGGGTTGCTAAGAATTTTCCTATTCCAAGCTATACATTTGTTTCTAGAATTTCATGAATAACCTCACATTATTGAAAATATATGAACCATTCTAGAATACCCTGTTTATCTCTTCCATATTTACAAAAATAATTTTAGAGAAACCCTTTTCTCCAAAATTAAGATCAATGTGTCCTTTCATCAACCATTTTATTTGGATGCATCCAACTAGTGGTCGTAGCTCCATTAGCCAATTTTCATTGAACTTGCATATTAAGGCACAATATTTCATTTGTTGAATGTAGCTCTCAATTTCTTTTTATTTTACTTTTTATTTCAGATCCCGGCTTAGCTTACTAGCACATATCTCTTACATATGGTTTTTCCAATTCACCCCTGATGGAGGATCTTCTTTGTTTCTATTCATGACTTTGGAAAAAAATTCAATCAATCTGGTGCTTTCATTTTGTAACACTCCCTCCTAGTGATTAAAGGATTCTTGAGTTGTGGGAGGTGTTGAATATCAGTTAACCTAACCTCCATGGTATGTTAGAAATATGGGATTACAAAAATCCTCATATTCCAAAGTTATAAGAATTAACATATGATATCACCATTGCATTGATATCATTGATAGTTTTCTAACGCTATAATTGTTACCTCAATTCATCTCCTCGGTTTAAATTTATGCTCATTTGAAGTTTGACCAACTAGATAGTGCCACGTTAGTAAGGAGTACCATGCGGAACCTATACATGACCCATGTTGACCTGCCATGTCATCCCTAGTAGTATTACCTATCACGTTTCCTACTTGACATCTATGTAGATATGTCTTTAGCCTATCAACACCTTCCACATGTGCTCAAGGTTGTGGGATCCACTAGTCTAACTCCATTGCATTGTCAACTATTCACCATTATAAATGACTTGCCTCACCACCTCATCTTAGTCACGGGTATTTCTAATTTGTTTTCATTTCAAATCTACCTAAAGCACCTAAGGCCATGAACACATCATCCCAGTGAGGTCCCACCCATACATGGTTCATCTCATCGTGACTCCTTCTGACATCACCCCATTTCAATCTATTTAAGATCATATGGGAATGCACAAGTAATATCAGAGTTGAATCCATCCAAAAACTTGTAAACTCAAATACCTGGGAGGGTACCACCCATGCTGACATCCTCTCATCCACGATACTTCCAAAGTATGTCTATTTCAAACCTTATCAAAGAGCCCAGGACCACACACACATAATCTTGATCTTGAATCCATTTGACTTAACCTAAATTCAAATCCAATTAGATAGGTTGAGGCTTTATGCACCATCCCAGGCTCAGCTCCTTTGACTTCACCCAACTTAATCTACATAGAGAGTTTGGCTTGTAGGCCTATAGAACCTATCATGCCGCATTTTAACAAAAAATTAATAAGGAGAGGCAACCACCAAATCTCCCTCTCACAAGACTTAAAGCCTAAGGTCCCAAGGTTAAAAGACCATTGATGGAGAGAAATTACCAGCAACGAGGCAGGATATCCAAAAAATTAGGAAGAAAATGGTTTCTAAGATAATATAAGGGGACACAAGAAAACATAAAACTCATACAACGTTCAACATAGTAAAGGAAAAGCACTAATATACTCAAACCATGTTGGACTACTAACAAAATCGTTCAAATAACCATGTGTATTCGTTTATTTGACTCTGTAGCTTGTAGTAATGACAAAAACACAAATATTTATCAAGCAGTTATAACCATCATAGAAATAGAAGAAAGAATTCATCATGAGCATATAGGAATACCAAAATTCCTTCATCTCTAGTGTAAAGACACAAACCTATATTTCACATATTAAGAATTATTAATCATAGATGGAACAAGTATATATAAGAATAGGTACACTTATCTGATTAAATTTAATGGTTGGCAACTAACAGAGGGACTTAAACTCTCCACCCAACTATAGGTTAGCTACACTACAATATTTCCTATATGTAACCACCGCAAAGCCAAATTCAGATTTTGAGGAGTTAATTGCATAAGGGAATTTCTCACCAATAAAACGTTGACTAGACTGAAGAGGGAGTGCATTGTCTAACTCGTTTATTAACTACATCCTACAGCAGACACCGTGGTGACTATGTACCAATCTATAATAGATCACAAGGTTTCACCCAAGGATCAATGATTTTTTCTCCATCCAGGAGGATGATCTTACTCTAAGCGTACTTTATCAGTTGGATTCTCATGGTAGGAACTATAGGAGTCCAAATCCAACTTCCATGTGGTTTATTATATTACATGGAAAACACTTAAGTGATTACTTAGCCTCCCTGGAAAGAATTTGGTGGTTTATCAAAACTTTTTAACAAACACCTAAGTGTATTTGCTTTCCAATTAGTTTATCAACCTACCAAAAAACACCTTGGTGGTTTATCAACCCATTCAACAAGTCTTATGGTTCATCATATCTCTAGCAAGAACTTAGAGGTTTATGAACTTACTGAACAAGAACCAGGTGAGTAATTATCTCCACTGAGTTTTCACTAGGCCATCATACATTAACACGAATACAATGGCCACACTAAATTTATAGTGAACAAAATCACATTACAAGGAATTGTGTGAAAATGATACTCCTCTCTCCAATTCTCTTCTCTTATGTGTTTATGTGTCATTCCTTTGCTTGCATGCCCTTTATATGCATTTTTTATATGTTTTTCTTCATTACCCAAATATTCTTCTATTCCCTTTACATGTTTAATTTCCCAGCATATCCCAGAAGAATAGGGAAATTATGGGTCTCATCCTTGACTTCAGACTGACCGTACACAACCTCAATGCCTCTTGAGCAGATCATTAATTCGTTAGGGAGATAGGTGGGTAAAAGTAAATGAATTTCCTTGGGTTTTGATCTGAATCATAGCACAACTACTTCGCCCCCCTCGAAACTTTGAATTTGTATCATATCATGGTGACGTGTACATGGGGTGTAGAAAAAAGGGTTTTTATAAATGTCAAAAACTTAAAGGAACACCATACTCAATGTTCTTTAAACAAAACACAAAATGTAACCATGATATTTCTATATACAATACTTTACATTAATTTACATACTTTTTTATCATCCATTTCCTAGGTGGATTCATATATTTGAAATTTTTTCCACTACATCGTAACCTATTATATTAGTTGATCTCATAGTGTAATCAGCCTACAATATAGAATATATAGTGGATTGGTTGGAATTATACCTGAGATTCCACTTGTATTACTAACCAATAAATGATATGATAAACATCACGTAAATAATTTTTAAGAAAAGAAATGTGGAAAACATAATGTGCTTTCACTGTGGGTGGCAAGGCTAATATATAAGACATTTTCCAAAAAATTTCCAAGATCTGAAATTGTCCACAAAAACTTGGTGCCAACTTGGAACAAGACCCTATTCTTAGTGAACTCTTTCTTGGTATAATATGGAGATACACATGCTCTCCCACTTGTAATTTCTTGTGCATTCTTTGATGATCTTATTTTTCCTATCTTAGAGTACCTTTATTTTATGCCTAAAATTAACTGCCTCTTGTTTCATTTCCTTCATAATATCAGGTCCAAGGACCACTCTAGTCACTAGATCATTCCAATTGATGGGTATGTTACATTTCCTACCATGTAGAGCCTAAAAAAGACTCATCTTTAGTAACTCATGATATATATTATTGTAGGAAAATTAAACTAAAGGTAGGAACTCTTCCCATCTCATTGGTTAATGCATGACATACATTATTAACATGTCTTCTAGGACTCTATTTAATCTTTCAACTTGTCCATATGTTTGAGGATGATCTTCCATGCTAAATTGTACCTCTATTCCAAAACTAGAAACAATGCTTTCCAAAACTCTGAAGTGAATTTGGCATCCCAATCCAAAATGATGTTATTAGGGATGTCTTGTAATAAAAATACCTCTTTCATGAAAATATGAGAAATATCAATTTCCTTGTGGTTGGGATTAATAGATATAAAATGGGATGACTTTATCAACTTGTCCACTACCACCATTACAACATCATGTTGTTCAGATGTATTTAGAAATCTTGTGATGAAGTCCATGGAGATGAATCTCCACTTCCACTTAGGAATTTGAATTAGTTGTAATAATCTGTTGGATGTGTACACTCCACTTTAACTTGTTGACATCCCTGACACCTGACAATATAATCAAAAACTTCTCTTTTAATTCTTAGCCAATAATACATTTTATTCATGGTTTTCATAATTTTTTAATAACCGAGATGACTTGAATAAGGTCTTTTGTGAAATTCATCCAATATGATCTTCTTCAAGTTTCCCATGCAAGGCACATACCATATATCTTTTAATTTCAACATACCATCATTAGTGAGTGACTAATTCTTACTCAATGATCCTTCTCTCTGTTTTTCCAAGAATTCCTCCACATTCTTATGATTCTAATCTTAATGGAAGGCTGCTTTTATCCAGTATTTGATATAAAATTTATAAGCACTTGTGGCTACCACATGAATCACTTGCATGCTTGTAGAGAATGCATCTACTACCTTTTACTTTTTTCCTTTAATATACATGATTTAAAAATCGAATTCATGGATCAAGGATAGTCATCCAACTTGTCTTGCAGTCATCTTGGGTTAGTCAAATAAATATACCATCCCTCCATGATTTGACATCAAAACAAACTTCCTCATGTGTAGGTAGTAGTAGTGCCTCCACATTTTCAGTGCATGCATTATTGCTGCTACCTCGAAGTTGTCATGAGTGACATAATTTCTCTCATGCCCATTTAATTTGTTTGATTCATAAAAAATCACATGTCCTTATTGCATTCAGACTCAACCAATCCCCTCCTTTCAAATATCTATGAAAACCCAAAATATTGTTTTGGACCAGTTATTCTCAATATTGACGTATGTGTGAGAAGTTGTTTTAATTGATCAAAACTAGTTTCACACTATGATATCCATTGGAACTTAAATCCTTTCCTTGGTAGGGTTGTGATCAGATGTCAAATCATTGAAAATTTTTGAATGAACCTTCGATAATATCTTTCCAACCTTGTAACATCCCTAACCACCTACTAGGAAAATCTACGTAACCATCACCCAAATTTCACCAATTAAATCCACCAATATTCCTACATAATCATACACAATCCACGATTTCCAATGTTAAACCCTAGGTCATGGCCAGATCCATTGGAATTATATAACATGGGTAGTAACCCTAAATCAAATCCATTGAAATAATGTATATTTAATGAGTATTTAGTGCATTTCTTCAGTCATTAATACTTACAAAACACTTAGGTTTATCCTTACAATAATTCATATTTATATGCAACAATTACAATTTACTACTCACCCAATAAACAACATTTAACTAGGATGCAATGGAATTAACAATGAATTAATCACATTAACATGAATCCCCAACTAGGGTTTTAGTAAAACAACATACAACTATAAACATAACAAATAATTATAAAGCACAATGGGACACCTAAATAATTATAGGTATTTAACAAAAACCCATGAATCTAGCGTTCCAACCATAATTTCATAAATCATCATAACAATTTTCTATCAAGAGATATGGAAGAAAGAAGATTAGAAGGAAGAAGCAATAAGCAGAGCGAAGAACACAAATTGAAGATGAAGATTTGTGGTAGAAGTCTATGAGTGAAAGAATCTTTGAAGAGGAAGTTGTAGAAGACATGATGATATTTCTTTTCAGAACAAATACAAGATAAGTTAGTGAAAATTTCAGCAACAACAAGTAAACACATATGGAGCTTACATTAAGAAAGCATAGCAGAAAATGAAGCAGTTTTTAAGATATAGAATTTGAAAGAAATGAAAAATAAAATGAAAAATTGTGAAAGGTTTTTTAATTCATTGTAAGCATAGGGAAGACTTAGACCAACAGGTATGTTTGAGTGATGATTTGTCAATTTATATTGTAATCCTAGCAAGCATAGTCATGTTAAGTCATGTTTGAGTTATGTTGAGCCATAAGGTCATAATTAAGGGGGAGAGTTGGAATTGTAATTACCCTTGTGTGCATGTACCCTTGTGTGCATGTCATGCATGAATATAGCGGTTGAATTGAGTTGAGATGAGTCGAGTCCAATATTCAAAGTACAAGTTCATTCTATATTTGGAAGAGTTAAATTTAGTGAGTGTTTTCATGTTGAAGTTAACATTAGTTGTTTTGCGAGTAAGAAAGTATAAAAGCATAAGTCTATTGTATTATATTCAAGTTTTGTGTGATCAATAAAGAAGAGGAACAACTCATAATATTTTTTGTGTCGACTTTGTGCCTTTCCTCCTCTACCTTCCGATAAAGACTTCAATTCTCAAGCAATCCCCATCGATGAAAGGAAAGGATTCTTTGGGTTTAGGATTGTGGAATTTGTTAAAAAGATGAAGTGAGCTCATTAGATGTTGTTGGGCCTAAATTCCAAGCAAATATAGTTGAGAAATGGCACCTCCCTACACTTCTCGATTTTCAAGAATGAGAATCTACACATTGTGGGGATTCAGCGGCCGGTTATGCTTTTCATTCATGGTTTCATGGCACAAGATATTGTGGGGTGGGATGCCTCCCAAACCAGTACTCTCGAAAATCATTTTCATATTCTCATTCCAAATCTCATATTTTTGGGGGACTCTGCCATAACCAACTCTAAGTGCAGCGAGATCTTTCAAGTGGAGTGCATGAAGGGTATGTTGGAATATATGGCATGGAGAGTGTGATTGTGGTGGGTCATAACTATAGTGGCTTCATTTCTTTATGGATGGCACAAAAATACCCTAACCTCGTCTAATGCCTAATTATCATTAGTTCCAATTTGCATGAATTCGTCGACCAACAGTTGTCTTCTCCAAGAATCAGGCTTCGCCAACATCAAAGACGTCCTCCTTTCCAACAATGCCAAAGACCTGAAAAAAGGCATGGATTTTACTATTTAAAATATTCAATGGCTTCCTACTTTCATATACACAAACATGTTGCAGGTACAACATAATATTAATCATGTTTATGTAATTAAATTCTCTAGCCGCAAAACTCACTAACTTTGAATCTAAATATTTTTGAAGGCCATGGGAAGAAATAGAAAACATATAGAAAAAATCACAAATTCTATTGTGATTGGGTTAGAGAAATTACAACAACCACTACCAATATTGAACCATGTTGGTTTTTTGTGCCATACATTGGATTTAATCATTTCCTTTCATCTATGTTTGCAAATGTGTGATTAAAATTTAGGAATCTTTTTATCTCAATAGAAACAAGAAGGTTGTTCTAATAGTTCTGGGTGAAGAGGACAAAATATTCATATTGTAAGAAGCTTATGTTCTATAAAGGTAACAACCTTTTTTTATCAAAAAATATTTCTAGGATGACATTTGGGTAATGAAGATATTATTGTTTAGATGGATCAAACAAAAATGGTAGTTGAAGGGACTTGAGCTAGGAGAAAAGAGTTTTTTTTTTTTTTTTCCAGTTATTTTTGTAAATATGAAAGACAAAAAAAATTTATTCTATAGTGTCTCATATTTTTCAATAATGTGGGATTATTTATGAAATTTTAGCAAGAAAAGGAGAACCTGAAAAGGAAAATTTCTTGATAGCCCTAATTTGGGTTCGTGTATTTTCTCCACCAGGAGAATTTTGGGAGGAGGAAAATTTAGAAGGTATTGGAACATGATCTAAAAATATATGAAATGACCAAGTGAGGATGATATAGCTCATATGTAAGGACATGTCTATATGAATATTTCCCAATGAATATTGGAGTCAATTGAAATCACCTACCATGATGAAGTTTCGAAACAACCTATAGATTATGACCATGTACCGTTTAGATGGAACAGGTGCCATGAATATGGCCATGTCTTCAAATATTGTATCCTAAATCTCAAGGAGGAAAATAAATAAAAATAATAGAAATTGGGTAATGATGATTTTTAGAAATTCCAAGATCATTTGTAAAACCTTCGAGCAAAAGATATGACAACACTAGAAGAGCCCCTTAAATCCAAAAACCATAATGATGCATTGTCTAGAGAAGAGCTGGAAATTCCACATTAGGTACATCTACAAGAAAATGATACAAAAAAATGTAATGGAAATAAGAGGTGGAAGCTTATATGATAAAAGTACTAGAGGAATCCACAAAGAACATGCTAATAGAGGAAATTGATATGCTAGATGTACAAGGAACATGTAATGTTGATGAGTTGGAGGACACTGAAATAGATGAAATCACACTCTCATGCATCATTGAATAGGTAAGGAACTAGGAAAGATATTACATCAACAAAAAAATAGTCAAAAATAAACGGAATGAGATTTCAAAGGGAGAAAGTTAATCCCCAAGAAACCTTGGAATCCAAAGACAAAGATTCAAAGAGACTCCCAAGCATGTGAAGGAAGAAAAACAGATAGGATTGAAAAACAAAAAAGAGTTAATACAAGAGTGAGAAGGATACTTTTCGTGCTTTTTCTTACTTTACTTAAAATTCATTATTATTATGGCATAATGTATCCCATAATGAAGTCATGGTGAGTAGATCTAACTAAATAGATATTGTTATATCTATCTAAATAATATATAGACATCAAGTATAAAAGATATCAACTTTTATTGTTGGTTTAGTTTACATTGAGACAACTCTATATCAAATTAATTAAAAATTAAAAATCTAAAAAAATTAAAAACAACATAAAACTTACATAGATAAAATAAAAATAAATCTATATATTTATATATTAATTATTTTTATATATAAATCAAATATACCTACCTAATTTAACATAAAAAATTATATACTTTACTTTCTTGACCAAATGCTAAATTCATAGTTTGAAACCATCTCCGTTAGTAAAAATATATATAATATTTTTTTATTTTACATATAAACAAATATAAAAAGACTACTAATATTAAAAAACTCTTGGGAAAAATTAAATATATTATATTTTAATATATTTTAACAATAAAAATATAATTTATAAATCTGATTGACTTTATTGTAACTTATCAACTTTGCAAACAAAAATGATTAATTGTTTTATACTGGTGAACTTTGCAAACGCAAGATGTGTTCAAACTTATTCCCTTCATTTAACTTAGCCTACACAGTTAAATAATTTAGGTAATATACAAAGTTCATTAATTTTGTTACACCAAAATGAATAAACTCTCATATAAATATATTTCAGAGCACTAACAAAACAAGTACGATAAATTTTTGAGATAAATGGCACTCATTGACTCTGACAAGATCTTCGCCTACAAAAAAAAATCAAAGAAAAACATGCTGCAAATTTTGCTGAAAGTAACATTTCCACGGTTCAAGACAACATTGGCCCTCAATGTATTGAAAATCTTACGGAATGGCTCTCAATGCATTGACGTAGGGGATGGTGAGCTGGCAACGCCTATCCATTCGAGTTGTCAGCTCACAGTTTTGTTGCAGGTCATCAACTCATATTTTTGTTGTTATGGTTGTTTGAGATAATGCTTATATTAATGTTGTGTGCTAAGTTTGAGGTTTTGTAGAAGAATATTGAGATTTTTTTTTTAACCTAATCTCCAAGATTAGAATTAGTTGGATCTCACTCTTGTTAGCTCCCTGTAATCAGCGAGATTGGCGAAAGTCCGGTCGTAGGGAGAAACATCGTTTCAACCACTTTGGGATTCTAGGATCTAGCCCTCTTGAATCCGGAGAGGGATCTCTCCACTAAGTGCAAAGATGGATTTGTCTTTGAAGTTTGGGGTAATGATATTAGGCTAGTTATGAAGGCCAAGGGTTTTGTTTGTTTTTTGGATGGTTGAACATGATTACTGTTTGAGGTGGAAAGTTATACTCTAACTATATGTATCTTTGTTTATTGTGTGGAATACATTCAATTATTGTGTGTTAATATTGTGCAATGGATGCTCTTCCAATTTTTCATATGGTATCAGAGCCTAGCTATTCTTAATCCCTCACAGGAGTACTCAGGAAGATGAAATAGTTTGGGAGATGTTCTCTGTACATACGTAGATTAGGATTGTTGAATTCTTTTGTTTGTGAGAGTGTTTTGTGTTCATTGTTTACTTGTAGGTCTATTTTAGTGTTCTGAGGTCCAAAGGCATATTAAGCGATCGTCAATTACCGTGCTCCATATTGACCGATTGGCATTTGATTTTGATATGCTAAGTCCAAGTTGTAAATTAGAATTCATCGGGTCACGCAAAAATTTTCAGTCATTAATGATTTTCTACAGTAAACATTTTTATCACGGACGAACCACTTTTTCAATATATACTCAGCAGCTTCAGACGAATCAGTACCGTGTAACGTGTCAATGTTTTACCTACCCGTTGGATCACCAAATGTGGAGTTAGTGGGGACGAATTTCATAAGAAGACGATCTCACATGGGTAGATCTCTATGCTTCTCAAATGAGGGCCCGTCGACTGTACTTGTGGCCACTGCGTCTTTTTGGCTTTTGTGGCAGTAGCATTTGATTGCTTCTCATAATTTCCTGAAGACCTTTGCTTTCGATCCCAGAAATGCGCCTAGATATGTTTGTTTTCTGCTGGAAAGGGCAAGAAGTAACCGATCTTAATTATGACACAGATTTTGAGTTTTCTGTTTTGAATAATAACAATGACCGGCATGCAATCTTCGAATAAGTTCTGCTATCTGTTGCTGACGAATTGTTCTTGGACGGAAAATTTCAACCCAATGAAGGCTTCCATGGTGGAATTGGAAATCAATCTTCTTTTCTTAGCGCTATTTGCGCGGATAGTTCAGGATCGAGCGATATTTTATTTTGTTCGAAGTGGAAGTCGGTGATTTTTAGGGCTTCCTGTAGTTTTTTAATGTTTCGTGCAGCTGCTGGGTTGCAGCCGCTGTAAAAACGAAATCCGTGAAGAACTTTCACTGAAGCTATTTTGATTCAAATCTACAGATATGAAAGCGTTTTGAGAAGTCTAATGTTCGATTGATCACTGGAGGAGTTGTTGGGATAGCCACATATGGTGTTCGGGATTCTAATCAAACGCTGCCATTGTTCGTTATCACAGCTGCTGAAGAATGTGCTGGGCTGAAAGTCATTGAAGTTTTGAAGTCATGCATTCGTCAAAGTTTTACATCAAATTTGTTATTTTTATATTGATTAAGTTGTAAAGAAGAACCAAATTTTGAACATAGTGATGTATTTCAAGCTTTTAGTTCTTGCATGTTCTTCGGTGCCACAAGAGCTTTCACTAGTTTGATTATGTCTAGTATGTTATAAGTTGTAGACTCTTGTTGTACTTCGGTGCTCCAAGATCGAAAATTACAGGTTACCTTTACCTTGTGAGTTTGTAAGTATGTAGAAAGGTAAGTTGTTTAACTGATTGCTAAAAAAATTTTGTACTTAGATCGATGTCCTATATAGTTGTCGAAATTTTCTCTTCAGGATAATTTCACAAATGGAAGTGTATCAATAAAATGGTTTAGTGTCGAGACTATCCTTCAGGAGGTTGAGAAGCGTCAGTTCTACAAAGAATTTCAAAGATGGTCAGAATATTTTGTACTTTAAATGTGTCAAATGGGAAGCTCAAAGATGTGGAGAAAGAAAGAGCAAATTCTGGAAGATTCAGAGTGGATTTAAGCGCTGATGAAGACCAGTCAGACAAAGACAAATGAAAAATTTTGTAATTGTGATTTCAGTGTTGTAATTTTTGAGATGTAAGCATTAAAGGGGGGTGTTTGAGATAATACTCACATTAATGTTGTGTGCTAAGTTTGAGGTTTTGTAGGAGACCGTTGAGATATTCTCTCAACCTAATCTCCAAGATTAGAATTAGTTGGATCTCACTCCAACTATATGTATCTCTGTTTATTGTGTGCTATACATTCAATTATGGTGTGTTAATATTGTGCAATGGATGCTCTTCCAATTTCTCATAATGGTTTCACTAAATATATATCAGGGTTCCATGAACATAAATATTGCATATAGAAAGACCAGAAACATAAGAGATTGATATTAACAAAAAATAAAAAAGGTTTGTGAATGTTTTTATCAAAGTGTTTCTCTTGTAAATAATGTGTACACATCTCTAAGTTTGTGTAAGTTAAATTGTAGAGAAGCTACCATATAGGAATTTTTATTGCAGGAAATTGCTATGTTTGCAAGTTGATGTGCTTGTTGAGCTATAGTTATCTAACGTTTAGCAAATGGAAAAGCCAAGAAGCTAAGAAATTCAAAGAAATAACAAGAGCTGTTTCATATCTATTTTAAGGAATTGGGTGACAAAAGGCAAAATAATTCCTTCACATTTTTTGCATAAAGGAATGCATAGGTTATAGCATTGTTCCCCTCATTGTAGATGAAAAGATAGCCAAGGAGGCTCAAGATACCCTTGAGAGGAGTTTTGGTGTAAGGGGGAGTATTCAAGTTGAATATGAAGGTGAATCTATAGCAACAAGTCTACAAAGAGATGAATAATTTGGTGAAGGCCACTTGAAAGTGGATGACAATGATGACTGTGAAGAATTTGCAGAAGAAGCAGGGAAAGACCACATAGATACTCCTGAATTCCACTGTGCATAGCCACAAGTGGATGAAAATCAAGTGAATCCAGGAATACAACTTGCTAATGACAAATAAGTTGTCATTGGAGCAACAAGTGTTATGATGAATCCAACAATTAAATTTGTAGATGTTAACTTTGATGAAAACCAATTGGATAATGATGAATGGTTGCATATGATGAAACAAAATCATTTTATTGATAAACTAATATTTTGTGACAAAAGGCCACTTGGGACTGAAAACAAAGTGGCAGAAAACCTCTTTGAAGCAGCTGAGGTCCATAAAAAAGTTGAAATGATAGAGGCAGAGAAGGAAGCACAAGAGGAGAATATTGGAAAGTGTAACTAGGTTTGGTCTTCATAATAAATTGTGATTATGAATTTATGTAATGAAGAAGACAAAGGTAGTAAAATGTATTTTGCAAATACTTGCTTCATGGGTTTCATGAGCAAGGAGTTTTTATTATAGGTCAAAGACTTCTTCTTGATGTCTTGAGGGATTTTTCATCTTGTCATAAAGTGTATAATTTAGAGTCATGTATATGAAGTGTTGTTACACTTGTAAAAGATCATTATTGATGTAAACATTGTGCCTCAAGACCTTGTAAAAAAATTCTAGAAGATGTTGGAAGATATCCATGAACAAGTCGGCTTAGATTATGGTTAAAGGATGCTCCCTAAGTCGGCCTACTAGCTATAGGTCACGTCAGCTCATTCTCAATGGAAAACCACTATATATACCCATGTGGACTTCACATAAAATATATACATAAGTTCATATTACCTCTATGGAAAAGTGTGAGGTTAAGAGTTGTAACTTAGTGCGAAAAAAGGTAATATTCCACCAAATAGGAGTAGCATACAAGCTTGGATCAGTTCTGTAATAAAGTGCGAGAGAAGGGCTTGTTTCTGGGTGCATATGGGTGAGGCTAATCAATGATGAAACAAGGAAATATTATATTTGTTCTTGGATTGTATATGTTGTGATCATTTCAGGAAGGTCGAGGATGGTTTAACGACCATGATATAGTATAAGGTACAGTGCGAAGTGTATAAGATCATCTACATGGAGAGAAGATTAATAAAGGCAAGTCATACATAGTATTAAGAGAAGGGTTAATACAATATGATCTTGGATCATATGTATCTCTCTGTTGAGATTAGTATAACACATAAATGAAATGAAAGTGATTGCAATGCCAAGGAGGAATATTATAACAAAGGATCTCAGACTTGGGTGTAGAAAGAAGGTATCTTTAGGAGGCTGAAGTTAGATCAAAGGAAGGCTGGAAAGATAGTGACCGAGTCTCCCTAATAATGGTGCAGTACAATGTAGAAAAAGGAAGATCAACCTAAGGAGAAAAGAAAGAGCAGTGAAAAGGTCTTGGAGGGACATTTCTTTCAAGAGTTTGTGTCATGGTCATGGTACTTGTCAATTGAATACCTAGAAGAAGAATTACTTTTGGGTTTTCCTCTCCAAGAGGGAGAGGTTTTGGCCCTAGCTTGAAGAGCCAAAATTCTGCATCTCTTGTGTTTTGATAATTGACTTGATGAAAGACATAATAATCTAATGAAGATAATATCTAAGTTATAGAAGCATAATAGTTCTAACACGGGCATTTATCAAGTAAGAGAATTGAATTAAACTATGCCCTAATAAATTATCAACATTTTTTCATAGCTAAGGAAATGAAGATAACAAAAGGCAATTTTGCAAGAAGGAACAAGGTTCAAGCTTCAAAGGAAACAAGAAGGATCATTTTTTCTAGAAGACATCAAATAAAAGTAAATTTTCTACATTAAAGAAAGGGATCGATATTGAAGAGTCAATCTTCATATCTAAGAAGATATTTACTCATTCAAGAAGGAGTAGTTTGAAGAAAATGGAGAAATCCTCAAGCCATTTCAAAGAGATCAAAGACCTTACTCAAAGGACTTACACAAGAGGAAAAGAAATATCAATGAGGTAATAATTATCTTCAAGTAATATAAAGCTATCTTGTGATTAAATCAAGTTAACATTAGTGAAGAAATCATCAAATCATCATTTTTATGAAATCATCATCAATCCATCCTTGATCATCACCATCAAGGATTAAAGGTGATCTAGCTCTTTTCACCTCTCTTGAAGAAGCCAATCTAAGAGGGATATCTTGCTTCTATATACATCATAATCAACAAAGAAGTTGGTAGAATAAGAGAAACATCTACTCAAGTAAGAATCTTTATGACTTCATCTGAATCTGTCAAAATGTATTTTAGCAAAGAAAGAAACAAACTAGTTGGAGTTTCAAACTTTCTTGCATGGAATAAAAGGAAATATATAAATATTATTAAGAAAGAAGTCATGAAAAATACATGAAGGGAGACATAAGATCCCAAAGGATTCTTATAGAATCCATAAAGGACTCTCTCATCCCCTATGTATCAAAACTAGAATATTCAACAAAAATATATGAAAAATTGATGGAGCTATTCTCGGTGAGTACTACAGGAGAAGTAATATCTCTGAGATAATAACTCTACATGTTGAAGATGTTAAGAGAAGGAATAAATTTGTACTTTATGAAGTACAAGATCAACTACAAGAATTGGGGAAAGTAATTCAGTGGTGTTGAATTCTCTACGGGAGGGATTGGGAAAACTTCACTTCAAGTATCTATGGGAAGAAATAAGCAACACCATTCGAGGATCTATTGTCTCTTTGTAAGATAGAAGAGACAAGGTTAAAAGCTAATTTGGATCTATACTAACATAGCTACAAAAATATGAAGAGTTCAGTGAATCCCACTTGAAAGTGGGTGGCAATCATGACTATGAATAATTTGAAAAATAAGTAGAGAAAGAGCACACATATGCTCTGAAATCCCACTGTGAAAAACCACAAGTGGATGAAAATAAAATGAATCCAACAATAGATCTTGTTGATAACAAAGAATTTTTCATTGGAGCATCCAGTGTTGTGGTGAATCGAACAATTAAATTTGTTGATGTTAGCTTTGATGAATATCAATTGGCTAATGATGAATGGTTGCATATGATGCAACAAAGACATATTATTGATAAGATGCTATTTGGCGAGAAATGGAAACTTGGGTTTGAAAACTAAGTGGAAGACAATGTCTTTGAATCAATCAAGGTTCATGAAAAAGTGGAAGTGATAGAGGCGGAGAAGGAAGCACAAGAGGAGAAAGCTCTCATTGCAAAGGAGAAAGAATAGAATCAATATGGTTTTGAAAATATTTTTAAACTTAAAATTGTTTTTGAATGTGTGTATGTTAGCAACAACCAGGAAGAAGAAACACCATTTGAAGATGAATCAAGGTTCCTTGAAGCATGGCTTGAAACACCATGTTTTTATAAAGTATGCATTGAAGCTTCAGAAATGAATGTCAAAGTCAACTTGGATGATGAAAAAAATAATGAAATTTTCATGTATTGGAGTCTTGAAGAGATAAATTTTTATTATAGACCTATGTTGCAACAAATTATTCACAATGAACAGAACACAATCGAAGATAAAATGTGGCAGCAATCCACAAACAAGCCTACTTTTGAATAAGTAGAGGAAATACATGGAAAACCTGGAACAATGGAAGAAATGCACCA
This sequence comes from Pinus albicaulis, assembly GCA_034641835.2. Taxonomy (NCBI): domain Eukaryota; kingdom Viridiplantae; phylum Streptophyta; class Pinopsida; order Pinales; family Pinaceae; genus Pinus; species Pinus albicaulis. The sequence continues at coordinate 1,953,676,566 of CM076575.1, forward strand.
AAAACTAAAATTTGATGCCTACAGCAAAAATAAAGTCATATCAATTAGGAGGCTACATGATTTAGAAGAAAATGAAAGAAAATGAAATTTTAGCTGATGTCAAATATTTAAAATTGTAATCCTAGCTGAGACTGAGACTAACAACCCTATTAGAATAAAATTGTGTGGTTGTAATTAAGGGGGATTGTTGGAGAAACTAATTCCGACCACCTGGTAGGTGTCATAATGTAGGTGTCATAGTTAGTTTTAGTTCATTTGAGTTCAGTTGAGTTCTAGTTGAGTCTCACTCTAAACATTTATTATTTTTTTCTCCTATGTTATATATTTTGTTGTTGATAATATTGAGAAGGGAACTCTACACCAATTTTTTCAATATTTAACATGGTATCATAATTGATCTACATAAGACTCCTTCAGAGATAAGAAGAGAACATGAGTGAACATGACACAACCATGAAAAACCTCCACTATTTAAAGAATCATATGACCAAGCCATTGAAGGCCGAGATATGGATTGTTTCCTTCCTTTGAAAGAAAAGGCCATTTTTTTTAAAATTTCGTGAAGTGCAACTAGAGTAACACAAGATAAAGCATTGAAACAGGTGTTACTAACATAGCAGGGAAGTGTTTACTCTAAAGAGTCAAACTTCATCCTTTTTTTCCTGAAGTGTGGGTCTTCCAAGTATAAAGCGATGGTAAAGTTTTTATTCTACTACGTGGCTCTTGCAAATCATATGGAAGAAGATACCATTGCACCCCTGTACAGAGAGAAAGTACGGTGGATATGGTAAAATTACATGGCTAAGATTTTTCGTGGATTAATCACTCTCACATGTGTCGAAAACTGCAATGACAAGTCTTTAAAGCACACAACACAGTTTTGATAAGGGAGAAATTTTGAAGTCCACAACAATATAGTGTAGGGAACACAACAATGAAACATGCATTAGTGGCATAAAATTCGAAATTCCGCATCCTCCAGCCTTAGTTAAAAATGAGCCCAAATTCAAAGGTGAATCACTAAAAGTATATGGTGTAAGGCACATTATAAAAGGTGTCATTGTAAGTCTTTGATTTTTTAAACCAATATTTACTCTCTTATACTATTGGAATGTTGGGTTTGATGTATTTATGAAATACAATGAGCCACAAGACTTTTATGTTATAAAAGGCTTTGCATTTCAACTTGTGGCTGTGGTGAAAGTTTATTTTAAGATTTTAAAAAAATGGGCTGATGTAGATTTTTTTTAAAGGGGCTTCGTTGATAGTTATTTTAAAAAAGGAAAAAAGAAATTCCTTTTCTCTTTAAGAGGGTCTATTAAAATATAAAGGGACATTGTTCAGATCAATTGTGAGGATTGTAATATTTTTTTTTTAAAATAGGGTTTCTGAATTTTTTTATCAAAGTGTTTCCCTTAAAAAGAATTTGCAGACATGTCTATTTTGTTGAAGCTCAGTAGTAGAGAATCCAACACAAAGGAATTTTTATTACAAACAACTGTTATTTCTGCAAGTCGATGTGCTTGTTGAGTTGTAGTCAGCCAATGCTTATAAAATGGGAAAATCCAAGAGGCTCAGAATGTCAAAGAAACAACAAGATTTGTTTTAGATATATTTGAACGAGTTGGATGACAAAAGGAAAAATATTTCCGTTCTCATTAAAATCCATAAATGAATGTGTAGATGATATCATTCTTCCCCTCATTGTAGATGAAAAGACAGCTAATGAGGCTTGGGATACCCTTGAGAGTAGTTTTGGTGTAAAGTGGATTATTCAAGTTCAATATGAAGGCAGATCCATTGCAGAAAATCTATAGAGAGGTGAAGATTTTTTAGAATCCCACTTGAATGTTGATGAAAGTGATGACTATGAAGAGTTTGTAGAAGAAGTAGAGAAAGAGCACATAGATATGCCTAAATCCCATTGTGCACAACCATAAGTGGATGATAATCAAGTGAATACAATAATAGAGCTTTTTAATGACATAGAAGTTTCCATTAGAATAGTCAATGATATGGTGAATCCAATAATTAAATTTGTTTATGTTGAATTTGATGAAGACCATTTGGCTAATGATGAATTGTTGCATATGATGCAACAAAAATATATTATTAATAAAATTCTATTTTTTCATAAAAGGACACTTGCGTCTGATAACCAAGTGAAAGAAAACCTTTTTGAAGCAGCAAGGGTTCAAAAAAAATGAAAGTAATAGAGGAAGAGAAGGAAGTGCAAGAGAAGAAAGCTCTCATTACAAAGTAGAAAGAATATAATCGATCTAATTCTGCAAATATTTTTAAAATTAACTTTGATTTTGAATGTGCAGATGTTAGAAGCAAACAAGAACAAGAAACAACATTTGAAGATGAATTAAGGTTCCTTGAAGCATGGATTACAATACCATGTTTCGATAAATTATGCATTAAAGTTACGAAAATGAATATTGAAGAAAACTTGGATGATGAATACATTAATGAAATTTTCATGTATTGGAGTCATGAAGAGATAAATATTTATTATATACATATGTTGAAACAAAATATTGATGATTAAAAGCACACAATAGAAGATGACATGTGGCAGTATTTCACATACAAGCCTACTTTTGAACAAGTAGATAACATACATGGACAACTTGGATCCATGGAGGAGTTTCACAAAAAACTGAAATTTGAAGGCTACAACATAAAGGAAAGGTTGAAGTGATTAAAATGCTATAGGATTTGCAAGAAAGGAAATTTGAACTGAAGTCAAATTTTTAAATTGCAATCCTAGTTGAGACCCAAACCAACAAGGACCTTAGTTTCAATTTTTGTGGTTGTAATTAAGGGGGAATGTTGGAGAAAGTAATTCCAACCACCTGATAGGTTTCATAACAATAAATCTAGGTGTCATAGTTAGTTTGAATTCAATATAGCTCAGTTGAGTTTTAGTTGAGTCTCACTCGAGTCATTTATTATTTTTGTGTCCTATGTAGCCTATTTAACTATTGAGAATATTTAGAAGGGCACGTTGCTCCACATTTTTCAATCTTTAACAAAAATGAAAGGATTCATTAGATTCAACACTGTATAATTAATTAAAAGGTTGACACAAGCTCGGTGGTTCTCGCTCGACCTAAAGTTGAAGCATATATATTTGAGAAATGGCACCTTGTTATGAAACCAACTCACAAAATGGAAGAAAAGATAGATCAATGCCCTAAAAATCAGCCTCTTCGAGGGGGAAACCTCCTTTACATTACATAAATGAAAAAAATCAATGATACAAATGAAAAAACCCCCTTTCCATATATATGAGTCCATGGGGTCACAATATAATCCTAGCCGACCTCACAATAATAATGTAAGGGCACAACAATAACAATATGATCTTTTATGGGGCACAATAATAACAATATGGGGACTACATGGGTACACCAATAACAATAAGGGGGCTACACTATCAACAACAAGAGACAACCCTAGTAATATAGGGACCTAACATGCCCCACTCCTTAAAAAAATCGTTGTCCTCAATGCTTGAGTAGTTTGGGATGCTTTTGTATAAAATAATCATCCTCCCATGTGGAATCTTTAGTGGGTAAGTTCTTCCACTTGATAAGATACTCTAAAATTGAAAGATTTCGTAGCTGTCGAGTTCTTGTTTCTGTGACTGCTTCAGGTTCCAAAATGATTTTTCCTTCCAAATCAAGTTTTGGCAATATTGCTTGAACTGGAATTTTGTCACCTATAGCCTTCTTTAATAATGAAACATGGAAAACTGGGTGCACTTGGGAAGATGCAGGAAGCTCCAATTTGTATGCCATAGTACCAATATTTTGTAACGCCTTGTAAGGACCATAGTAATTTGGCGATAATTTATTATCCTTCTTAGCTTGCTTGAGGTACATTTGTTTGTATGGTTGTAGCCGTAAAAATACCCAGTCACCTACATCAAAACTTCTCTCGCTCTAATGTTGATTTTCCTGTTGTTTCATTCGATTCTGTGCCAAATTTAGGTTATCTTTTAAGAGTTGGAGAACGTGTTTTTCATGCTCAATGTGATCTTTGACTGTTTGAACCTTAGAATTTTCTCTTAAATATTGTGTGCTGGACGATGGATGATATCCATAAAGTTCCATAAATGGGGTCTTTTTTGTTGCAGTGTGGAAGGAAGTCTTATACCACCATTCAACTTGAGGTAACCACTTGACCCATTATGTTTTTTTATCAAATACAAAGCAACAAAGATATCCTTCCAAACATTTTTTCACTATCTCAATTTTCCCATTGTATTGAGGATGATAAGATGATTTATGAGCTATTTGAGTACCCAAACAAGAAAATAATTCCGTCCAAAAATTTCTAGTGAAAATTGGATCTCTGTCGTTTACAATAATCTTTGGGTTTCCATGTAGCTTTTGAATTGTTTCCATAAATGCAGTATCAAATGTACTCACTTTAAATGGATGAGATAATGCACAAACATGTGCATAATTGGTAAGTCTAACAACTACCACCACGATGAAAATTTTTCCTTCAGATTTAGGTAAACCTATGATAAAATCCTTTAAAACCTCCTCCTAACGTTGACTTGGAATGGATAAAGGTTGTAGCAGACCCGGGGTACTAATTGTCTCAACTTTATTTTACTAGAAAACCAAACATTCTGCCACAAAATTTTGAATATAAGATTTAAGGCCATCCCAAAAAAATTATTTATTCACCCTGTGGTATGTTTTTCAAAATCCTAAGTGTCCTCCTAAGGGAGAAGTGAGCAATTCTAAAAAATATTTATTTTTATTTTGGAATTTTTATAAAGATATAAGTGATATTTGTACCATAAGGAATCATTTTCCAACTAAATGTATCATATATACAGGAATCTTGCTACAAATTTTGAATGTCTGTGCACACTTCTTCATCATTATTCATTCCTCCCTTGCTTTTTTTATCCAATCTAGTTGGATAATAGAAATGGCACAAATCAATTCTTCCACATCCTCATCCTTTCTTGAGAGTGCATCTCCAACAACATTTAGCTGCCCTGTTTTGTAGATGATTTAAAATTCATGACACAACATATTTATGACTCATTTTTGTTGCTCTTCTAAGGATAGTCTTTGTTCCAAAAATTATTTAAGACTATCATGATTAGTTTTTATCTTGAAGTGTTTTACCATTAGGGACGATTGCCATTCCTTTACTACAAGTAGTATTTCTAACATTTCCTTCTCATAAATATCTTTATGTAAATACTTTCCTTTGATCGGACGACTTTCAAAATAAATGGGTATTCCTTCTTGCATCAAGACAACACCAATTCCACTTCTTAAGGCATCACATTCCAAAAATAAAGGTTTTTTTGAAGTCTGGCATAGCTAAGATCGGTGCTTGGCACATCGCCTATTTAAGATATTCAAAGGCCCTAGTTTCTTCAGGCGCCCATGAAAATGTATATTTCTTCAATAATGTTGTTAGAGGTGTTGCTATTCTCCCATAATTCTTAAAAAACTTGCGATAATACCCTGTTAACCCAACAAATCCTTGCAACTCCTTTATGGTTGTGTGGACTTTCCATTCCTTAATGGTTTTAATTTTGTGAGGGTCTACCTTAACACCCTCCTGAGATACAATATGACCTAGATATTCCAACTCTTATACTCCAAAAAAACATTTGGAGGTTTTTGCATATAATTTTTTCTCCTCCAATAGTTTGAGCACCCTCTCAACATGTTGAACATGATCCTTCCAAGACCTGCTCTAGATTAGTATATCATCAAAAAATACTAACACAAATTTTCTAAATAAGGGTTCGAAAATGGAATTCATCAACCTTTGAAATATATAAGGTGCATTGGTAAGGCCAAAAGACATGAATAAAAATTCATAATGAACCTCATGAGTTCGAAATTTTTTTTTTGGAGTGTCTTCAGTCTTCATTCTAGTTTGATGATATCCTAAACGAAGATCCAACTTGGTGAAATAAATTGCTCCATGTAATTCGTCTAATAATTCATCAGTCACATGAATGGGAAATTTATCTTTAATAGTGAGCTTATTGATCTCCCTATAATTCGGACACATGTGCCATGATCAATCCTTCTTGTGCACCAATACTACTGGAGTAGAGGATGAACTTTGACTAGGTTGAATTATACCGACCTCTAGCATTTTTGCAATCATACTTTAAATTTCGTTGTTTTGGACATAAGGATATCTATAAGGCCTAATGTTTGGAGTAACACTTCCTGGAATCAAATGAATAGCATGATCATGATCATGAATAGGTGGGAGTCCTTTGGGAGTTTAAAATACCTTGGAATGATTTTCCAAGGCTTTTTGGTGATCTGGAGAAATAGATGATTTTAATGTTGGAACTTCTAGTGAGCATAATTGTGCAATTACACCTTGTTGTTCTTTCTTCAGAAGATCTTTCATGAAATTAGTGCTTATTATCTTTCCCGAATTCCCTGTGATACCCCATAATTCAACTTCCTTTCCTTCCGAAAAAAAATTTCAAGGTAAGTTCTTGAAAATTAAAAGCTATTGTCCCCAAATATTGTAGCCATTGTACTCTTAGTACAACATCAGCACCACCCATTGGAATGGAAAGCAATGGAATTTTCAATACATATTCCCCCATGGTTAGCTTGATATTATGGCACTTTCTAGAGAAATTTAGAGTTCCTCCATTTGATACCATCACTTGACACTCTGGTGCTGGGTATAGGAAGCAATTATGTTCCTTGGCTACCTTACAATGAATAAAATTATAAGTACTACCCGAATCAAACAACACGATTACATTTTTTTCATGATATGTCCTTCTATATTGAGACTTCGAGGAGTGGTAATTCCTGCCAATGCATTACAGGATATGGTCAGATTCATTTCTTCTTTCTATAGGGTTAGTTCTTGGTGTATATCCTCTTTTTTTGAAGTTTCTTTTTCATTTTATTCCTCCTCTTCACAATCTATGTAAAATAATTTCTTCTCAACAAACTTATGATCTTTAGTGTATTTTCTATCACAACTGTAGAAAAGAATTTTCATTTTTTTTCTTCCATTTTTTGTGGTGTCAACGTTGTAGGTTGTGGAAGTCTAGGAGTAGCAACACCTCCATCTTTATAGTTGTGAGTGGTAGGCTTCCTTGTCACCATAATTTTTCTTTCAATTTTTCTTTCCAACCTGAATGCCTTCACCAATCAATCAGGTTCCCAAAGGTGAACATCATGTTTGATGTTATTCTTTAAAATCCCTATGAAGACATCAATCTTGTGTTCCTATAGAATATCAGTTACCCTTATATTCAATATTTGGAAGTCCTCAATGTGCTCCACCATTGAACCCTTTTGTTTGAGATTTATCAATTGGGTAAAGAAGGTGTTGCTCTTTCTATCCTCGTAATGTGCTATCATTTCCTCCATAAAAATTTACCAAGTGAAAATTGTTTTATGAGAGAAAAGTCGTCAATACCATACAAATGTATTGTGTTCTAAATATAAAGTTACACTGTGGGCCTTTTACGTGTTTTTCACATTATTGAGATCAAAGTATTGCTCCATCTGTAGTATCCATGTTACAGGATCCTTGCCATCAAAATTCCTCATATCGATCTTTGGAATATGGTTGGTATTCAATCTAAGATTAGAGTCTATGAAATCATGATTAACATTTATTTTGGTCTTATCATGAGTTTCCTTTACTAACTTTTTTCCATTAGGAATCTTTTCTTGTAGCAACTTTGCCAAACCTTCCTTCAAACCTTCCATGTCTTTCTTCAAATCTTCCATGTTGCCTTCTATACCATCGATCATAGCTGCCATGCCATTCTTCAAACCATCTATCTTAGCTTCCACACCATTCATATTAATTTCCATTCCTTTCTTTAAACCATCCATTTTAGCTTCCATTTCATTTTTGGTTACTTTTTGCGACAATGACATTTGTTTCACATGGTCTCGTAATTTTGGTATATCATGTTGCACTTCTTCCTCTTCATGCGTCATAGTAGAGTTATCTGACGGCTTAGTAGGAGTGGAATTATTTTTGGGAGGCATTATAGAACCCAACACTGATATATATGATTCAATATTCCCTTGGGATCACTTAAAACTAATTTTTCAAACAAAAGTTATGCAATTTAAAAACAAAAAGATACACACCTTTTTGTTGCTTTTAAAAAGCTTGATATTGAAACTGATGTACCTTTGTGATTTCAAATCCCTGATATTTGAGCTTCAATATTGTAGTAGCCCTCTGAGTCTTCTTTCCAATGCCACAGGTCAAACCTAATTTGGTGATCCAGGTGGCTCTGAACACCCTCAAAATACCAAGAGGGCTCATGATAGGTAAAAATTCAAAGTGGTTGTATGACTCTCAAATCAGGTTTAGGTTCAAGTATTGTTTGTCTTGATCACAACGGTGCGAATAGTTCTTCAAACCGAGTTCGAATATGAAAGTTAGAGCTATTCAAAGTTATGGGGTTGACAAGGTGACATGGCAGGTTAAGGAGGACGTAATTTTGCAAGATTCTGGCCAACTCTTGTCAGATTCTAGGAAAATTTGTTGGATCCGTAATTTTCCTACTACCGCTAAAATTCAAGTATTTTAAAAATGTGTGTTTTTTTTAATTAAAACAAAAACATATAAAAGAGGGTTGGCAGGCCACCAACCCCACCATCCCCATGCAACCCATTTCCCATATAACCACATGGAATAATTTATTAAAAGGTTGGTTGGGGGGCGGGTGATCAACCTCTCCACCCCTGCATTAGCCCGTTATCATATTACATTGAACGGTGGATAGGCGGTTGGGTCGGGCCGCATGGGAGCGGACCCGCCCATCTGAACAACAATATACATTATATATGTGTGTGTGTGTGTGTGTGTAGAACAATAGTTAATGCGGGGTCGATTCGGGTCGGGCCACGTGGAGCGGACCCGCCCACCCACCTTTGCCTATATTTAATGCATTTCAACATAAAAAGGAGAGGGGTGGGATTTGATCCCCTGACCCCATATCCTCCAAAATTGGATCTTAATCAATGTGACAACTGATGGACCTTGTAAAGTCTACCCAATCCATTACAAATAAACTCAAATTTCTGTCACTATGGCAGAGGACATATACCTGAGGAGTGGCACGTGGGTTGAGATTTATTAATATTTTATTTTCATGCAGATGGAACCTTGAGCCAAATGCAGGGGCAGTGGAACCCTGATTGAGCATCATTTTCAGGAGGGCCAAATTTTCCCAGTGTCCAAATTGGACAAATTTTATATGGATTTTATACCTATCGGCGACACGAACCTGATGGCGGTGTCAGTTTCTGCAACAAAGATCTCGATTTTTTTTCCATTTTCTAGAATGGAATGATGATATTTGTTTTCCGCATGTGGACAGTCGATTTCATGCCATTCGATGCCACAATTTTGATGCTGCATTCAGATCTAGCAACTAAGTGACTTATTCTTCAACCAACATCATAGTTGAGGTATATGAAGTGTTGTTTCCATGTACTTCAGTGATATTTTTTGAGAGATGCTTTATGTCATGTTGATTCCTGCTTGATGTATGATGCAGAATATTGATGTTTATTTGTTGTTGTCTTTTCCTGTTTGATGTAAGATGAAAAATATTTATGTTTATTTTATGTGGTATGTATTTTTCAAGGATGGTTATTTATGTTGTGATATTCTTTTTTTGCCTTGATGGCAGGATACTCTTTGTCACCATGTGTGAAGTTGTCATGCTGATAGGAGGTGTGTGATGAGCAATAGTTCCTTGTAACGGAACATCTCATGGAGAGACTTTGCCACTCATTTTGAGGGATCATTTCCTTGTACGACATGTAAATAATTTCCATGTACATCATCACCAGTTACAACACTGAATGAAGTAGACAACACCATCAAGACACCAAGGCCCGAAGACATAGTCCACGCTGGACGAACTCCATTATTAAACGTTTTTCGTTTTTGTTGTGTGATTGTTGACATGTTTTCCTCTTGATTATATGTACATATAATTTCATTAATGCTTTGATAAAATTCAATTCTAACACATCAGACAAAGAAAAATGTCTTGGTTAAAAGGGTACCAAAAGTTTACCTGGATCATTTGGATTCTTCAAGGAAAAGTTATGCCCAATCTCTCATAATGGCCAAATTATGGATTGGTTCGGTATAGCGAACTTTTACAACATGACATTTGTCATTGTTTTGTCTTTCAGCTCTGAATTATATAAAAAAAGAAACTAAATTTCATGTACTTTCGACCACTTTTTATAGAATTCGAATCTGATTCTCAAAGAGAAATTTTGATGATTTTCGCAAGGTCACCTCTTTGAGATGAAATTCAGGATTCTGCAAAAACCCTAACTACCTCAGATCATATCTCCGAAAATATAGCGAACCAAGCGCTGATATTTGTACAAGGTGTTCTTAGTATTTGGGTCAAGTGAGTTTTTTTTGAAGCATCTGAATCTTCATAGACAAAAAGTTATAGCAAAACTTCCACAATGACATGTTTGCAGCAGCAAAACCCTGGAATCAAAATCTCTAATACAAAATGTTATGAAACCAACTCACAAAATAGAAGAAAATATAGATCAATGCCTTAGAAATCAATCTCTTCGATGGGAAAAACTCCTTTAAATTACATAAATGAACAATTCTTTGATGATACAAATGACAAAACATCCTTTCTATATATAGGAGTACATGGGATCACAATATAATCCTAGTCGACCTAACAATAATAATGTAAGGGCACAAAAATAACAATATGGGCTTTTATGGGGCACAATTATAATAATATGGTGACTACAGGGGTACAAAAATAACAATAAGGGGGCTACACCATCAACAATAAGGGACTACACTAGTAATATAGTGACCTAAGGCACCTCCCTATACTGTTGGGAATTATAGAATGATAATCTACACACTATTGGAATTTAGTGGCTGGGTATACTTCTCATGCATGGTTTAGAGGTACACAACATTATGGGATGGGATACTTACCAAATTTTCACTCTCAGAAATCATTTCGATCCCCTCATATCCAATCTCCTATTCTTTAGTAACTCCACCACAAATAGCTATGAATGCACTGAGATATTTTAATCGGAGTGCATGAAGGGTATGGTGGAATATATCAGGCTATACAACATGGTCGTGGTGGGGAATAACTATGGAGGATTTTTTTCATTCTATATGACACATAAATACCATAACCTTGTCCATCCCCTGGTTACCGTCAACTCTGTAATTTTCATGGTATCATTGAAAAACACTACTCTTCTCCATGAGCTGGGTGCCGAAAATATTAAATATGTCCACATTTCAAAGAATTCTAGAGACATGAGAAAAGACATGAAAGTCATGAATATTAGTTTTTACAAGATTCCATGGCTTCCTGCTTTCATATACACGGATATGTTCCGAGTGTGGCATAATATCCATCATGTTTATGCAATTAACATGATATTGATATCACTTAAGTTATCATCAAAACAATATTTAGATTGCACGACATATCCAAGAATATCGTATTGGATTGGGATGCCAAATTCACTTCAAAGTTTTTCAAAACATTTTGTTTTCTTTAATGTTTTAGAATATATCTATATTTAGCATTGGATATCACCCTCAAATAGATAAATGGACTGAAAGAGTAAATAGATTCCTACAACAAGACATGTCAAGAATGTATCTCATGCATCAACTAAAGAGATGGAAAGAGTTCCAACATTTAGTTGAATTTTCCTACAAAAATGGATATCAATTGTCACTAAAGATGAGTCGTTATGAGGCTCTATATGGTAGGAAATATAATGATGCCCATAAACTGGAATGATCATGTGAGAAGGGTGGTTCTTGGACGCAATATAATGAAGTAAATGGAACAAGAGGTAGTTAATATTATATAGAAACTGAATGAAATCCAATATTGGAAAGCATTTTATGTAAATCATTAGAGAATGCACAAGGAATTCCAATTGGGAGAGAAATTACATCTTTGCATTAGGCCAAGAAAGTGTTCACTAAGAATAGGGTCTTGTGCCAAGTTAAAACTAAGGTTTTGAAGAGCATTTCAAGTTTTGGATAGAGTGGGGCGAGTGATTTATAGATTATCATTTCTGTCGATAATGCAAGCACATGATGTTTTCCAAATTTATTTGTTTAAAAAGTATGTACATTATTCTCAACATATTGTTTATTGGTCAATGATATGAGTGGAATCTAAGGGATAAGTCCAACCATAGCCATAATGCACTCTTGATGAAAGGAAGATCACATTGTGGAATCAAGTGATAGAATAGGTCAAGGTGTAGTTGAATTACTTTGGACCATATGAAGCCACATGGGAAATGGATGATCAGATGAGGATATGATGCCCATTTTTTTTACTATGTAAATGATTTTAAATATTTGTATAAACATAGATCAAATTTGTATTTATTTTTTTCTATTTAGAGAACACTGAGGACAATGTTCCTTTAAGCGGGTGGGGTTTGTAACAACCCTATTTTCCACTCCCCATGTACATGTAACCATGTTTTATTATTTATGTAAATAAATATAAAAATTCAAATATGGTTGAGCTGGAGGAGAGGACGAGATTTCAGAGTTATGGGGGGGGGGGAGTACTTATGTTGTACCTAAGCCTAAAACCAAATCCACTTCATTTACTTTTCCCCATCTATCACCCTAACAAATTATCATTTTTTCTAACATGCATTGAAGTTCTGTATGGCAAGTATCAAGTGAAATATGAAGCCCGTGTTGTTCATGCTATCATTGGACATGCGAGGAAAGTAAACACATAAAGGGAAAATAAGAAAAATGGGGGAATGAAGGAAAATAATAATAATAATATGCGTATGTGGAGCATGTGAGAAGAGGAGTAATGAGGAAGCACAAAATAGGAGAAGAAAATAGAATATTACTATGAGTAGTGCCCTATAATGGAATGATGTTTGATGTAAAATCATTGTGTCCAATGGATGTATATTAGTGTGTTATGGGCTAGTGAAGACTTGGAGGAGACAATGAATCACTTGGTGCTTGTTGAGTAAGATGATAGACCTATAATTGATTTCTAGAGAGCTAATAAACCACTTGGATCTTACTAAATTCATTGATAAACTATTGGGCTACTTTTTGGAAGGTTGATAAACCACATGAAAGGCTGAGACACTCGGGTTGTTGTTAAAAGGGGTTGATAAATTAGTAAGTTATTTATTTGGAGGCTGATAAACCACTTAAGTGCTTGCCAAGTAAGCTAATAAAACAATTGGATAGTGGGTCATGGGCTCCTACAATACTTTCCTTGAAAATCCAACTGATAAGCCACCCTTAGAGTGATATCATCCTCTTGGAACAAGCATAAATTCACTGATCCTTGGATGAATTCCTATGATACATTACAAAGTGGTATAGAGTCACTGTGGTGCCTAATATAGGAGGAAGTTGATAAACCACTTGGATAGTGCACTCCCTCTTTGGTCTAGTTGACTTTTTATGGGTAATAAATTACCTTGAGTAATTAACTCCTCAAACCTTGAATCTAGCTTGAGGGTGTTCATATGCAAGAAAGAGTACTATGTAGCAAGACTACTATTGGGTGGAGAGTTGAAGTCCCTTCCTTAGTTCCCAAGCATTCAAGTTAATCATATAAGTGTATTTATTGCTATATATGCTTGTGTAATAGATGACTAATAGTGCTTGATATGTGAAATGGAAGTATGCGGCTTAACACTATCAATGGAGGAATTTTGATATTCTTTTATATTCATGATGAATTATTGATTGTATTATTCTCATGGTTATAATGGTTTCATAGAACTCTATGTTGTTATTATTACTACAAGGTACTGATTACGCTACATGAATATGCATGGTTTATTGAATGAGTTTAACAATAAGCCAATATGGTCACATAGGCTTCACTCAGTGAACCTCAAAACTAGCATGTGTGTTTGTGACATACTAAACAATATCCTTAATTTGACTACATTTTGAAAAATAGCTCTAAAAATCACTTTATTTAAGCCCCTACCAATACAAACCCAATACACATTCCCAATTAAAAAAAAACCCTACTTTCACTAGATATTGTAGGTATCCACTTTTTCAATAACATTTTTTATACCCCTTTATATTTATATCCCATTATTTTCATTAACGATGGTAGGTAAATTCTACACTTAGAAAGAATAATTAAATACTAGGTTGTTGAAAACTAAAAAGTTTCAATAAAAAAAAGGCATATATAAGTTTGTTGATTTACAAATGCATATTGTGGAACATTTGAATGGAAAATACATACATTTTAACTCTCAATTGCATCTATCTTCTACTGAATACTTGAAAACATACACTACAATAGTTCAAAATAAAACCTTGATAACTAACACAATGGCACACCTTTCATTCCGCTTATAGATAAGGAAGAGGAAATAAAGTAAAATTAATATGGACACAACCATAAGAATATATAGGTGGAGTTTGTCAAATCATAGCCATAATCTGATCACCTAATGCACCATAGTTACATGTTATGAGTTCCAAGTATGTTTGTCTCCATTAGAAGATGAACTGGAGAATGCATCCCTTCCTTGAAATTTGTGCCCTCTACCTAAGATGGGAATTTATCATGCAATATTATTTTAATTGAATAGGTATCTACACCCTTCTAATAAAAATAGTTCATGAATGCTAAAAATAACAAAATAAAAGCTCTAATAATAGAAAAATTCTATCCAAAATTAAAATTTCTAAATTTGAAACAACATCTAAATTTGAATTAACTGAAGGTGGAATATGCATGCCCTCATAATGCATGTTCCCTCTTCCAAACAATATTCTATTTCACTATCTCATGTGGAATTCATGTGCCCCATACCAAGAAATATTTTGTATCACTGTCTCCTTCTCTTTCATTCAACTTGTTCATGGCTAACATAAGGAAAAGGTGATGGTGTGATATATTTTGTCTTCTTTGTTGCCCCATCATTGGGTGGATAAATATTTGAGAAAAAGGTAAAAACTCTCAAAAAATGCATTAGACATATATAATAAAGGTATTATTAATGTCATGTATGTTTTCTTGGAGCAAGGTTGCTTGGGAGCGGGATCAGGGAGCGACATTTTCAAAATATCTTAGGTTGAGAGTTCTTTTGGGAGTGAATTTTATGTAATATATATTTTTTATATATTTTGATGCAAATATATGAAAAAAATATACATAATGATGAATTAGTGATAAAAAAACATAGAAACATGGATTAAACCATATAACATCATTCATCTAGTAGTTACAATCTTCATCATGACAAGTCCAAAAATTACTTGTTCTCATGTATATATCATGTAAGGGTGCACATAACTAAAATAACATTGAGTGAAATACATCTCTGATATAAAAATTCATCAACAAATAGGCTTTGAATGGCATCTAGCATCGAAAAAAACCATGCTACAAGAAATATCTACATATCATCAAAACCATTACCTATTTTGGGATCTTTGTCATTAATATCATCCTCTAAGCATTAATAGAAGATAGAAAAAATGTAGAAGGTAAAGTCCATATTTTTCTTAAGTGATGGGTACATTTTTATTATGGTCATTTTTATTAGCCTTTTTTTCTCCCCCGTATCACTGATCCTTAGTCCTCATGATTGGATGATGTTTTCCTGACATGAGGACCTTTTTTTGTCCTGTTCGACCCTTAATCGTAGGCAAGTAGGCTTATGCCTGTGATGAGGAGCTATATCCACAACCAAAAATCCTAATTCCTGTGGTTGGGGCCCTTTTTAGCCCTTTATATTATTGCAACCAAGGGAATTTTCTAAAATCCCTTGGTCCCTAAAAGATTAATTCGATGTCTCATCTATTCGAGATGGCCATGACTCATCTGTTAGAAGATTTTGTAACTTCCCATCATCCTAAGAATCCACAAACATCAAACTTCTGGGACGTCACTTTTCCTATTTATATTGGACTATTTGAGAGGGTAAAGATAGTATTTGAAGAGCCTATCTTTGAGAGAGTTGAGATCTTCATCCTATGCTTCCATTTTGTTGCTAGAGAGAGCTTGTGAGGTGTTGCTCATATGTGTGTTTCTCTTCATCCTCATTACTTGGATATAGTGGGCAAACGTTGTCAAATAATGGACAGGAAGTGTGTAAGCGAAGGTATAAGTAATATAGTTTTTTATATGATTACTGGAGATTTTTTATTCCTTCCCTTACATGTTTATGTGTTCAAAATATCTTGTAAGCAGTTTATATCGCTTTTGATCTAATGATATTCCGAGGAAGATCACTTTTTGCCCTTAAGGGTTTGTGGTTGTTTGTAGGTATTTAGATTGAGTGTAGATGAAGCATATTTCTTGAGTGGAGTGTGAGGATTCTGCTACGAATTCAGAATCCTTCACCGACCTATGAGGAGGAAAGGTGCATGCTTTTTCACTTATAACATCTAGAACTAGTTTCTTTCTACATGTTTGAGCATTGGGTTGGGATTTGATTGTCTATATATTGGCCATTTTTTATGTTTTTGTATGGTAACATTATTTAGGAAAAATAGGATGGAGCAACAACTCCTTGAAAATTTGGATGCAACGGAACTATCGCTTTCAATGAGAGCACACTCAATTTGTGTCTGCTTTGTCTATGATTTTGATTGGACCCTCTCTTATTTGATTTACTGAGTTTTATCGAATTTTTCCAACTGTTTTCGGTTATTTTTAGGGTTTATTACGTCTTTATTTTGTTTCCCTCTGAGCATCTGTGCGATTTTATAGGGATTTTTTTAGTTTTCCCCATATCTACTACCTTAGAGGCTTATGTCTGCAGCCAAGGATCCTTAGCTGCTCGCTGGAAAGCTTGTGCCTATGGCCAACCCCTCCCAGGTAGTCCTATGCATGCAACTAAGGATTTTAGCCCTTGGGAAAGCCTTTCTTTCAGTATGAAACATTTGTGTCTACCTTTATACAGTCTGGGCTTCCTATGTGCTTGTTGTATCTGGTCCAGATCTCTTTTTTTTTTAGTGGTTTTGATTTGGATTGCTTAGGTTCCTCTTTAGAGGACTTCTGATCTTTCATTAGGCATCAAGCTTGTCATTTATTTCTTATCTAATGAAAATGTGTTTGGTTTTTCATTTTCTATAGATGATCAGCTGGTGTATGTCCCTGATCTGATCCATTTTGATCAGTTTATCCAAGGTCTTTCATTACTCATTATTGATTGATTTTCTTCTTGAGATTTGATTAGGTGCCTGGGATTGGGTTTTGAGTTTTTCCTCTCAAATTCATTATCATAATTGGTTCGCTATATTCAACAATTTTTTAGACCTGATTTGCATTTTGCCCTAAGATTTTGTGGCTTTTTCTTATTTTTGTTCCTTCTTGTTGACCGATTTCTTTGATATTTTGGCCATTTGTGTCAGAAACAATGGTGTTGTGACTGGTTGTGTAGTTTTCATCTGAGAAAGTTCTTTTGATTTTGTTTTATCATATTGTGTCACCTTCATTAGATGTTATTTAGGTCTTCTTGCCTCTAGGGTTCATTTTAGTTCTTTGTAGAACATTGGACCTAGTTGAGCAATTATGTGGCTGCCCTAGCTTGATTGACATTTCCTTATTTTTTCTTTCACTTTGGATTTTAGTTTGATTTCTTTGAGTGTGTTTGATTTGGTTTTATTTTCCTATATGTCTCACTTTTGGAGTGCTTATCGTTCTTCCTTGGGAAACTTACTTTGGTCTCTTTTTCGATTTTTTCTTTGGGTAATTAACTCATAAATTTTGGGGATATTTTTCATTCATAGTAGGCATTGGTGCGTTTAGATAAACTCTTACCCTCTCATAGCTAGCATTCATTGAAGTGAAAATGAAAATTTGCATATAACTACATTAGGGTGACTAACTAAGAGTCTTACACACCCTCTCAGTTTCACGTCGCTTCCTACTTGTGTGAAAAACAACCATTAAAATAAAAAATATAATAGAATTAACTAGATTCATCTTTTACTGTCATTGGTAGTTCACCAACACTAGTTTAAATTATGATCTTGGAGATAGGAGTGTGACTTCATCGCTCCAACACCAAAAAAATCAGCTTAGCATCTTGTGATAGAGAGTAAAATCCATTTGCAGTAGTATGGTTTGGGAAGCCCTTCTCACGAGAGGGTTAAGCACGATGTCCAACTTGGGCTGGGCGAGGTTACATGACCCATTTCAATTAGTTTCAGGTGGCGTAATATAGCGGAATTTTCATGCATAAAAACAATGTGTTATCACTTGGGGACCACTTGGGAGGTAACTCTCAAGGAGTTTCAGGTCTTGGCTCCTTTTAGATTTAAGTGTCATTCCCTTGCATGTATAATTTTCCTACAACTACCCCCCAGGTCGTGTTATTGTAGGTGGTGACCATAGTGGCCTTTATTTCTAGGGCTCATACAAAGGTGTAGGGTTGGAGTAGATATTATTCATACTCTCTGAGTCCTCTCTTGGGGTGTCCCACATCTTGTGAAGGAACTAGTTTCAATTTCGTAGCTAAAAGGGATGGGAAGTATGTCGCTAGTATAATTGTTCCACCACCAGCTTATTTGTATTTTTTTGCATCTGTTATATTTTAGGATGTTTCTAGTGTGGTTTTTTTAGTCCAAGTCCATAGTTTTGGCCTTAGAGTGTTTGTGCTAACATAATTTTACTTTATTTACTATCACACTAGCTGAATTTATTCATTGACAGTCATGTTGTCTTCAAGGTTTACTTTTTGAACGAAGTGGACTCATTTCTCCTTCATAGAGGGTTCCTATCAGCGCTCACAACTTATACCATCACATAGTATTGGAGTTCATGCCTAGTCCCATTGATAGTGATCTAGTCTCTATTGAGACTTTGGTTGACAAACCTAATGCTCTTGCCAATCCACCTTTAACTGATCCATTAGGACCTACTTTATTGTGGCTTAACTCGGACGGTTCCACACCAGCCTATACTCACGTTCTCTTGTCCACTCTTTAACTTATGGAAAAGTTTGAGACCTCATTACCTTATGCATTAGTAGTCTCGACTGCCATGTCAGTGTTTCCACCTCTTAGTGTGGCCATTCCTACTCCTTCATCCAAGCCTCTCACTTCTTCCTGGGGCATTCCACCACTCTCATCTATGGTCCTACTAATTTTTAGAATATTTTTGTGCCCACACCATCTTTAATGCCCACTATGGGACCTCACCCTAGTCAGGCAGTAGGTCCAGGAATTTATTCATCAACCTTTGCCCAATCAACCATTCTTGTTCCTCAATTAGGCACAGTTACTTTAGGAAATATGTCGTCAGGATCATTAGTTGTCCCTAGTCACCCTGGGGGGAATGTAGCTTCTACTATGTCGTAAGCTTGGTATATTTCACTCTTTGGAGGGGCGGTACCTACTAGTACTTTTTCTAGAGGGGCAAGTTTACCTAGGGGAAACCTCGCTACTAGTACCGTCTACCACATGGGTTATCCTCCTTATGTCAGTCCTACTTTGTAGAGTAGTCCTTCTTTTAACCCTGGGTGCAAACCCATAAGCAGAAATTCTCATGGGGGTACATTTCTCTCTAGAGGTTTCTACGTTGGGGGGAAACATTCATCTACTAGTTATGTTATCCTGCAACAACCTTTGCTGTGATGAATCCTTTTCTACACCAGAAAGTGCATCCATATAATCTATATATGGGGGGACCGCAAGGTTGTTCAGGGGATTCTCTCGCCTATGACCCATTTAGTCAAATCCATAATCTGTTTTTATCTTCTCTTGACGTAGTGGATTTGGACAAATCGACTAATGACACGATCTGTCATGATCCTTGGTGGCCACTCATGCCCGCCAAGTTACCATCAGATATTCCCAAGTTTCAAGGGAAGCCTAGGGAGAATCCATCCACTAAAATTATCACCTATCATTTATGGTGATCATCTAATTATTTGGTGAATGATTATGTTAAAATTTGCTTGTTCCAACGAAATTTAACTGGGGATGCCACAAAGCGATATATCGAGTTAGATATTACATTAGGGGAATTTTGAGGTCTAAAATGGGCCTCCTAAGAAAAATTTACAACCAAAATAAACTTTATAATAACCAATAAGATTCAAGATAATGATGTCAACCGTTAGGGATGATTCACCATTTTTTATGTGAAAGGGTAAAAAGATTAAAAAATAATAAAATAATAAAACTACTTTTTCAACTCGTATTTTCAACTTATCTCCCTTTTGCTTAAATTTTGAGCGGGAGTACTCATTGGATGCTAAATTTCATTCCCCATATAAGGAGTACCCATTTTGCATACTTTCGATAGAGCTTGCTACGCGAAAAATGAGAAATACATGAAAAAATGTAATTGCAATCACGTTTTTCATGTATTTCTCATTTTTTGTGTAGCAGGGTCCATCGAAAGTATGCAACATGGGTAATACTTAGATGAGGAATTAAATTTTTAATCAGGCTCCACGAGTAAAAACTTTAGGAGATAAGTTGAAATATATTTCCCTCTAAAATTTGATGATGTCATCAAATCTTATTTTATTATTTCCACTATTATTATATAATTTCCTTATAAGGCCCATTTTAGACCTCAAAATTCCCCTAATGCATCCTATGGTGACTTTGCCTCCCTAGCTCAAAATTTCTTAGCACACTTCCAGTTGCCTACTCGGTATGATCTCAACTCCGACCTTTTGTCCAAATTTAAACAAGATGATTCCATGCTAATCTCTGATCACATTCATGGTTGGCGTCATCACAAAAGGTTAGTGAGAGCTACGTTACCTTATGAGATTCTATGTAAATGGTTTATTTGATCTCTCCGACCTCCTATTTCCAAGGATGTGTCCATGTTTCAAGTCGGCACTGAGGAACAAACCATTTTAGTTGCCCAATAGTTGGATCTCATCTATTCATATTCGGGTATGCTATATGTAGTGTTTCCTAATTCCCCTAAGCTTCTATTAACCCTCCTAAACTTGTTCCTATTGCACATGTCGATGATGTGTTTGGGTATGTTTTAGATTCCATGAGCCAACTTGTTGCCCACCTTTGGAAATTTATTGTTACATCTCAAGCCCTAGCAAGTGCACCTGCCTATGCTAAAGCACCCCATCCTAAGAAGTCCATTGAGATTCTCATGCTGAAGTCCACTCAACCGAAGAACAACCCTCAATCTGGTGGTTAGAAAAACAATAATAATGAGAGAAATAAACAAAAAAATCAAAATTCCCAGGAGTCGCAAACCAATCCTCAGATTCAAGGAGGGGGCACCAGTGAGCATCATCAGAAAGTCAATTTTCCTTATAAAATTTGTCGAGGAAACCACCTTACTCATGAGTGTCCTCGAATAGATGAAGTCCATAGGCTTCTTTCACCACCATCTACTCAACAACCTATTGTTTTAAGTCATCCATTCCCTGCAGAACCTCAACAACAGATCGTTGCTCAACCTTCTCGACCTTCGCAAGGGGCAACGAGGGGTCCTATTACCATTTCCCTCATAGTTCATCCATCTTCATGTGCAAGGAAGATGTAAATGTGACTACGTGAGCCAAATCATATGATGTTCCTGAGTCGAGTTCTCCTTCTAAGGACTCACCAACTCCACTAGACCTCTAACTTTCGATAAGCCTCTGGAACCTATCTATCGTGCCCCCAAGGGTTTTCTTCATAAGATGACACTAAACCCTTCTGCCAGAGTTGCTCAACATTGCAATATTGTATAATATCTTTCTAGGATCCTTGTATGATGTCTACCTTGGAAGTCTTGCAAAGGTGTCCTCAGCAGTGCAAGGCATTGTTAGCTGCCATCGGTGGAGTTGATTTATCTGACTCTAGTTTCATCACTTTGAATTCTGAGAAATGTGTCTCCTCATCTTTCCCATCTTATTTCTTTCCATACTATCATGCAGATATTTTAGAATAATACGCATCACGCGCTGGTGTATGAGGGCTCTTAAAAATGTGTCTATGTTAATATACTGTGGGAAATATCTTCGCTCCCCAGAACTCACCGTGTCCAACACCACTCTCCAATCCTTTGACGGTCATAATTTCTTACCCAAAGGGTTTCTTCCATGTTTTTCCTTCATCTTGGGCAGAAAAATGGTATATGTTGATATTGAAGTTGTCAAGGTCTCATTATATTACAACCTACTCCTTGGTCGTAGTCAGTTTTATGCCATGATTGCAGTTGTCTCATCTGTTTTCCATCTAATTTTCCTTCCCCACAAAGGAAAAATTGTCACTATCGATCAACCTGAATATTTCACACCATAGTCTCAGATTTCCACCACAGGGAATTCTGTACCACTTGTGGGAAACCACCCTGGTCAATTCTAGAGTGTTGGCACTAGATTTTTTAAAAGTTCTACTCTTATGGTTATTTTCCCCAACTCACTTCACCCAACACTCCTTCATCTCCCACCATTTTCCGGTTCTATATGATCTTTTCACATACCTTTGGACCTTTTGAAGCCTTGAAAATCGATGCGTCAAACATTGGGGGATAACCACCTAGTTGGGACCTTAGGACAACTCCTTTTCCTTTTGGTATGGTGGCTCTGACTGGAATGATAGGACCAGTTTCGTAATAATTTAAATGGGTTGGTGATGGAATGATTGGGTGAATGTAAAATGGGACTAAATGACTGAAATAAACTATCTAATCTAATCTAAAACTAATAAAATAATTCTAAAACTAACCCAGGTATCAAATGTGAATAAAACTTTAAGTTGTTTCAACTAACCAATAACCATGAAAATGTATTATAGCTTAATTGAAATATGCAGTAACAAATAAATATAACTCTTTTTAAGAAATTAAACAGAGTTATAATGATATATTTCATTCATCATTTTATATATCATTCACATATACTGTAAAAGATAAATATTTCTACACACTCAGAAATGATATGTATAAAGAAATATTGTAAAACGAGTACACATAAATGATAGCAATTTAAAAGAGAATATCTCACATACATAAGAAAACTAACAGTGAATAGATAGAAATACCATATCCATCTTGATACTTTCCGATGAAATTCGATATCCAAATCCAACAACTTCAATGTAAAATAGACTCCAAGATATAGAAAGGCAATTCTTAAAGGAAATTTTGCATAGAACCACCAGATGTGATCCTTTATGAAAATATAAGAGTCAATGGAGTACAGAAATGTAATCTCCAAGTCAAAATATTACAAATTCAGGACCACTTTCTAAATGCATGAAAGGGGTTTAAATAGGTACTTAATAAAACAAAACAACTAAAACTATTCCTACAATCTATCTAATAAAAAATCTAGAAATAGAAATGCGGTCTTGAAGTGAACAGATTCATTGATTATTTGTTGCGTTTGATGTGCCCAGATGGAAGATTTTGAGCATTTCTTTCACTTCTTCTGGATGAATAAGCTTTGAGTGTGACTGCCCTGTATATGTGGCATCAGAGAATTCAAGAATAATGAAATCGATGGAATTTGAAAGAAATTTAATCGCTGTTTTCTGACTATGAGGCTTGATAAGGTAGGTCCACATCATATCCCATGATATTCCTTTCAGTTGGCTAATTTGCTTATTCTTATTGATTATTTCTTGTTTCCATCTGTAATCAGTTTCTTTTACCCTTGGTAACTTGCCTGGGGTACAATCTGAAATCAAATTGATTGCATACAAGCTATTATTCACCAGCTGTGTTACATTGTTCATCATACTTTTAGCTCTGGATGTAGCTCCTTCTGCTTTGATTAAACGTTGTTCCCATTCTACAAAAGTAATTTCATTATGTCTCTCCATAATCCTGGGAAGGTTTTCTTTTCTTCCTGACTCAGAGTCTTGCCGTAAAAGAAATTCGGAAAATTTTTCATCAGCTTCATCAAATTCAAGTTTAAGACTGAATCCTTCATCTATTAAGGAAGATGTAATTTCACACAAGGATTCTTCTTCTACAACCTTTAGAAAAAATTCATTTAATTTCTGAGACAATAAATTGCTTGTCTACAGGGCTTTATTTTTGAACTGATCCAAATTAGGATAATTCTTAAACTTGTCCAATCTGGATTGAAACATCTTCTCTTGCTCAATATCTGAAGTATTCTCATTTTGGAGAAGAGCTTGTAACTTTACTACCTCTTGGTTTAGCTGTTGTTGTTTTTCTAAGGTATGTTGATCAATCTTTTTCTTTTCAACAACAAGCTGCTCTTCTAGCTATTTGGATTTGAGCTCTTCATCCTGCAATTGTTGTTTTAACTGAATAATTTTCTATTGGTTCTCTGCAACCTGTTCTTCCAACATAGCTATTTGCAAATCCTTTCGTTTCATTAAGTATGTAGCTTCAGAGGCCTTGTCTATAGTTGCAGCACTATAGGCACCTGTGTATTGAGATAATTTAGTGAGATCCTCAGATGGATTCACCTCAACATTTTTATAAACAATATTCATAAACTCCACCTGTGATGTCGAAAGTGCATCTTGATCAGTTCTCCTCCTTTTCCTTTGTTTTCTCACAACAGCCCTATGCTTAGGACTGTAAAATACATCCAGAGGAGGGATTTCTTCTATTTTCAACATAATTTCACCTGTGGGATTTTCAGGAATAACTTCTATATCCTGGTTTTCCGGAACATTAACTTGGTGATTATTCTGTTGTCCTATTTGCTGGGCAAATTGTTCATATTGGCTCAGAAAATGAGGAGAAACTATAAGTTCAGTAGATTCAACTACTTTTTTAGTAGCTTCCACTCTTCCAAGTTCAAAATCTGAATTATTGTTTATATATCCTTTTGGTGCCTGTTCAGTAGCCTTACTACTTGTGCCTCCTTTCTCAGTATGCACGTTGGTATCAGTACCTATGCTTTCTTTTCCTATCTGGGCTGAAGACTACTGATCAGTATGTACATAAAGTTTAGCAGCTGTTTCTTTCTTCTCAGTATCAACTTTGCTGCTAATGTCTTCTTTATGTATAACAGAATTAGTTCCTGTTACTTCTTTCTGTGTCTGTATGATGATTTTCTGGCAGATGTTTCTGTTACTGTTTTTGCAGATGTATCCTCTGTTTCCTTTTGTTGTGATTCATTCTCCTGCATAGGAACTCTTAATTGATATAGAGGAACTTTGAGTAATCTCTAGCTTCTAAATAACATAAACTTATTCATCTCTTCAATCTGGAATTTGGACTTGGCCAAATCAAAAACTTGGGACAAATTATCTACAGAAACAAATAAATCATCGAACATATCTGGTTCGTGTTCAAACCGAGTAATTGAAACATCAGTAGTTAAATCAAATTCCACCTTCCTTGGGTCGTATTGTCTCCCTGGGATTGTTGAAAGTTTAAGATTGGTTAGCTTACCAACTTCTTTTTCAGCATGAACAAAATTATTGAGAGTATAATCACCACATTTAAAAGGAAAAGTAGGCCACATTAGCTTCTTGTTGTTCTTCAAAGTCCTAGACATGCCTTCTACTGTTAGCTGATATGCAATTTCTTGCGCAAACAGTTTATCTGGAACATACAAAGGAAGAATGTGTGGTTCTACAATACTTCCAAAAACTCTGATATATGTGAATCTTTCTTCTATGAACCAATCCCCAATTGATGATAAATCAACTTTATCCTTCTCAGAAAGTCTAGGAGGGAATCAGCCAAAAATAGTTTGATAAATCGGGATAAGAAAACCGTGACAAACTCTATAAACATGGCTCTTGAAATGCCCCTTCCACAAGAAATTGTGATATATATGAATAGGAACATGATCTTTAGGGGTCCATTTCCATCCTAATATGGGAAATTCAGAATTGAAGCACAGGGCGTCTAGAATATAAGCACAAAAATAAAAAGGAGTAGTATTTCCTGTGTTTTTGTCTTTCCTATATTCAAGAATCCTATTGGCTATCTTATCAGAAAGAATGATAGCCCAGTCCATTATCTCGGAATTTATAGCAAAATGTATTAATGGCACCATTTGTATAGAAAACCTAGCTGAGTTATCATTCCCAAACAATCTGCACATCATTGCTATGGCATAACAGTACAGATGCGAAAGGGACTCCACACAGTACATACCTGATGCCTCGTGTTTATGCTTTTCGGGAGCCTTTCTCTATTCTCTAATTGGCTCTGACTGATTTTCATTATTCGCAACAAATTCCTTGATGAAGTCTTTGTTATAGATTTTATGCGGGTCCGAAAGGTGGTATTTTGTTTTAATGTCCTCTACTTTGAATTCTTTCTTGAATCTGTCTTTAATATGATATAGATCCTCAAGTTTAACAACAGATTTAGGAATCATATTTTCATTACTTCTTCATCAATAATTTGTTCATCATAGGATTTCTCAGAAGTTAAGAAATTCAAAATATCTTGATCATGGTAGAATACTCTCAAGTTTGTGATATTATCTAGGACAGATGGGCGAAAAATAAATTCTACTGAAAAGCTATCAGGATTGCAATCTTCAGCAGGAAGCAGTTTGGATGCAACATTAGCTAATAGGTCAGCTGATGTGTTTTGATTTCTAGGAATAGAAGAGATATTAAATGCTAGAAATTGAGTGGTAAGGTCCTGTAATAGGGTTTGATAATGTTCAAGATGTCGTGGAAGACAATGGATGGTATTCCTCACTTGTTTTATGAAAATTTCGGAATCTCCATATACTTTCAAGTATTTTACATTTAACCCTAAGGCCTTATAAAGCCCTTGAATCAAGGCTTCATATTCAGCGGTATTATTAGTGCACTCAAATTCTAATCTACATGATAGCATGGTTTTCTCTCCTTCTGGATCAATTAGGATGTATCCTGCTCCTGCTCCATCACTAGATTTTGATCCATCAAAATATAATGACCAAAATAAAGTTCTATCTATAGGTTTATCTACAAATGAATTATAAATATTAACAATTCTAGAAGAATCATATTGCGAAATATTTTCAATTTGAGAAACAAAAGTATTTACAGAAAAAGGTGATTGTGGTGTAGTAAAATTCCCAAGAAATGACTTAGCAGAATAACCTCCAAGGATATTGTTGTTGAAAGCTACAGGTTTGTTTGGTTGTTCAAATTCAGTTACAGTGTGCATCATATGTTTTTATCACTCGAATTTGATTTTATTTTGTTTCCCTTTGTAGGGAAGCCACATATGTGAAAAATCAGTCGCGATATAACCATTAAGTTTCGTGGACCAGTCCTTGCTTAAGACTAACCCATAGAATTCAGGAATATCTGCAATTAGAATATCAATTCTTTTGACAATCCTAGGATCGGAAGCTAGTCTAATGGTAACTGAATTTATTTCTCCTACAACTTGAACTTTAGAGTGATCCAATTGTACAATGTGAACAATAGACTTTTGTGGTTCAATATTCAATTTCACACAGACTGAAGTAGGCATTATATTAGAGGATGCTTCAGAATCAATTAAACAATTATGCAAATTCTTATTATGTATTTCATAAGTCAACATAAATGGAGGTGTCTGAGAATTTGATCTTTCTCCAATAAGAACAGTATCTGTGGCATCCACTTTGTCTGGTGGCTTACCAGTCCCTTTAGCTGCTTTGGATACTACACCACTTGGTAGAAGAGCAATAGGTGTAGCATTTAATTCTTTTAATAGAAGCTTTTGTTGATGTTTAAGTTTGCTGAGTTCATGTAATGAGATGTTCGCTCTAGTCTTTTTCATGTCCTCAACAATTTTATAATCCATCGGGTCTGATACCACCAGAGTCTTAGATGATGATGTGGGAGGATTGGGAGATGATGGCTGATTCTGAGTGGGTAAGGGAGAAGCTCTCTTTGCGGGAGTTTTGTCTTTGGTACTCGGAATTGTAGTTTTCTTCTTTGGAATAGGTTGAACAGGTTCCGCTGTATATTTGCTCCCTGTACTCACAGGCGTGGCTTCTTGTTCTATTTCACTATCTGAATTAGGGAGAATGAAATCCCACATTCCATGTAATTCAGCTATTTCCTCTCCTTCTTCTTCGTCATTTGATACTTGAGAAGTATCTTCTTCTTCTTCCTCTTCTGATTCTGCATTGGAGATTGAACTGGGAGGTTTGGATCAGCTTGATTTCTCTTGAAATTTCTGAATGGTCTCTTTGTGGATGTCTCTGCTACTTGCTTTTTAATCTCAACCATCTCATCAGACATGGTTTTAAGAACTTTCTGTAAACCCTCCATGTCATATGGATCTCTTGGTGTCTTTTTCTTGGAATCATCTTTAAAAGTGACTTTATTTGATTTTCTTTCCTCAATATCATTTTTCTTATCTAGAGAAATCATTGGTTTTTCAACTGAAATAGCTTCTTTCATATTCTTAGCTAAAGTCGGTTTTGCAGCTCTATCTACAAAAAATTCTATGTTTGAGGGCAAAGCATTAATGTACCATTCACTTCTAACCTGCTCACTAGGTTTAGATTTTGTAGGGATCTAATTCAAGAGTTTATTGAATTGAGAGTTAAAATCTTTAATGGGTTCCTTGGATTGAGTCTTTAAATTGGAGAGATCGTTGATTAGGGTAGCTATTGATCTATCATCTGCATATTTAGTTAAAAATTTCTCTTCGAACATATCCCAACCTGTAATCGAATCTTAAGGTAAGGAAAAGTACCAGGATCCTACTGTCCCTTGCAAAGTATAGGGGAATAACCTAACTACAACATCTTCATGCTCTACCGCGTTTAAATTTATAGCAAGCATAAAGTTATTGATGTGTTCTTCCGCTTGTATACCAGTATCTGGACTAAACTTTGGCAACCATTTTTCACGATGATCAGGTAGATCATGCAAAGGTGCAGCCATATTTACAGCTCCCGGTCTAGTCCATGGTCTCTGTGCCATTGTTGTGATGATGGTAACAATTGAAGTACCAGAAGAGACAATCGGTGTTTGAATAGATGTTGTTTGAGCAGAAGATGATGATGAGACTAATGCACTTTTTTGATTTGGATCTTGGAAAATAGATGATTGAATTTTCAATGAAGAACTAGTATCACTTTCTGTTTCCAATGGAGTTCTTCTTATTTTGACTCTACTAGGTAAAGGAAATTATTTTGGTGAAATTCCAAGTTTTTCACTCTATGACCTAGTGAGAGGTCTGGAATAAATAAACTATGAGGTGACACTACCTTCAGATATTTCCAATTCATCTAATGATAACGATAATCCTTGAAGTTTATGAACTAAAGCTTCAACTTCAGGAGATTCACGAGGTGGATTATCTGATTGATCTGAGACTTTGGTAGTGGGTGTTTGAATACTTTTCTCAATTTCTTCTCTAGTGATTTGAGATGTGGAAGAAATTGAAGGTGATGAGGGAGTTGTGCTCTTAGAATGGCTTGCGGATTTGGATTTATCTTCCATTCATAGCTTTGGCCCTCCTTCTAGTGCCAAAAATGTTGAAGCCTCTAGAATCGCTACTTCAAACATTGGGGGATAATCACCTGGTCGAGACCTTAGGACAACTCCTTTTTCGTTTGGTATGGTGGCTCCGACTGGATTGATAGGACCAGTTTCCTAATAATTTAAATGGGTTGGTGATGGAATGATTGGGTAAAGGGAAAATGGGACTAAATGAATGAAATAAACTATCTAATCTAATTTAAAGCTGATAAAATAATTCCAAAACTAACCTGGGTATCAAATGTGAATACAGCTTTAAATTGTTTCAACTAACCAATAACCATGAAAATGTATTATAGCTTAATTGAAATATGTAGTAACAAATAAAGATAACTATGTTTAAGAAATTAAACAAAGTTATAATGATATATTGCATTCATCATTTTATATATCATTCACATATACTGTAAAAGATAAATATTTCTACACACTCAGAAATGATATGTATAAATAAATATTGTAAAATGAGTACACATAAACGATAGCAATTTAAAAGAGAATATCTCACATACATAAGAAAACTAACAGTGAATAGATAGAAATACCATATCCATCTTGATACTTTCCGATGCAATTTTATATCCAAATCCAACAAATTCAATGTAAAATAGAGTCCAAGATACATAAATGCAATTCTTAAAGGAAATTTTGCATAGAACCACCAGATGTGATCCTTTATAAAAATATAAGAGTCAATGGAGTACATAAATGTAATCTCCAAGTCAAAATATTACAAATTTAGGACCACTTTCTAAATGCATGAAAGGGGTTTAAATAGGTACTTAATAAAACAAAATAACTAAAACTATTCCTACAATCTATCTAATCAAAAATCTAGAAACATAAATGCGGTCTTGAAGTGAACCGATTCATTGATTATCTGTTGCGTTTGATGTGCCCAGATGGCAGATTTTGAGCATTTCTTTCATTTCTTCTGGATGAATAAGCTTTGAGTGTGACTGCCTTGTATATGTGGCATCAGATAATTAAGGAATAATGCAATCGATGGCATTTGAAAGAAATTTAATCACTTTTTGCTGACTATGAGGCTTGATAAGGTAGGTCCACATTATATTCCATGATATTCCTTGCAGTTGGATAATTTGATGATTCTTATTGATTATTTCTTGTTTCAATCTGTAATCAGTTTCTTTTACCCTAGGTAACTTGCCTGGGGTACAATATGAAATCAAATTGATTTCATACAAGCTATTATTCACCAGCTGTGTTACATTGTTCATCATAATTTTAGCTCCGAATGTAGCTCCTTCTGCTTTGATTAAACGTTGTTCCCATTCTGCAAAAATAATTTCCTTATGTCTCTCCACAATCCTAGGAAGGTTTTCTTTTCTTCCCGACTCTGAGTCTGCCATAAAAGAAATTCAGAAATTTTTTCATCAGCTTCATAAAATTCAAGTTTAAGACTGACTCCTTCATCTATTAAGGAAGATGTAATTTCACAGAAGGATTCTGCTTCTGTAACCTTTAGAAAAAATTCATTTAATTGCTAATACAATAACTTTCATGTCTCCAGGGCTTCATTTTTGAACTAATCCAAATTAGGATAATTCCTAAACTTGTCCAATCTAGATTGAAACATCTTTTCTTGCTCAATCTTTGAAGTCTTCTCATTTTGCTGAAGAGCTTGTAATTTTGCTACCTCTTGGTTTAGCTGTTGTTGTTTTTCTAAGGTATGTTGATCAATATTTTTCTTTTCAACATCAAGCTGCTCTTCTAGCTATTTGGATTTGAGCTCTTCATCCTACAATTGCTGTTTTAACTGAATAATTTTCTACTGGTTCTTTGTAACCTGTTCTTCCAACATAGCTATTTGCAAATCCTTTTGTTTCATTAATTGTGTAACTTCAGAGGACTTTTCTATAGTTGCAGCACTATAGGCACCTGCGTATTGAGATAATTTAGTGAGATCCTCAAATGGATTCACTTCAGCATTTCTATAAAAAATATTCATAAACTCCACCTGTGATGTAGAAAGTGCATCTTGATCAGTTCTCCTCCTTTTCCTTTGTTTTCTCACAACAACCCTATGCTTAGGACTGTAAAATACATCCAGAGGAGGGATTTCTTCTATTTTCAACATAATTTAACCTGTGGGATTTTCAGGAATAACTTCTATATCCTAGTCTTCCATAACATTAACTTGGGGATTATTCTATTGCCCATAGCTTCCTCTCTTCCAAGTTGAGAATCTGAATTATTGTTTATATATCCTTTTGGTGCTTGTTCAGTAGCCTTACTGTTTGTGCCTCCTTTCTCAATATGCACATTGGTATCAGTACCTGTGCTTTCTTTTCCTATCTGGGCTAAAGACTGTTGATCAGTATGTACATAAAGTTTAGCAGTTGTTTCTTTCTTCTCAGTACCAACTTTGCTTCTAATGTCTTCTTTCTGTATAACAGGATTAGTTCATGTTACTTCTTTCTATGTCTGTATGATGATTTTGATGGCAGATGTTTCTGTTACTGTTTTTCTAGATGTATCCTCTGTTTCCTTTTGTTGTGATTCATTCTCCTGCATAGGAACTCTTAATTTATCCAGAGGAACTTTGAGTAATCTCTGGTTTCTAAATAACATAAACTTATTCATCTCTTCAATCTGGAATTTGGACTTGGCCAAATAAAAAAATTGGGACAAATTATCTACAGAAACAAATAAATCATTGAACATATCTGGTTCGTGTTCAAATTGAGCAATTGAAACAACGGTAGTAAAATCAAATGCCACCTTCCTTGGGTCATATTGTCTCCCTGGGATTGT
Organism: Pinus albicaulis; assembly: GCA_034641835.2. Lineage (NCBI taxonomy): Eukaryota > Viridiplantae > Streptophyta > Pinopsida > Pinales > Pinaceae > Pinus > Pinus albicaulis. The sequence continues at coordinate 1,953,708,786 of CM076575.1, forward strand.
TGAAAGTTTAAGATTGGTTAGCTTACCAACTTCTTTTTCAGCATGAACAAAATTATTGAGAGTATAATCACCACATTTAAAAGGAAAAGTAGGCCACATTAGCTTCTTGTTGTTCTTCAAAGTCCTAGACATGCCTTCTACAGTTAGTTGATATGCAATTTCTTGCGCTAACAGTTTATCTGGAGCATAAAAAGGAAGAATGTCTGGTTCTACAATACTTCTGAAAACTCTGATATATGTGAATCTTTCTTCTCTGAACCAATCCCAAATTGATGATAAATCAACTTTACCCTTCTTAGAAAGTCTAGCAGGGAATCGGCCAAAAATAGTTTGATAAATCGGGATAAGAAAACCATGACAAACTCTGTAAACATGGCTTTTGAAATGCCCCTTCCACAAGAAATTGTGATATATATGAATAGGAACAAGATCTTTAGGGGTCCATTTCCATCCGAATATGGGATATTCAGAATTGAAACACGGGGCATCTAGAATATAAGCACAAAAATAGAAAGGAGTAATATTTCCTGTGTTTTTCTCTTTCCTATATTCAAGAATCATATTGGCTATCTTATCAGAAAGAATGACAGCCCAGTCCATTATCTAGGAATTTACAGCAGAATGTATTAATGGCACCATTTGTATAGAAAACCTAGTTGAGTTATCATTCCCAAACAATCTGCACATCATTGCTGTGGCATAACAGTACGAAGGCAAAAGAGACTCCACAGAGTACATACCTGGTGCCTCGTGTTTATGCTTTTCGGGAGCCTTTCTCCATTCTCTAGTCGGCTTTGACTGATTTTCATTATTCACAGCAAATTCCTTGATGAAGTCTTTGTTATAAATTTTTTGTGGGTTTGGAAGGTGGTACATTGCTTTAATTTCCTCTGCGTTGAACGACCCAAATATTTCCCCAGAAGCTGAAACAAAGGTTCTGTTTTGGATATCCACATTATCAATTACCCACCGAATAATATCATAATATGGAAAAAAAAATTCTCGAGCTGCAATTCGGTGTAGAAATGAATTAGCCATTGTTTTAAGGGAATTTTCCGAATATGGCTCTGAATCATCCTCATCAAGAACTATTGCTTTCACCACAGTAACCTTAGGAGTTTCTCTTTCAATTAGGTTATATACCTCTCCGCAGGATAATTTATCATGACCTTGGCACGACATGTCTATAACCAGCTTAATCTTAGCTGGTTTCTCTTTAGGCGCCATGGTGAACACAAGGGCTTTTACTGCGGCAGCAACTTTTTCCCTCCTGGATCTCTTTGACATTTCTGTATCCAGAAACATTTCCCTCACTCTGCGAATGAAAGGATTGGTTTTTATTTGGTTCTGCAAAGGGGAAAAATAGTTCAATTGTGGTAAAACTCAAATGAGGAGAACAACTATATAAAACAATATATTCATTGATTTTTATTTATTATCTCCGTGTTTAAAACATAAATGTCCTCTAAAGAGTCACACTCACATATTTAAAACAAAATCATTTTCCATTATTCATTTGATTTCTTATTCAATATCATACGTACAAACGAAATTTGGCACTTTTGAAATAAGTGTTAAAATATTACCTTTTGAATTCTTGCGATGCGATGAATAAATAGTGTATGGGAATTAAGTAATAATCGCATCATCAATTTTCAAAGGCAAACAAAATAACATAATATGATTTGTGCCGATTTCCGATTGCGATGATTGCATCAGGGATTTTTAAATGGAGTGAATCGTTAATGAGTTTCTCTGATTTCCGATTGCGATGAGGTGGGGTCCGCTACGTCGGAGTCTTTTAATCAAACAAATATAACATTTGTTTCTCCGCAATGCAATTGCGATGAAGCACATCGCATCGGGGTTTTGCAATTGACCACAAAGAGTTTTTTTTAAGTTTTGTGAAATGCGATTGTGATGAACTGCTTCGCATCAGGGTATTTCAAAACAAATATGACAACTTAAAACTTATCCGATTTTCAATTTCGATTGAGTTCCATTGCAGCAGAGTTTCATTATAACAAGTCCATGAAAGATCATTCTCTGAAATGCGATTGTGATGAATCGCATCGCATCGGAAGTATGCAAAACAAATATGAAAACTTAAAACTTATCCGATTTGCGATTTTGATTGAGTTCCATTGCATCGAAGTTTTACAAAGTGAATATAAAACTTAAATATCTCTCTGATTTCCGATTTGCGATTACTGTACACATCAAATATTGTTAAATATAAAAACTTTATGTAATATTTTGATATGATAAAATCTTTATATCTCATCAGATCGGAAAGTTTTTCAATGTTGTATTTGTTTATACACACTTGTTAATAAAGATATGCAGTATGTCCTTTTATCAATGAACTTCTTATTCCTAATTTAAAAATGATCGGATTGTTTCTAAATATTTTATTTCTATCTAGAAAGCAAGATAAAAAGGGGACCTATTTCTAAATGAAATTTATTCTAGAAATTTGGAAATGGGGAGGGTTGTTGTACAGCACAACAGGACCCCAGATTCTTGATGATCCTTAGGTGGTGACGGTTGATCAGAGATCGATCAATATGGCGAGTCCATGTCCTTAAGTCTAGCAGAGCTTGCTTATCAGGCTATCCATTTGGCATCTTCATCTGATGAGTCTCTTGATTCCATCTCGGTACCACCTGATGATATATTTTTTCCTTCCTGGGCTATTGAATACCCTTCCTCTTGTAACTTTCTCAACTTCCCGTTTCATTCAACGGATTTTTTAGATTTCTTCGAAATGGAATTTGGCCAACGTTCCTGCTACAATTTCGATCAATATTGCCATGAAACTAGGTGTCATGGAAAACATCTTGATGGGGCCTATTGCACTCCCTCAGATATTTCCACTTATACCACCCTTTTCAAAGAGGTTTGCGATGTTTTTGCATGCTCTTACGAGGAAATGCCTATCGTCGATCCACATATCTGCCAACATGAAATAAAGACACGTCCAGTAGCTAAACCTGTTCAGAAAAATCTCCAGCCAATTAGCCTGCATAAAGAAACAAATATTAAAGTCGAAGTTCAAAAACTTATTTATGTTGGTTTATCTATCTCGTACCTTTGACGGAATGGGTTTCTAATCATGTTCCAGTTGATAGAAAAAATGTACTATTCAAGTCTGTGTTAATTTACATGACCTTAATTGGGCATACCTGAAGGATAATTATCCTACACCCTTTATTGACCATATTCTCTATTCCTATGCTGGTAATGCTATATTTTCCTTCATGGATGGCTTGTCTGGCTACAACTAGATCGAAATTAAACCGGAAAACTAGAACAACACTACTTTTATGGATTTCTGGGGTAGATTTTCCTATTGTAAACTTCCATTTGGTCATAAAATTGTTTGTGCTACTTTCCACTAGGCCATGTATTATGTGTTTCACGATATAAAACATGTTGTTGAAGTATATCCTAATGATATTGATGCTCTTTATTTGCTCTGTGGGAACATTCTTCCTACCTTCGAGAGGTATTTCTCCAATGTCATTTTTATAAAATCTAGCTTCATCCTCATAAATGTGTCTTTTTCATATGATCTAGATTATTTTTATGGTTCATCATTTCTCAAGAAGGGATTCGTGTTGCTCCTTCCAAGGTTGAGGCAATTTTCAATCTGCCCCCTCCTCATACTATCCACCAGCTTCGAAGAATTCAGGGAAAAGCCAATGTTTTACGATGTTTCATTGCAAAATATACCCATATTTCCCACATATTCATGTGTTAGTTGAAGAAAGGAGTCCCTTTCATCTTGGACGATCAAGCCCAACGTTCTTTTGACAATCTAAAATAGGCTTTGTTCTTGGCACATTTTTATGCCCTCCTGACTTCAACCAATATATTTTTTTATATCTCTCCACTTTAGAATATTCTCTAGGCATGGTTCTAATCCAAGAGGATGAAATGCATAGTAAAAATCCTATATATTACCTTATCAAATGCTTTATCAGTCCTAAGCTCTGTTATTCCCATGTTGAGAAGTTGGCTCTCGCAGCAATATTTTTTGTGCAATGCTTGAAGATTTATATTCTACTGCACAAGGCTACGGTCATTGTTGACTCCAACCCCATGAAACACATCCTTACTCATCAAATCATAGGGGGGGAATACTCTAAATGGATTTTCATCCTTCAAGAGTTTTATTTGGAGTTTTCCATTGCTAAATCCAAAAAATTTGTAGCCTTCGCTGAGCTTCTTGCTGAAATGCCTCTAATCGATGAGGAATTTTTGGACATGGATCCTTTGCCTGATGAATCCTTATTCCTCATCAGTACTTCTGATCCCTAGTATGGAGAAATTATTCCTTATCTCCAAACCCAACATTTTAGGCCGAGTTATCTCATGATGACCGTCGATGCATACACCATCAGTCTCAGCGCTATCTTATTATCGATGATACTCTTTAATGTCATGCTTTCAACACTGTTTTACGTCGATGTCTTACTCATGCAGAAGTGGAACATCATTTGAATGACTACCATGTTGGAGAATGTGGTGGTCATTTGTTTAGGCATGCCACTAATCAAAATATATTACACTCCAGTTACTTTTGGCCTTCACTCTATAAAGATTGCATCACAATAGTCGAGAAGTGCCATCCATGTCAAAAAATTTCTTGCAAGATGCATGCTTATGCCGCCCTGTTACATCCTGTTTTCATTTTTAGACGTTTTTCCCAGTGGGGAACTGACTTTATGCAATGTAACCCACCCTCCACCCAATGACATCGATATATCATTATAATTATTGACTATTTTACCAAATGGGTTGAGGCCATACCTATGCATCTTCATGACAGTGATACTACCACTTTCATTAGAGGAAATTTTAGTCCAAAAATGGCCTCCTAAGGAAAAATCAAGAAATTAATAAAAAATGCCATGTAGACATTTTTTAATTTTAATTTATTTTTATCTATGTTCCACAATATTTATTAGCACAAGATTCAATAAGAATTTTTATATATCATTTTTAATTTTTTACTTTTATCGAAATCCCTAGATATATATATGGCACTTTTATTAAAATAATTGTATATATATATATATATATATATATATATATATATATATGTATATATATATATATATATATATATATGTATATATATGTATGTATGTATGTATGTATGTATATATATATATATATATATATATATATATATATATATGCATACATACATACATATACATACATACATACATACATACATACATACATATACATACATACATACATACATACATACATACATACATACATACATACATATATATATATATATATATATATATATATATATATATATATTTAATGTGTATATATAGTTTATATTTAGCAATTTTTTTGATGTTTATTTTAACTATATTGTCTGTTGAAGCCACACTTTTACCCGAAATATATTTGTTGGTCGAAATCCGGTAAATTTTCCTTTCTAGAATAAGTTTTTTTTACTATTTAATTATTTACTATTTAAATTTTTTTACCTATTTACCTATTTTATATTTAATTATATCTAACTATTCAACTATTTTATATTTAACTATATATTTTATTTTTTTGGTTGGTAATTTGTCAATTTTTTGGCTGGAATCTAGTAATTTGTCCTTTTTGGAATACATTTTTTAACTATTTTATATTTAATTATAGTCAACTATTTTATATTTAACTATATATTTTATATTTTTGGCTGGAATTGGTAATTTTTCATTTTTGGAATATGTTTTTTAACTATTTTTTGTTTAACTATATTGAACAATATTATATTTAACTATATATTTTATTAGATATAATTTTTTGGATTCATGCGTTAAGTAAGTCATTCATCTATGACCATTTCCCGACAACTTTATTTTCTGCATTGCTTGAAGTTGTTTTTAAAGTATTCCAATTCTTGCCATAGCATGGTACTAAGACATGGAAATGTCTCAGATTTCTTGTTTATTTTGTTGCAACTTTGAAACCACTGAAGGGTTTCCTCCCATCTCTTGCATTTTGGTCATGGCCTTAGCTACAACGCACTTGATCTTCCAATATGCGTTGACATATTGATGGAAGAGGGATAACCTTCCTCTTGTATTCCCTAGGTTGTAGAGGAAGTCCATGATGGCCTCTTGCTACTTGATATATTCATCTTCATGGTTAATCTCTCTTTCCCATCCTTGGATGGTATTTCGGATCTGAGTTGGATTTCCAGTTTCCTAAAGATCATAGATATTTTCTATAATTTATTTTGTGGTTTACCTTCCATGCTTACTAGGTCCCTCATTCTAGCTTGACTATTTTTTTTTCCCTTTTCCAGTTCCTTTGAGTTTCCCATATTGTCCCTTTTCCATTATTTTGGTCTGGCAGGCAGAAGGTGTAGGAATTTAGAAGGTAAGTTCTGTCGATCAAGAACCAAAGGTCACCGCTCACAAACAGATCACAAATCAGTACACCAGTATAATCATGTGGTTAAAACCCTCAAAGAGGGAAACAATCCATGGTCTGTGCCAACGTGGCCACTTCACGAAATTTATTAATATAAAAGAGAGTTTACATATGTTTCTCTCATAAAAAATTAACCAAAAAATGACCATCCAAGTTCTTTAAATAGATTTCATGGACCAATCGGGTGTTAAGCCACAGATCAAGTGTCATTAATACTGAGAAGAGATATAATTGTCAGATCACTACAAATCGTGACCGTTGGATTACAAGTTACAAATTTACATGGTAAAGAAAGACACTTTACCTAACTCTACACTAAACTAAGTTATTCTTAACTATTTCCTATGTGTCGGAATATCCTAACATCCCTCCTTAAGAACAACTTTGGATAGGATTTAAGGATTTACAAAAGTGACCAAAAGGAGCCTATTTCCTGTGTTGAAATATCCTAACATCCCCACTTAAGAACAAATTGGGATAGGATTAAAGGATTTACAAAGGTGACACAATAGGAGAAGGAAGGAGGCATTAGAGCCTATCCCCCCCTTAATGACAACTTTCCTGAACTCCAAGCATGGATAAAAGTTTGGTAAACTTCGCTTCTATGAGAGCCTTTGTAAAGATATCGGCTACTTGATCATTGGTTGGACAATACTGCACTTCAAGAACATGATCATGAATGAGCTTTCTAATGAAGTGCATGTGGATTTCAATGTGTTTCATACGCTGATGCTGAACTGGATCTTTACATAGCTGAATGGCACTTTGATTATCACACCAAAGTGTAGTTGGATACTACTGATGAAGAACAAATTCAGACAGGATTTGACAAAGCCACATGGCTTCCTTGCCGGCTTCAACTGCACCACGATACTCTGCTTCTACTGAAGAAAGAGAGATGGCACCTTGTTTCTTACAAGAACATGTAATAGGTCCTAAACCAAGAGTGAATACATATCTTGCAATAGAATTTCAAACATCAGAGTCACCAACCCAATCAGAATCAGTGAAACCAATCAACAATGGAGATGCTCCTGCACTGTAATGAATCCCGAACTTAAATTTACCTCGAATATATTGAAGTATTCTTTTAGCTTCTTTCTAGTGACTTTCATGAGGTTGGTGCATAAACCAAGCGACAATACCAATGGCCAAGGAAAGGTCATGATGCGTATGGGTTAGATACAAAATTTTACCAACAAGTTGACGGTATAAGGTAGCATCAACTTCACGGGTAGTACAAGTGACTGAAAGCTTGACTCCAGACTGAAAGGGAGAAGGGGCTAGCTTACAGTCTTCCATGCGAAAGTGGTGGATAAGATCACGGGCATACTTGGACTGAGAGAGGGTAATGCCTTCCTTGGATTGCAAGACTTGAAGACCAAGGAAATAATGTAAGTGTCCTAAGTTTGTCATTTCAAACTTCTTTTTGAGGCTAGAATTCACATGGTTTATATGGTTTGGATCACTACCAGTAAGGATAAGATCATCAACATAAAGAAAAAGGATGGTGAAGGACTTACCCACTTTCTTAGTGTAGATAGTGTTGTCAGAATGGCACCTAGAAAAGCCATTATCTAACAGAAATCTATCCATTTTGGCATACCAAGCCCGAAGAGCTTGTTTGAGACCATAGAGGGACTTCCTAAGGAAAAAAACAAGGCTAGAGTCATTTTGGATAAAGCCGGGGGTTTTTTCCATGTAGATTTATTCATGAAAAATCTCCATGTAAGAAGGCATATTTAACATCCATCTGATGGACTTCCCATTTAAAGGAGGCAGCAATGGAAAGAACAAGGCAGATAGAATTCATTTTGGAAATAAGGGAGAAGGTTTCAGTATAGTCAATGCCTTCAACTTGTGGAAATCCATTGGCAACAAGACAAGCTTTATGTCTATCCACTTTTCCACATGGTCCAAACTTGGTTTTGTAAACCCATCTACACCTGACAAGTTTTCTTCCTTTTGGAAGAGGAACAAGATCCTAAGTATTGATCACCAATAAGGAACGATATTCTTCATTCATATATTCATCCCAATCTAGATGACCGGAGGCTTCTTCAAAGGTTTCTGGATCAAGTTTTTCTGGAACTTTATCCAATAAGGAAGAGGCTCTTTCGAACTGAGAATGTGTACGTCGTCGATCTAAAGGGCCACCTGCAAGAAAACCTGATGCATCCTGAGTAGAGAGGACCCATCTTGGAAGCTGTGGAGTAAAAGGAACAATTTCAAGAGGTGGAGGAGGATTTTCATTCTTGCTATCATCATCTGAACTAGAAGGAATGCTATTAAAAATAGAAGAGAGAGAGAGAGGTGGCACATATGCTGAATCAGGCTCGCAGGCCAAAGGTGGCACACCCACCGAACCAGGCTCGCGGGCCAATATATTTTCATCAAATTTTACATGTATTGTAATGATTATATTTTTGGATTTTGGTTGAAGCATCCTATATCCTTTGACATCTTCATAATATCCAACAAAAATTCATTTTTCACTCTTAGGTTCTAAGGCTTTATGTTTCACATCTAGAATATGGGCCCAAGCATCACTTCCAAAAACATGAAAGTGACTTACATCTGGTTTGATGGAGCTCCAAGCTTCTTCTTGAGTTATATTGTTTAAAACCTTAGTAGGAGTGTGATTTACTATGTAATTTTCACAGTTAATGGCTTCTGCCCAAAAATTGAGACCAAGTCCTTTAGATTGAAGCATACAATTAGCCATTTATTTTAAGGTGTGATTCTTCCTTTCAGCTACACCATTTTTTTGTGGGGTATATGGAACAATATGTTGCAATTGAATGCCATGCTCAGTGAAAAAGTTGATAAATTTTTTTTTAACATATTCTCCTCCATTGTTTGATCTTAACTTAAGAATTTGATGTCCAGATTGTTTCTCAACAAAGGCCTTAAAGGCTAAGAACATGTTAAAAACTTCACCCTTGAGTTTTAAGAAGTATACCCAAGTGCGTCTCGAACAACCATCAATGAAAGTGAAGAAATACTTGCAACCAGAGAAAGAAACAACAGGAAGTGGACCACATAAATCACTGTGCACAAGCTGCAAAGGGGCTGAAGCATGCCAAGAGGCACGTTTGTCAAAACTATCCTGATGATGTTTTCCGAGTACACATCTATAGAAAACATCATCTCGGCAAGATACCATAGGAAGACCTGTCACCATATTTTACTTACATAGAGTTTGAAGAGAACTATAGTTTAAGTGACCAAATCACTCATGCCAAAGTTTGATCACTTCATCATTATGAGCAACAAAAATGGAGGGAAGACATGATGACCCAAATTTGTCAAACTTATACAACCTTGTAGAATCATCAGCAATGCCAGCAACTAAAATATGTTTAGGATCTTTGAGGTCCTTGATTATAACATCATGTGGTGATAATTATACTATTTTCCCTTCACCTGAATGAGTTATCTGGTAAACAGAGAGAAGGCTACATGACAAGGTAGGAACACATAGTACATCATTAAACTGACCATTATCTAGATGAATGGTTCCAGATCCTACAACACTAAGAGATATATCATCACCAACATAAATATGTTTGGTGTTACAATCATTTAAAGAAGAAAACATGGATTTATTTTTGGCCATGTGGTAAGAAGCTCCAGAATCAATGAGCCACTCATGAGCAAGAGAAGAGGAAGATACATTTAATGCACAACTAGATCTTCATGCTTGACAACCACAAGAAGAAAGTGTCATTCCTAAATATGAGGGTGAAGAGTGCTCCAAATTGATGTTTTTCTTATTCATTGTTGCTTCTAAGGCTTCCATCTTCTTAAAACATTTGGACTCTATATGACCATCACGATTGCAAAATTTGCAATGTTTATCTATCTTCTTCCCTTTTTTTTATTTGCCTTATCATTTTGGTGAGATGATTTTTCAGTTTGCGGCTGAAATTTCTTAGGACTCTTTTTTGGTTTAGGACCATACATTTTAGGAGACTGCTTCTTAGGATTCTTTTGATATGGTTGTTGTTGGGTTGCTAAGGCTTTCTTAGAAGCATTTCTAGGAGTGATATGTCTAAGGTGTAAGAGTTTTTCTTGTTCTCTTATCAAAGAATCACAAAAGGAATCAAAAGAGGGATTCTTGTAAGTGGTTCTAGAAGAGATGATGGCTTCTATAGTGGAATGGAAGGTGAAACAAATACAGAGTATGCAGGGCCAATCTTAGCAAGAATGCAATAGATGAGGCTACCATCTTCCTTTTTGACCTTACACCCTTCTAAAAGAATTCTAAGGGTCTTGAATTTGGACAAAAAGTCTTTAATAGAGGAGAAAGTATTAGGGTCAAAAGTAAGCAACTCATTTTCAAGCTGGTGGGCCCTGATTTGATTTTGAATGCCAAAAATAGTATTTAGCTTTTCCAGGGCTTTATCACGGGTGTCAATGTCGAGGATTTGAAATCGAAGATCTTGAGAAATGGACATTCCTATCAACCCTCGTGCTTGATATTGTTTATTTTCCCATGTAGGAACTTTATCATCATTTGAAGGTTTAGTTTCTTGACTTGTGGCTATTATATAAAGCCCTTTACTTCTAAGTATATCAACCATGTGAGGTAGTCATTGGAAATAATTGGTGCTATTAAGAATAATTGGACATGCACTTTCCATTATTTAAAAAAAAAAACTGAAGCCGAGAAAATGTGAAACTAACTACTCCAATGGAAAGATCTCGAAAAATTAGGCCGTTTCAAAAAAACAGCTCGAGAAACGACTTCCGGATGAAGAAGTTATGCCCTTTTGAAAACACGAGTCAAGGGGAGCATTAGTTTGTTGTACTAACGCTCTGTTTTAGAGGATCCCCAACATTACTAATGCACATTTCAAGAGAAAGGAGTGAGTTATAATGCACTATTCAAGAGCAAAGAGTCACGTTAATGGGCCTTTACTTAGAGCGATTTACAACTAACGCGGGTTGATTTCCAAACAATTTTTTAAGAAAAATAATTCTCTTTAATCTGTTTGGTTGTAAACTGTACTTTGGTGTGCGTGCTTTTGCTGCACACAAAACCGAGCAAACAAATAAATGCAAGCCTTACGGCAGAATGTTATTTTTTCGGTTAGCCTTACCAGAAACTATCTATTTTACTATCTCTGATTTCCCGAGATTGCACAAAGACACGGGGAAAGAGATTACATAGTAAAAACAAACTTCTTCTTGTTTCTGATTTTCCAAGATCACACATAGTGCAGAGCAAAGAGAATACAAAAAGAAGATGATATAGATCTGGAAAATAAATAAAAACTAAAGCCTGAAATAAAAAAAGGGAACCGAAATAAGCAGAATTATGAACAAATATAACTGCAAAACGAATACTTTATGCCTCCAAATCTAAACTGAAATAACTTGGGAAACCAGAACCCTTTTTGCATGAAACGAAAGGTGTTCTTCACTGTAACAAATGCTTTGGACACAACAGAGCAGTTCTCCAGGCCCAAAAAAGTTCAGAAAGAGTAGATCTACAAAACGGCAGCCACATGCAGTCAAACCGGCTTCGAATTTGGATCAACAATGGATGCGACCCTCAAAATAGCTCTGATACCATGTAGGAATTTACATGATAAATTCCGTAGATCAAGAACCAAAGTTCACTTCTCACAAACATATCACAAATTAGTACACCAGTATAATCACGTGGTTAAAACCCTCAAAGAGGGAAACAGTCCACGGCCTGAGTAAACGCGGCCACTTCAGGAAATTTATTAATATAAAATAAAGGTTACATATGTTTCTCTCATAAACGATTAACCAAAAAAGGACCCTTCATTCTCTTTAAATAGATTTCATGGACCAATCAGGTGTTAAGCCACAGATCAAGTGTCATTAATACCGAGAAGAGAGATAACCGTCGGATCACTACAAATCGTGACCGTCGGATTATAAGTTACAAATGTACATGGTAAAGAAAAACACTTTACCTAACTCTACACTAGACTAAGTTATTCTTAACTATTTCCTATGTTTCGTAATATCCTAACAGAAGGTGACTGCTTCTCTGATATCTCTGTAATTCTTTGGACCTGGCCAATTATCCGGACAGTGTCGTAGCTCTGCCTCTGTTTCCTCGGACTGCTCTGGGGATCTCTTGCTGACAAATTTACCTTTCTGAGGTTCCCTTACCTATTTTAACTCTGCCATAGGCACTGTTTCCAAACTCCTCGTGACATAACTTGTTGGCCACCTTCTTTTCCTCAAGCTTGTATTATGTTCGATCGTGTGTTCGTATACCCTCACCGGCCTCTTGCAGAGGTTGAATTTACTCATTTTGGTGGAGGGTCAGGTGCATGCCTCCACGTGGCATTGAGCTTTGTTCATTCGCTGCATCATGGCACCCCGATCGGGGGATAATTGTATTTTATTTTTAATTATTTAACTATAATTTTCCTTATTTATATTTTATATTTAACTATTTATATATTTTTTATATTTAAGTAATTTTTTTGGTGTCTTTTTGGCCATGAGTATTAATGTCAAATAGGCCCATATTTTAATTTATATCTTTTCACTAATATCAATATTTACATTGCATTAATAAATTTTTCAATATTCTAATTCATATGGGTAAGGTAGCTAAATAACATTAATAAAATATTTCACGAATACCCAAATTAATAATAAATATTTGATCAATACCTAAAAAAAAAAAAAATATTTCACGGATACCAAAACTAAACAATTTAAAATTATTTAGGACATGTACCTCTTTTTAAATTTAAAATATTTTGATTGGTTTACATATTATGATATGGAAAGTACATGAAAATTTCATGGGCACTTTTAGGCTGAAATTTCCTCTAATGATTCTTTTTGAACCATGTCATCGCCATGTTTTTTGTGCCTAAACATATTGTGACTGATCATGGAAAATACTTTCAAAATCATATCATGCAGGAACTAGATTCCAAGTTTGGTTTTTTGCAATGAACTTTCCTCACCATATTATCCTCAAGATAATGGGCAAGTAAAATCCATGAACCATACTTTGAAAACTAGGTTGCAATGGATGGTATGACGACATAAATCCAACTGGAACCTTATGCTATTTTCCATCTTATGGACATACTGGACCTCCATGAATTTTTCCACTATCTTCACTTCATTCCAATTGATTTATGGGGTCGTGTTATTCATTCATATCTAGCGTGGAATCTCTTCTCTTAAACTAATTGTTGAGTTGCTTCCTGACACCTCAGCCGAGGAAGCAAGGCTTGTTACAACTTAACCATCTTGATGAAAAATGCCTTCTCACCGTGGTCAATAACGAAATTCAGAAGAAATGAATTAAGGCTCAATATGATAAATCTATCTAACCTCATGCATTTTATAAGGGTGATCTCATTTTGGTTTATTACTAACACCGTGATAAATTAGGGGCTAGTAAAATCAAACCCATGTGGCATGGTACTTATATTGTTAAACAAGTTCTCAATAAAGGGCCTACAAGTTGGTTAATTATGAAGGGAATTCCCTATCAGAGCCATGTAATGGGCTCTATCTGAAATGCTACTATGTTTATTTTCTTTGCATGGTCGCTTTAATATTATGTATAGAGGTGTGGGTGTGTTCAATTTATCTTTCCTTGTCATTAGCATTTACCCAGTTTCTGTGTGTAATTTGTGTGTTTGGTATTTTCTGTACAGAGGTCAAAACCCTCACTCCCTTATAGAGGCTTTTCATATGGTGCAAGTCCTTACACTCAGAATGTTGCTTCTGCCACTTGGGTCCTCATTTCACCCCGTGATGAGCTTGTCAGTTCCTGGGGTATTTGTCTTCACCCTCTCACAAATAACATGGTCAAATATAGTGTTGTCATAGATCTCTTGACCAAGGCTAGTCGTCTTAGCATACGCCTTCTTATTTTTCAACTTGACTCTCAACTCATAGTGTCTCATCTCAGTCATCTCTAATATGTAACGAAACTAAATATGTTTCATTACTTTTTGAGGGTACATGTCTTGGAAATTTCATTTGATTATATCGATTATGTGCATATTTCTCGATACCAAAACCCATTGGCTAATTCATTAGCTAATTATGTGTTAGATATGGATTTGTCACATTTATAACATTTTAAATCATTCACATGAAGAAATAAACATCTATTGTATATAAATAGTATAAAAAACACATAGAAGTCATTATTTTTTTATATCAAAAGCCTGAGTACATAGTTCAAAACTAGGCAACAGAGGCCTTAGCTACTATGCCATACATATGTTGATACATCAAAAACCGCACAACCCTGTGTTATTTCCCCCACATATTGGTGCTCATGATAACATAAAACTTCATTCAAAATGAGGCAGAGGATACCACATCTATTAGATGAGGTCACCCCTATGGTGTGCCTCTACATTTGTTAATGAGTCTCATCCATCCTCCTTGAAGTAACTCCCAATGTCAACCCATCGACATTCTGCATAAACCCCCATAACTCCTCATCTTCATCCTCTATCTCCTTTGTCTGTTTTTTTGGGGTCGGTGCCTGTGGTACATGTATCCTTAGTAGAGAATATCCTTCTGGGTGTGTAGGTGCTACGTCTGCATATCTGAAGCACTAGCTTTAGTGACTATGTACTCTTGTTAAAAAAATAAAAATATTAAATATTCCAAAAAATAAAAAAATATAAAAAACATAAAAAATAAAATTTGTTTCATCTGTCATCAAAGCCTTTGCTAGGGGTTAACATTATGCTAGGATCTCCTGTGAATTCCACCCCATCATATAGGTAGTCATCTCCTGGCACTGTGGCTGCTCTCATCCATTTCTAATAATTTTTTGGGTACCAGCTACTAGTGTGCACTTCGTCATCCTGTGGTAAAATATAGCACCATCTAGCCATGCGAGGTTCTCTTTCCAGTGGAAAGACTACATACTCCAATGTCGGGGGTCTCATAACTGTAATCGTCTCGAAGAAGAAACTTACAATTAAGCTCCCATAACCAAAAGTGTCAATTTTTCTCCTCTTCAGCCTTTTGAGTTGAGCCTTAACGTTGGCTACCACCCATTCACACCCATTCAACAAGGTGGGTTATAAACATCGGATACATAACTCCAAGTGTGGTACTGTCACTGCATGGGGTGTTTCCATTCCAGCTAATTGGGATACAATGTAAGCTATTGTTTATAGGGCTAGGCACTTTATGTCCTCTATGCGGATCTTATTTTTATCTGCCCCTTTAACCTGCCTAAAATGAGCATCCCTTATACTTCTAATGGTTTCCCTACTAGTTTTTCGAACCCCTGATAACACAATTGGAGCTCCCTGCCTCAAAAAACCAGGAAGGAAGTACATTTTTGAGGTCTCTATAGTAAATCTATCTTGGTCAACAATGAATTTTGTGGTGTCTACATACATCCACCGTATAATGTATTCCAAGAGATATGTTTGGCTGGTCGTGCTTGGTATCATGAAAAACATAATAAAACCACAATTCCCCAGAGAATTGATGGTTGGCCCATGGCCCATAGCTTGGATTTCATTTTTAGAATGTTTCCTCTCTCTCCATTCAACCACCATGTTTTCTCCTGCAGTCAAAAAACACTCTACCAGTCATGGCCATTCGAAGAAACTACATTCCACGCATAGATAAATCGATTTAGGGAAAAAAAATTCAAACACATTTCTATTTTTTTACTCAGTCGCGCCCTTGACACGGGAAAAATTCAGCCTTAGCCATAGGCAACCCATAGCATGCCTGCAGTTGGGCCTGTCTGGCCAAAAATTTCCTGTTACATGCCTAAAATTGGCCATTTTTTCGTAATAAAACCCTAAGGTCTATTAAAAATAAAACATGCTCGAGCATCCCATGCGGAAATTACAAAGAAAGAGGCAATTTTTACTTACTTGGTTGAAGATGGCCACTTTCTCCTCCTTGCTCTTTCTCTCAAACCATTGGTAAATATCTCCTTATTTATTCACAGTTTCAAAATGACAAATCAGAGAGGTATGATTTTCCTTTATAACCTATTTTGGCATCTTGAAGAATATTTTTTTTTAACTTTTTTGGTTTAAAGGGGATTTTTGGGCTTTATAATCTATTTTTTAGTCTACCTTTTCACAAGAGGACTTGAGAGAGAAATTTTTTTTCTATCTTGGGAGACCACCATTTATTACACCGAGCCCGAGGTATGATTCTTCTACATACATAAAGGAATAGGTCATTTTCACCAATTTTGAAGTTTGACCATCAACATTATTTTTATGCCTTAGGTGTGACCCCGTCATGTTGCAAATTTAACCATTTCCTTTATCCATGGAGTAGCATGGTGATAGAGATTATTTTCTGAGGGATACCCTAGTTAGCACCTTCTTACCTAATTGGTGTCTATGCAGTCATTTTTTTATCCCTAAAAATCCCTTCTTCTAACCTTCCATGACCTAGAATTTGAGCCTCATGTCCTCTTCTTCGTCTCTTTTATAGCCATACCCTAGGAGGATTCCACAATTTTATCCCTTGTGATTCCCACTTTTTACCAGCTTATTTTTCAGTTTAAGCCTTAGGTTTTCTTCATTCCATCGTCATCATTTTCTCAACCTACTATCCACTTTCACTTGGTGTTTTCCCCTTTCTCCGAGGAACCACAATGATGAGTGGTCCTATTAGCCATTTCTTGTCCACTTTATGACATGAGTAGTTCCACCATTACCATAAATATTTACTACCCTATATACCACTGCTTCCTCCTAGAGGATTTTCCTTTAAGCTCTTTTCAGACTCCTTAAATTAGAAAGTATTGTCAAGTGAACATGTTTACTTCATTCTCGTTAAAGTACTTGAAGTGTCATCTTCCCAGTATAAGTTTAACCATTTTCTAGACTGGGATAGACTAGTTATGGAAAAGGTACACCCTAATCTACTGTGGCTACGATGTTCTCACTTGTAAACTTTTATATCTTTTTCGGGCTTGGGAGACAACTTTACAAAAAAGAAACTTATGAAAAGAGAAGGGAGGGATCATCTATTTTCATTTATCGTCCATTGGAAGCTTTAGTTGCATCACCATTGAACATGGAACATGTCTGTTTGATTATCTTATAGTTGGGTTTTAACTTTCCTAGGATCCATACCATTCATATGAGTCTCTTTACTCCTCTGGATTGTTACTCTTCCAGTCATATGGAGCCTGCCTCCATGCCTCCTATGTCATTGCATGATATCACATGGTTCTCATTTAGTCATGGTTCCAAGTCACTCTTGTGTCGTGTCGTTATGTGTTCAAGGGAAGTATCATCTTCTGTCGACCATCTGTAGTAGCATGTTTAACTATTTGAGTCAGCCATCCCTGTGTCAGTTGTACTTTATCACTTCATGACTTCATCCTTACGTCACATCATCCTCATCTATTTTGTGTCGATTTATGGGGGATACATTAATGCCATCCTTCAACGGTTCTTCTCCTGTTGACTTTAGCTCATTATCCAAGAGATTGATTTAGGAACCTGTAGTACCTTGGAGCTTGCATACCTTAGTGGCAGGCTTTCTCGTGATTGATAGTGGGTTTACATCATTGGCTCCTGATTGGTCGAGTTCACTGGTCTTTGACATTAGCTCATTTATTCACATTTAGTGGACTATATTAGGTACCTTAGGATCCATTTTCCTCATCGGTGGACTCCCTCACATCTTTTAATGGTTTACCTCGTTGGCTCATAATCAGGCGATTTCTACCTTGCTCAACTCCAGTACATCTATTCACAATTATAGATTCATAGCATCAGGGTTATGTCTAAAACCTTGGGTTAGGGACATCTCACTCTTCTATGGCATCCTTCCCAGGCTGGGTTGGATTTATGTACAATTTATTTACTTTAAGGGCTATCTGGGACACTTCTCTATCTATCATGTGTGCATATCCCTACTAATGTATAATGTGACATAGATCCATGATTGTATTTCTTAACGGCTATGCTCTATTCATTGAATCACATGGATCCACTGTGTATTTCTGTCATGGCCATGTTCTAGCACTTTATGTCATGGATCCGTAGTGTATGTTTTGGCGGACTTGTTCAATATTATGTTATGACCGATCATGGGTATGCCTGCCTCAAGGATGTTATTAGTACAGTTGAGCCTTAAGCTCCAATGTCTTTTCATCGGCATCCTTGGATTTTTTTCCCCACTATCGTTTGGACCTCTGAGTTTTATCATAATTTATTTCAACCATCAACTTCTCATTTTGACCTCATACATTGGGGAGAATCTATTATAATCTTATTTTTCTCCTCTTGGATCACTCAGCCTTAGCCCTCATGATTAGATGAAATTTTCCTAACATGAGGACCTTTGTTTGACTAGTATGACCGTTAGCCACATGCAAGAAATATTATTCCTGCGGATAGGGCCTTTTTTATCCCTTTATATACCTACAACCAAGGGAATGTTCTAAATGCCTTGGTCCCTAGGACATCAGTTCGATATCTCATATATTAAAGCTTCCTAAGAATCATCCGTTAGAAGCTTATGCAACTTCTCATCATCCTGAGTGTCCACATACATCCTCCCAAGACCTCTCTTATGCCTATTTATATTGGACCATTTGAGAGGGTCCAACTAGTTTTTCAAAGGCCTATCTTTGAGAGAGCTAAGATATTGATCCTATGTTGCAATTTTGATGCTAAAGAGAACCTGTGAGGTATTGGTCATATGTGTGTTTCTCTTTATTCTCATTTTTTGGATATAGTGGGGATTCGAGAAACTCTGCCGGATCATGGAGAGGAAGCGTGGAAGCGAAGGTATAAGTGTTGTAGATTTTTATATGAATAATGAATATTTATTATTCCTTCCCTTAGATGTTTATGTGTTCAGCAGATATTGTAATCAGTTTATATCATTTTTTATATAACAATATTCTAGGTAAGATCACTTGTTGTCCTTGAATATTTTTGGTTGTGTGTAGCTGTTGAGATTAGGTGCAGATGAATAAGATCACTTGAGTGGAGAACGAGGATTCTACTATGAATTAAATATCATTCCCCAATCTGCAAGGAGACAAGGTGTTGAGATCAAGTGTAAATGAAGAAGATTGCTTGATTGGAGCACAAGGATTCTGCTACGAATTCAAGATCCTTCCCCAACGACAAACACTCAAGGACAACAAGTGATCTTCCTCGGAAGATCATTAAATCAAAAGTGATATAAATTGATTACAAGATTTTTTGGACACATAAAAATGTAAGGGAAGGAATCATAAATATTCATTAATCATATAAAAAACTATAACACTTACACGTTCGCTTCCACTCTTCCACTCCATGATCCAGCAAAGTTTCCCCACTATATCCAAGAAATTAGCATGAAGAGAAACACACATATGACCAAGACTTCACAAGATCTATGTAGCATCAAAACAATAGCATAGGATCAAGATCTCGGTTCTCTCAAAGATAGGCTCTCCAAAAAATATCTTGACCCTCTCAAATGATCTAGTATAAATAGGTAGAAGAGAGGTCCCAGGAGGATGTATGTGGATTCTTAGGACGATGAGAAGTTACAAAATATTCTAAATGATGAGTCTTGTCCAGATCAAATAGATGAAACATCGAACTAATCTCCTAGGGACCAAGGAATTTTAGAACATTCCCTTAGCCACAAGCATATAAAGGGCTAAAAAGGCCCTAACCACAGGCATAAAGAGGGTTTTCATCGAATATAGGGTCTTGGCGATAGGCATAAGCCTAACTACCTATGGCTAATGGTAAAACTAGCCAAAAAAAGGTTCCCATGTCAGGAAAAAGTCATATAATAATGAAGGCAAAGGGTCAGTGATACAGGAGGATGAAAATAGGCCAATAATAGTCATGGTAGAGGATTTCATCAACTAATGTCACTAACATCAAGGTACATAGAGGGTGTTAGAGTCGATCTCTTCATCCCTCCGTCAGAGATCAAAATCTCTTTTGTTACATTTAATTTTAGGTGTCTCATTCAGTTCAGTCATTTGCATTCCATTAGGAGCATCGATCTTCTGACGGAAGGGTCTTGTCACTCATGTCCCTCATGTCATGTACCTGCTGGTCCGTGTCTGTTCATCAAAATCAATTTTAAAGTCATTTATAGTCCTGTTTTGGTCTCTTAGTCAGCTAAGAGTCATTTTAGTCATTAGGTCTAGGGTTTCGCAAATTTCGTCTTCAAAATGAGTAATAACATCAGCAAGCACATGAGGGAGGTTCGAAATAAGTTTTCATTGCAAAATTTTCATCGTCATATTGCTTGATCATGACTTTTCTTCAAAACTCTGTTTTGAAGAAAAATCGTCATTTTTTATCTTTTGTAATAAATGCCATGTAATTTTAGAAATTTTCAATTGTAAAATTCTTCAGGAGCAGCCTTGGTCGCCTTTTTCGAACTCCATGCCAGCCATCCCTGCAAAAAATAGACAAGATTTTCGTCATTCAGTCAAAGAATCAAAGGAAACAAGCAAAACAGAGTTTATATTTAAAAAGTGAAAAGTGCCAAAGCCAAACATTAGAAAGTGGGTTATTTGAAATTAAAAATTAAATTCATTGGGCATATAAGATATTTGTGGTGTTTGAACAATCCATTGGTATGCCAAAGACATCATTAAGCCGAGTCAAGTGTGGAAGAGCGAAAACGTGTTTTGGAGAACCAATTGTGGGAGAAATTCAGGGTCGCGGCGCACAGAAGGAAGGTTGCGGCGCATATGGTTGTCACGGTGCATAGAGCCACCCACTGCAGTGTTTTTTCAAACGTGCACGGCGCACTCACCGGTCATGGAGCATTGGGTTGTGCATACGGCGCACAGGGCCGACACACACAAAAGGACTTAGCCACTGTTCCACAAATTCAAATTGGTTCAAACTCCCATGCTCCGAGTAAGTTTGTGATGACTTTGAATTTCTATTAGCTTGTGTTTGGTGTGGTTTCAAGATTGGTTATAAGATTTTGAAGGCCAAAATTATAAACCCTCTTATTTTGTGAAAGACTGCTCCTTAGGGTTTTAAATTGGTGTTTTAAAAAATAACTTTGGTGCCAAGATAATCCAACTCCATTCCCACTTATGGTTTCTTTCCCATCACTGTAATCCTATCATCATGATCAATCCCTTATTCCCTCACATTCCCAAAATCACTTATTCCTAAAGTCCTATTATCCCTATCCCTAAAACCCACCATTCCCTATCACTCTCCCTCTCTCATATCAGTTGTAGAAATTCCTAAATCCCAAAAGTCCCAAAAATAGTCAAGTGGCTGTCCTCATTTTAATTTCACTTGACAAAACACTTTTTTCCCACAGTCCCTTCCATTTGGCACCTATTTTGGCAATTGGAGGCAAATACACCAAATTCTTATTTTCACCTCATACAGATCAGCATACACTTGGCATAGACTTGTAACACCATGACGAACACTGAGTCATCATATGAATAAGACAGTGACTCTACCACTGAGTTACATGCACTAAGAAGGCCTCGTAAAGGTGGAAAACATGTGAGAGAAGAGCCCACCTCATTGACTCAGTTGCAGGCCTGCCCACTTGCCATGGCATGTTTCCGAGAGCAGTCATGCTATCAGTATTGTGAGAGGATTGCTCAGATTCAGCATCATCATGAGTTGGCTCGTTTGTTTGTTTTACATTTGCATGATGATCAGGTAACTCTTGCTGGTGTAAATTTCACCTTGACACTGGAAACCATTTCTCAGGCAACAGGAATACCGAATGTAGGTGAAGAGTGGAACAAAATACAACAGGTGGACAGAGTGCATTATGAACCATACATCAGGCCTAGCTATGTGAGGCAACTCAGCAGGGTATTCCCATTCTAGTTTCTGAAGGAATCCTATGCGCCTTTGATGAGACTCATTATCCGATACTTCAGTTGTGAGGGTCGGTTCTCACACCTCTATGCATACCACATTAGGTTGTTGATGCATTTCACGAGAGTGAAGATGATGAACATTCCATATTTCATGTGCCGGAACATCGAGAGAATGACCACTCTTGTGCAGAAGAAGACTCCCGAGCAGCAGTACAAAAACATTTATCATTATGCGCTCATCAAGATCATTGTCGTACATCAGCTTGGATTGCAGGGCATTGCATGGGAAGATTTTATTTCCCATGACTTCTTCACAGCCCCTCAGCCTCCTCCGGAGATTTTTCATGATGTAGGTGAGCCTTCTCATCATTTTAAAGGTCCCGAGACAGAGCCTATCAGTGTGCCAGTGGTTGTTACTTATCAGAGAGGCACGAGAGAATTATTTGCAGCAGCCCGATGAGTACTATCTCCACCCGGGGTGGAAGGGGTCTTGTTGCCATCATCAGCAGCACATGTACAGGTACAGGACAGAGGCAAGAGGCCTATGTAGGAGGAGGGCCCTTCAGGAGGCCATGATACTGATTTTATACTGATTGATGAGGATTTGAGCTCTCCAAGCTCAAAGCTGAGAGAGACCATTCAGGAGCAGAAAGCTGAGATCGACACATTGACCGAAAAGTTGCAGAGAGCTCAATGGATCATAAAATACTTGGAACAATGGAATAAACAGTTGGAGGATTAGCAGACGATCATGGAGTTGCAAAACATTCGTGAGAACCGGCAAGTTGCCCGAAGAGGCCCAACCGAGATGACACCTATTGAGCGGGAGATTGAGGCCGATAGAGAGACTTGATTTGAGAGGGTCAACATTCATCTTGAGAAGCTGTTAGAGAAGGCAAACAAGGAGAATAACATGCTCATACATATGAAGAACCATTATTGGGCACGCACACATGTTTGCAAAGCAAGGATCAAGATCTTGAAAGCCAGGCTAAGGAGGGCACTGAAGTGTCGCAAAAGGCATGATAGGCTCCAAATATTGGCTTAAGCTTCTTTGGCTGAGCATAGTACTTGATGAGGGACCTTCAGCCCAAATTTCAAGAAATTTGGGAAAAATTTTGTCAATTTTGAATTTTTTGGCCTTAACAAAGATTTTTCCGCCTGACGCGTAGCACCACTTGGCGCGCGCTTATAATTGGAAGCTCTTGAGGGGGAAAACTTTGCATTTCTGGATTGGTTATGAAAATTATTCGTGCTCATGGATTACCTAAGGATTTCATCAAGTTCTGGGTTGCCTAAAGGGTCAAAAACACCTTAAAAATGGCCTTTCTGCCACTTTTTGCACACACAGGAAGCAGTGTTGGGAGATTGAACTTTTGGAGGGGCAAATGGCAACCAAATCCAGAAATTCTACTTGGGTTGGAAAGTAGATAGGTAGGAATTTCCAACTAGCTATCATGAGCTCAATTTGGACTTCGGTAAGGGCCTCAAAATCAGCTCCAAACTTGTGCTACGCATAGAGATTTTGGGCGCGGTGCATAGAGAATTTTGGCCTATTTTTCACTCAGCAGCTTAGAATTTCGCCTAGTTTTGGCCAGTTTCACTTTTTCATGTAACTCTTGATGTACCTTGATGTAATTTCATGAATATGATGTAATTTTGGCACATTTTTACTCATTCTAGAAGATTCTTTCACCAAAAGGTGAAATGTAAGTGAATGAATCAGTTTCCTAGCATATAGAGGCAACTTGTTTCATTGCCTATTTTTCAGTTCCTAGTTTAGATATGGTTGAAATAGCTCCTAGAATGATGAGCTTGACCCCTAGATGCATGGTTATGAGTTAGGCTTCTCTATATCTTGTAATTCATCAATCATTTTCAGGGTTGGACACTTGGGATTGCTTAGCACTTCATTGTACATTTCATTCTGCAAATTTGGCAAAGGAATAGACCAGGGTTTTGCAGCACTCTTTGGGATCCTTGTGGCTCTATTTTTTTATGGTGTTTTTCTCCATGTAATTTTAAGTTCATTTATTTTTATGTGTACCATTTTCCTTCTCCTTTCTTCTTAGATTAAACAAATCAGTGTTAAAGGTGGAATTCAGTAGCTTGCTTTGCTCTGCCTTCAGTTTTGTTTAATTTTTTCATGTTTTCATCTATTTGAGGAGGACTCTTGAGACCCTCTTGCCCTCTTCAACTCCTCACCAGTCTGATCCATCCATTAATTCAATCTAAAGCATCAAAACAATTTCCTTCCTTGCCCCAATCAAAACTCTGCAAAGACTAGGCCTAATCCCCGCACCCAAAACTGCCTTTCCCGTTGATCCAACAAAATTCCCCAAAATCAAACTCAAACTCCTTTACTTATATACCTAGCCTAAAATTAGCTTTTATTTCAGTCATCTCAAGCCCTATTGATTACTTTCTGCTGAGATTGACCCGAAGAGAGCCCTCTTCTGTTCTGGTAGGGCTAGCTACCAGACTGAGCGTGCCTTGATGTTACCCTGAACTCTGCCTTCCTTCAGCTTGAGGTAGATTTAGGCAATAACATAGTGGCGACCATACTGGGGAAAAATGGTTTGATTGTTAGTGTTATTTGTTTTATAAGCTACAAACGGAGCCTGAAGTTATGCCAGGTAGCCTTCGAAACGCTCTTGCTTTACATTAGCGAAAGTAGATAAACGTTGCTTCAATCAATCTCCGGTCTAGTTTGTGAACGTGACACTTGACTTGTGAATTACCTTGGTATATCAGATCGTTCTGGACTTTTGGGTGATGAGTCTAGAATTTGATAGGTTGAACAAGTTGGTTTTGTCCCTTTTATTTTTTAAATTAATCCAACACACTGGCTTCCAGAATACATACTAGAGAAAATTCGGATCCCGATCCACCTCCAGTGTATGAGAATCCCAATCTGATTTCAAGAATCCTTCGTCGAGAAAGTCCCGTGATCCCTTTGTTTAAATCTCATTCATGTCTCGTTGTTTTTTAATATCTTGAAGATATTGAATTTGACGAACAATTTGAGTTGTCGTTGTTTGAGACTAAATCTGAAAGTGCTATTGGTTCTACTATCATAAATCCCGAGTTTATCGAGTATCTTGAAATTGAACAGGCTAATAGATCCATTGACAGTTACATCTTGAATATTCAGAATTCTATTGTGGCAACAAACATTCTTGAGTTCATAGAATCTGCATCTAAAACTATTGGGCCATCAGTAGTTACATCCGGTTCACAAGTTCATACCGAGCCTCCTTTCATTCCTACCATTCCCGTGCAACCATCTATTTCTGATAAAAAATCTGCAGTAGTTTCTCCTCCATCCACACCACATACACCTCGTACATCTACTGCTCCTACTCCACCTGTTTCTCCAAGACCGGTTATAAATACACCGAGAGCAATGGCTGCTCGATTCGCACCCCTTGTCCTGCCTCAAAACTTGGATGCCATGCCCGCTGATTATCAAAGTAAGATCCCATTGTTTGATGGCACTCCTCAAAGTGTTCCTGCTCAGCAAAATATTGATAGAATGGCAAATTTCTTCGATCTTCATGAAATTGATGCAGAAAATTTCACCATGAGATTGTTTGTGCAAAATTTTGGAGGTGAAGTACGAAAGTGGTTCAGAGTTTTGCAGCCTAGAAGTATTGCTACATTGGCTGAGCTTCAGAGACAGTTCTTGGATCGGTGGGAAATTAAGAAAGATCCTCTCTGGATTACTTCTGAATATACCAAGATCAAGCGCAATGCTGGTGAGTCAGTCCAAGACTATTGTATCATATTTAATGCGGTTTATAATGCAATTCCTGATGATTTAAGGCCATCTAAGAAGTCAGCTTTGCTTAAGTCTCCAGATGGTTTTGATCTGGACAAGGCCTATTCCTTACGAGAAAGAGATCCGCCCACTTTGGAGGATATGCAGAAAATTGCAGTGAGTGTTGAAGCTAATTTGAATGACAAGAGCGCAAGATTGAAAGCAGAAAAGAAAGTTGTGATAAAGGAAGAAGCTTCTACTTCAGATCAAGTACTTCGCAAGGTGGAAAATATGATTGAAAGATTAACACTTGATAAGCCCGAACCGTAGATCAGAAATCCTAATTTCCGTGGACAGCAGCAACCTCAATTCAGGATCAAACAATGTGAGCAGCGAGCACAAGAACCACCAGCACAACAGCAGGTAAAGACTCCTTTACAGCAGAATTTTTTTGGTCCGGAATCAGATGATGAAGATAATGTAATAGGAGAAGAAAATCACTTCTTTACACCTTATGACATGCCAACCTTTATCACTGAAGATGAGGAGTATGCAGAAAGTTCAGCGGTACAAAAGGATGATGATTTTATCTTGGCAAATGAGACAACTCTTGAAGAAGAGTCGGATGAGTATCAGAGAGGTTATATGAATGCTTTGTCCGCCCAGCAGAAACAATATTCACTTAGAAACAGAGATGTGCCTATCAATCTAATCCAAAAGAGAAAGGAAGTTTCAGCACCAAAGAATGATGTACCCATTTCACAGAAGAAGGGAAAAGAGGTAGTTGATCCCGCTACTAGCAAGTCTCCATCAGCAAGTGAAATATCAAATCAACCAATTGTATCAAGGGAGAAAGCTGAAAAGAAGGATGCTCCAGCCAAAGAGGTAGAAAAAACTTCAGCTTTTAACTTAGAGAGTAAGATTGCTAAGTTAAAAGTTTCCATTCCTTTGACTGAGTTAATGAGAAATAGCAGCTACAAGGGTCAAGTATCTAAAATTTTGAATTTTGATCCAATGTCTGATATGCTGAATGTGGAAGATGATCCACTTGAGTTGATATTTGGACCAGCATTGGATGGTGAGTCTCCCGATAGTGATGTGCCGCCTTTTTATATCAGCCTTAGATTGCATGATTTTGTGTTACATAATGCCATGTTTGATTCTGGAGCTTCTCACAATCTCATGCCAAAGGCGATTATGGAGAAATTGGGATTGGACATCACTCGGAAGTATCATGATCTGTATTCTTTTGATTCCATCAGAGTAAGATGCATTGGGCTCATTAAAGATTTGGTGGTTAGTTTAGATCAGATTCCAACTAAGAATGTTTTGATGGATGTGGTTGTGGTGGACATTCCTCCTAGATTTGACATGCTTCTTTCCAGATCTTGGGGAACGAAGTTGAAGGGAACATTGCAGCTTAACTTCTCCTATGCTACCATTCATGTGTTCAGTCAGATGAGAAAACTATATCGGGAACAAAAGATGAAGTATATGATCACCAACAAGGAGAAACCGGTAAATCATCCGATTAATTATTTACATACAGATTTAGAGTCTTTTGTTTTGTATTCAGATAGTTTCAATGATGTATATAGTCATTTAGTTGAAGCAGAGGACATTCTGGAGATCACAGAAAATTTCAGAGAAGTTTTGATGAAAGAGAAACAAGAACTTGAGAGTTCCGCTGAGCAATCAGCCTTCCAAAAGCAGCACAAAGTCGATGGACAGCAAGCAGAAATAATAGAGTAAACGAAATTTAAGCACTTGGAAGAAGATGAAGATGGTTTATGGACTATGGATTTAGATGGTGCAGTTGGGAGCGATGGTGCTGGAATCGGTATTTGGGTACGCAATCCTTTTTCCGCTCCAAACAAGGTACCAAGTAATGTGAGGGTTTGTTCTTACAAGTTAGCATTTGATTGTTCGAATAATGAGGCAGAATACGAAGCTTTGATTGCTGGTCTGAAAATACTTAGGAAGTTGAATGCTAAGAGGATTGCAGTTTATGGCGACTCCGAGTTGGTAATTAAGCAAGTAAAGGGTGAGTATCAAGCTAAGCATCCTCGAATGCGGGCTTATCGAAATGTTGTTCTTGATATCTTGAAGTTATTTTCAGACTATACTTTAACTTGTATCCCTCATATTCAGAATGGTATTGCGAATGCTCTTGCTAAGGCAGCAAGTAATTTGAAGATTCCAATGAACTCAAGTAACAAGTTTGAAATTCATGTGAAACATCGTCCAACTATCTCGGACAATCAAAGGTATTGGCAAGTATTCCAAGATGATGATGAGATTGATGAATTTCTGCAGAACAAAGGTAAATTCAAAGAGACTTCAATTTACATGGAACATGATGATGGTGAGGCTAATGTGCAAATAAATCAGATGGAAGTACTACAACTAAAATATAATGTCATTCCTAAGGGTTTGATACCTTTAGAAGAGCTCTTTGACCAAGATGGCGTAGCTAGAAAGCCAACCTTGCGGCCAACTGAAAAGGGAGTTGAAGACGTGAACATTGGATCAGCTGAGAATCCAAAGATGGTGAAGTTGTCCAAAACATTGCCACCGGAGGTAAAAGCAAAATATGTGAGTTTTTTGTCTTCTTTTGCTAATGTTTTTGCTTGGGACTATTCAAATTTAAAGACGTATGATACAAATATAATTCATCACACTATTCCTATTAAGCCAAATCAAAAGCCTCTCAGGCAGAAGTTGAGAAGGATAAATCCGAAGTTGTTGCCCTCGATTGAGAAGGAGGTGAATCGATTATATAAGGCTGGTATCATTGTTCCTATAAGATTTTCAGATTGGATTTCCAATTTGGTGCCCGTACGCAAGAAGACAGGTGAGATTCGTTTGCGCATTGATTTTAGGAATTTGAACAAGGTTTCTTTGAAAGGAAATTATCCATTGCCCAAAATGGATCACATATTACAGCGAGTAGTTGGAGCATCTCGTATGTCACTACTCGATGGTTATTCCGGGTATAACCAAATTCTGGTCCATGAAGATGATAGAGACAAAACAGCGTTCACCACTCCATGGGGAACTTTCCATTATGCTAAAATGCCTTTCAGTTTGAAGAATGCTGGTGCGACATTTCAGCACGCAATGGATATGGCATTTGCGAATGAGAAAGATGTTTTTCTAGTTTTTTATCTTGATGATTTGACAGTCTTTTCCAATTCTGACGAAGAGCACCTTTACCATTTGAAAGTTGTTTTTCAGCGATGTAGAAAGTATGGTGTGTCACTCAATCCGAAGAAGAGTTTGTTTTCCATGGATGAGGGCAAACTCCTTGGTCACATTATCTCAGAAGATGGCATCCGTATTGACCCAGCTCGAGTTGAAGCTATTCAGCAAATTGATCTTCCCCGGAATAAGAAGGAGATTCAATCTTTCAATGGTAAGATGAATTTTTTACGCCGCTTTGTGCCTAATCTTGCTGAACATCTAAGAGAGATTACAAACATGCTTAAGAAGGATAGTGTAGTAAAGTGGAGTGAAGAGGCGATAAAATCTTTCAATTTAGTGAAATTGGTTCTTTCTTCAGCTCCGATTTTGATCAGCCCGGATTATACTCAGGATTTTATTTTGTTCTCTTTTGCTTCAGAGCATACTATGGCAGTAGTATTAATGCAGAAAAGAGATGGACATGAAAAACCAATTGCTTTTTTTAGCCGCACCATAAGAGATGCAGCCTTGAAATATAACATCATTGAAAAGCAAGCTCTTGCACTTGTGAAAGCGTTGAAATATTTTCGAGTATATATTCTACATTCTCATATTATTTCTTATGTTCCTAACGCTACTGTAAAGGATGTTTTAGTGCAAACAGATCCGGAAGGGAGACGGGGCAGATGGATTGCTGCCTTGTTGGAGTATGATGTGGAGATAAAGCCCACAAATCTTATCAAAGGACAAGGGTTGGCAAAGCTAATGGCCAAATCGAATTTGCATGCTTTGGACATCAATCTTATTGCTGCTATGTCTGAAGAGAATGAGGAAAGTTCATCAGTTCAGGTATCAAAAATCTTTGTGATGTCTCCTTGGTATTCAGATATTGTATATGTGCTTCAAAATTTGTCACCACCACCCGGCATGGCTAGAAACAAAAGTAGAACTCTGAAATTGAAGGCTGCTAAGTTTTGTGTTTTGAATAATTCACTTTAT
Organism: Pinus albicaulis; assembly: GCA_034641835.2. Classification (NCBI taxonomy): domain Eukaryota; kingdom Viridiplantae; phylum Streptophyta; class Pinopsida; order Pinales; family Pinaceae; genus Pinus; species Pinus albicaulis. Next base: position 1,953,739,013 of record CM076575.1, read on the forward strand.
TGGAAAGATCCCAGTGGTGTTTTGTTGAATTGTTTGGTGGAAGAAGAAGCAAAGCAGGTTATGGAGGATTTTCACAAGGGAGATTGTGGCGGTCACCTTTTTTGGAAGACAACGGCCAATAAGATTTTGAGAGCGGGATATTATTGGCCAACATTGTTTGTTGATGTGTATAAGACTGTCAAAATCTATCATGAATGTCATATTTTTGAAGGGAGGCAGAAATTGTAGCCTTTGTCGCTTAAGCCCATTGAGGTAAGTGCTCCTTTTCAGCAGTGGGGTTTGGATTTCATTAGCGAAATTCATCCCGCTTCTTCAGGTCAGCATAGATGGATCCTAACAGCGACAGATTATTTCACGAAATGGATTGAAGCAATTCCCACCAGGCAAGCTACGGATTCGGTAATAATTTCTTTCCTTGAGAATAACATTTTGCCTCATTTTGGTTGCCCGAATAAGTTAATCACTGATAACGCAACAGCTTTCAAATCAAAGAAGATGATTGAGTTTTGTGACAAGTATAAAATCATTTTGGGACACTCAACCACTTATCATCCGCAAGGCAACGTATTGGCGAAGTCTTCCAACAAATATTTGGTCAACATCATTAAAAAGTTGCTGGAAATAAACAACTAAAGTTGGCATAAGAAGTTGGTCAATGCACTTTGGGTAGATCGAGTGAGTCAGAAAAAATCCATTGGTATGTCCCCCTTTGAGTTATTTTATGGAGTTGATACAGTGTTTCCTACCTCTCTCGCAGTTCCGGTGGTCAAACTTCTACATGAAGATGGCAGTGAAGAAGATCATATGCAGAGAAGAATAAATCAAATGATCCATTTGCAGCAGACGAGGGAAGAGGTTTTTCAAAACACATTCAAGCTGCAGGAGAGAATTAAGAAAATTTATGACAGAAGCAAAGGCGGACAAATTTCAATTGGAAGAAGTGGTGCTGAAATGGGATGCAAGAAACGAGGAAAAGGGTAAGCACGGTAAGTTCGAAAATCTCTGGAAAGTACCCTTTAAAATTGCTGCATATCGGGGTCAGAATGCTTTTCTTCTGAAGGAGATGAATGGGGAAGATTGTCCAGGAGGGCCGGTCAATGGTCGACTGCTCAAGCGGTATCATTTCTGAGATGTTTTCTGTTGATTACATTGTCACTGTACATACCATTCATTTCAGTTTCATTGCAAGTGTGTGCTGTGATATTTTCTTCAGTTTGGGGCCCGAAGTGAAGGCTATAATTCTGAATATTGATTGCAGTTTTGGTTTGAGTTTGTCGAGTCACTTTTTCAGTCATTTCAGTGTCAAAATTGAGTCGGTTTGAGTCAAATTTTCATTCAATAAATGAGTCAAGACTCTTGTGTTGATTTGTCAAAATTATGGACTCCATAGGCCAATGGACGAAGGCACTGCCTACTCTCCCAGAAATCTGTAGTTCTTGGCACCTCCCAGGAGCTACCATCCACATTGGAGCCAATGTTAGAGTCGTTCTGTTCATCCCTCCGTCGGAGATCAAAATCTCTTTTGTTGCATTTCATGTTTAGGTGTCTCATTTAGTTCAGCCATTTTCATTCCATTAGGAGCATTGATCTTCTGACGGAAGGGTCTTGTCACTCATTTCCCTCATGTCATGTACCTGTTGGTCCGTGTCTGTTCATCAAAATCAATTTTAAAGTCATTTACTGTCCTGTTTTGGTCTCTTAGTCAGAAAAGAGTCATTTTAGTCATTAGGTCTAGGGTTTCACAAATTTCGTCTTCAAAATGACTAATAACATTAGCAAGCACATGAGGGAGGTTCGAAATAATTTTTCATTGCAAAATTTTAATCGTCATATTGCTTGATCATGACTTTTCTTCAAAACTCTGTTTTGAAGAAAAATCGTCATTTTTTATCTTTTGTAATAAATGCCATGTAATTTTCAAATTTTTTCAATTGTCAAATTCTTCAGGCGCAGCCCTGATCACCTTTGCCGAACTCCATGCCAGCCATCCCTACAAAAAATAGACAAGAGTTTCGTCATTCAGTCAAAGAATCAAAGGAAACAACCAAAACAGAGTTTATATTTAAAAAGTGAAAAGTGCCAAAGCCAAACATTAGAAAGTGGGTTATTTGAAATTAAAAATAAAATTCATTGGGCATATAAGATATTTGTGGTGTTTTAACAATCCATTGGTATGCCAAAGACATCATTAAGCTGAGTCAAGTGTGGAAGAGCGAAAACGTGTTTTGGAGAACCGACTGTGGGATAAATTTAGGGTCGCGACGCATATGGTTGTCACGGTGCATAGAGCCGCCCACCGCAGTGTTTTTTAAAATGTGCGTGGCGCACTCACCAGTCGCGGCACACTGGGTTGTGCGCACGGCGCGTAAGGCTGACACACACAAAAATACTTTGCCACTGTTCCACAAATTCAAATTGGTTCAAACTCCCTTGCTCCGAGTAAGTTTGTGATGACTTTGAATTGCTATTATCTTGTGTTTGGTGTGGTTTCAAGATTGGTTATAAGATTTTGAAGGCCAAAATTATAAACCCTCTTATTTTGTGAAAGACTGCTCCTTAGGGTTTTAAATTGGTGTTTTAAAAATCAACTTTGGTGCCAAGATAATCCAACTCCATTCCCCACTTATGGTTTCTTTCCCATCACTGTAATCCTATCATCATGATCAATCCCTTATTCCCTCACATTCCCAAAATCACTTATTCCTAAAGTCCTATTATCCCTATCCCTAAAACCCTACCATTCCCTATCACTCTCCCTCTCTCATATCAGTTGTAGAAATTCCTAAATCCCAAAAGTCCCAAAAACAGTCAAGTGGTTGTCCTCATTTTGATTTCACTTGACAAAACACTTTTTTCCCACTGTCCATATTTCCCATCGTTCCCTTCCATTTGGCACCTATTTTGGCAATTGGAGGCAAATACACCAAATTCTTATTTTCACCTCATACAAATCAGCATACACTTGGCATAGACTTGTAACACCATGTTGGACACTGAGTCATCATATGAACAATACAGTGACTCTACCACTGAGTTACATGCACCAAGAAGGCCTCGTAAAGGTGGCAAACATGTGAGAGAAGAGCCCACCTCATTGACTCAGTTGCAGGCCTGCCCACTTGCCATGGCATGTTTCCGAGAGCAGTCATGCTATCAGTATTGTGAGAGGATTGCTCAGATTCAGCATCATCAAGAGTTGGCTCATTTGTTTGTTTTACATTTGCATGATGGTCAGGTAACTCTTGCTGGTGTAAATTTCACCTTGACACCGGAAACCATTTCTCAGGCAACAGGAATACCGAATGTAGGTGAAGAGTGGAACAAAAGACAGCAAGTGGACAGAGTGCATTATGAACCATACATCAGGCCTAGCTATGTGAGGTAGCTCAGCAAGGTATACCCATTCCAGTTTCTGAAGGAATCCTATGCGCCTTTGATGAGACTGTTGGGTGTGGAGCTTGATTATCTTGTTTACTTTGTATCACAGCATTGGACCCCTGTACCTTAAAAGGGGCGGCAACAAAAACCCATAATTAATCGCTGCCGTGGGGGGTCCAGGGGGGGTGGCAGCGCTTTTCGGAGCCCCCCCCCCTGGCGGGGGTTTACGGGGGCAGCGCCCCTGAAGCTAAAAACATATGTAAAATTTCCTTGTAAAAGTATAGTAATTTCTAGTCAATCTGGGCCGTTCATTAGGAAAATGATCTGACGGTAGAAGTTATGTTTAGATTAGGTTTTTTTGCCCTAGAAGGCAACCCCTTGATTTTATGAGGGCATTGTATTGTGGTTGTTCATTGTACGTGTATTCTTGAAGCGAGAAACAGAGAAGGAGACTGTGAGGGAAAACAGAGGATATTACAGTGGATCTGCTGTAGGTTTTGTCTCTTCATTTTTGTTGGATAATAGAAAGGAAGGACTGGCTGTTCGAGGTGGACGTAGCCCAAACTGGGTGAACCACGTATATCTGTGTCTCTCTAGTTTTATGTGTTTTGTGTTCTTTTACTTTCCGCATATTTTATGTGTTTCATTGCTCCATAATATATAATTTTCTAACAACTGGTATCAGAGCCGAAGGTATATTTGGCTGATAAACTCGCAGGAAAGAAGGGTTGGTTTGAGTGGGAGCAATGGCAGACGATGGTAAGTTTAGGGTCAAGAAATTTAACGGCCAAAACTTTCCACTGTGGAAGATGCAGATGGAAGATTATCTGTATCAGAAAGATCTGTACCTACCATTGAGTGGAAAAACAAAGAAGCCGACGGCCATGACAGATGCGGAATGGAACATTCTCAATAGAAAGGCACTCAGAATAGTACGGTTGTGTCTTGTGGCATCAGTCGCCTTCAATATTTCAAAGGAAACAACAACAGAGGGTTTGATGCAGACGTTGGCGAAACTATATGAAAAACCCTCGGCCTCAAACAAGGTATTTCTTATGAAACGACTATTTAATATGAAGATGTCAGAAGGTGGATCTGTTGCAAACCATTTAAATGATTTTAATACAGTTACCAGTCAGTTAATTTCTGTAGGGGTAAACTTTGATGATGAAGTTAGAGCTCTATTATTCTTGTGCTCATTTCCAGAAAGTTGGAATGGTTTAGTAATGGCCATTAGTAACTCTGTCTCTGGATCTAGTACTTTAAAGTTTGATGATGTTGTTGGTGCTATCCTTAGTGAGGAAATGCGACGGAAAAGCTCTGGTGAGACATCAGGTAATGCTTTGAGTGCAGAGTCTAGGGGAAGAAGAATGGAAAGAGGAAAGAGCTCGAGATATCGCAGTAAATCAAGGAAAGGCAGATCCAAGTCTAGATCAGGGATAGTGTGCTGGAATTGCGGAAAGAAAGGACACCTAAAGAAAGACTGTAGATCTCGGAAGGGAAAAGAAGGAGACACACAACAAGAAAACAATCATGAAGCAAATGTGACAGGTGATGTGTTACAAGATGTTTTGATTCTTTCTTTCGAAAATGTTACTGATTCTTGGGTTGTAGATTCAGGGGCTTCATTCCATGCCACACCTGATAAGAAATATTCTCATGACTATGTTCAAGGAGATTTTGGACAAGTTCGTTTGGGTGATGATAAACCCTGTAAAATTGTTGGAATGGGTAAAGTTCTTGTAAAACAACAGAATGGAAACCAATGGATACTAAAGGAGGTAAGGCATGTTCCAGATCTGAAGAAAAATCTGATTTCAACGGGGCAGTTAGGCGGTGAAGGTTGTGTGACAACTTTCACAGATAAAACTTGGAAGGTCACCAAAGGAGCCCTGGTAATAGCAAAAGGCGAAAAGGTTGGTACATTGTATTTATGCAATGGTATTTCTAACTATGTTAATGCTTTAACTTCCAAAGGAGTAGATGCAGCATTATGGCATCATAGGCTCGGACACATGAGTGAGAAGGGGATGAAAATTCTTCACTCAAGAAATTTGCTGCCAGGTTTGAAGAATGTTGATTTGGATTTCTGTGAGAATTGCATTTATGGAAAACAGAAGAGAGTCGGATTTCTCAGAGTTGGGAAAGAAAAGAAGAGCGAAAAATTGGAGCTTGTGCATACAGATGTATGGGGACCTGCTCAGGTATCATCTCTCGGTAGCTCTCGTTATTATGTTACTTTTATTGATGATGCAACTAGAAAAACATGGATTTATTGTATTCAGAATAAATCTGATGTATTTGATACTTTCAATAAATGGAAAGCTTTGGTTGAGATTGAGACATGAAAGAAGTTGAAGTGTCTCAGATCAGACAATGGAGGTGAATATTGCAGCAAAGAGTTTGATAGGTACTGTTCAGAGCATGGAATTCGTAGAGAGAAGACAGTTCCAAGAACACCACAAGAAAATGGTGTGTCAGAAAGGATGAATAGAAAAATCATGGAGCATGCAAGGTGCATGAGATTGCATACAGGATTGCCTTTACAATTTTGGGCGGATGCTGTAGATACTGTTGTTTATCTAATAAATAGAGGGCCTTCAAGTTCCTTGGATGGTGGTATTCCAGAGGAAGCATGGACAGGTAAAAAGGTAAACTACTCTTTTTTAAAGCCTTTTGGTTGTGAGGCCTTTGTCCATATTAATAAAGAAAACAAAACAAAGCTTGAGGCAAAATCAAAGAAATGTACCTTTATTGCATATGGTGCTAATGATTTTGGTTATCGCTTATATGATTTTGAAAATAACAAAATCATTAGGAGCAGAGACGTAATATTCAATGAAAAGGTCTTGTATAAGAATCAGTTGCAGGAAAAGAAACAGGAAAAAGAAAGCAAGGAATACACGGTTCTTGATGAGATATCTGAAAAAGTAAAGGTGCCTGAAAATAATAATAATCAACAACCACAGCAGCAGCAACCACCACAACAACAACAGGCACCTCAAACACCTGAAAGTGGTGTTAGAAGATCTACCAGGATAAGTAGACCCCCTGAACGATACTCTCCTTCATTATATTATTTATTGTTGACTGATTCTGGTGAACCTGAATGTTATGAAGAAGCCATGCAGGTTGAAAGAAGGAAGAAGTGGGAGCTTGGCATGGAAGAAGAGATGGACTCCTTAATGCATAACCAGACTTGGGACTTAGTCAGGTTGCCTGCAGGTAAAACTACATTGTAGAATAAATGGGTTTACAAGCTGAAGGAAGAAGATGAAGGAAAACAGAGGTACAAAGCTAGACTTGTGGTGAATGGGTTTGCACAGAAGAAAGGTATTGATTTTGATGAAATATTTTCTCCTGTTGTTAAGATGAATTCCAATCGGGAACTTCACAAGTCTTGTAGCGATGGAAGATTTACATCTTGAACGAGTTAGATGTAAAGACAACATTTCTCCATGGAGATTTGGAGGAAGAGATATACATGCGGCAAACAGAAGGATATGAGGTCAAAGGGAAAGAAAAATTAGTGTGCAGGTTAAAGAAGAGCTTGTATGACTTAAAATAGGCTCCAAGGAAGTGGTATCTAAAATTTGAAAAGTTTATGTCTGAACAAGGTTATAGTAGATGTCACGCTCATCATTGTGTTTATCTAAAAAGGAAAAATGATGGAAACTATATTATATTGTTGTTGTATGTAGATGACATGCTTGTTGCAGGGTCTAACATGCAGGAAATAAATGTGCTAAAAAGAAAATTTGCAAATTCATTTCCAATGAAGGATTTGGGAGCTGCAAAACAAATCCTTGGTATGAAAATAACTAGAGACGGGAAAAATTGCAAATTAACACTGTCTCAGAATGAGTACATACAAAAGGTGTTGAAAATATTTAATATGCAGAATGCAAAACCAGTTAGTACACCTTTTGCTAGCCATTTCACACTTAATAAGGAGATGTGCCCCAAGACCCAAGAAGAAATGGATTATATGTCTAAGTTCCATATGCATCAACGAGTTGGAAGCAATGTATGCAATGGTACGCACAAGGCATTTGATATTGCACATGCAGTGGGAGTTGTAAGCAGGTACATGAACAATCTAGGAAAAGAACATTGGATGGAAATAATATGGATTCTCAGATATTTGAGAGGTACCACAAATCAAGAATTATGCTTTGGTGGTTCAAACATTTCTCTACAGGGATATGTTGATGCAGATATGGCAGGTGACAAAGATAACAGGAGGAGCACTACAGGATATGTATTTAGTGTACGTGGAACAACTGTTAGTTGGGTTTCAAAAATCCAAAGTGTTGTTGCACTTTCAATAACAGAAGCATAGTATGTTCTTTGTATAGAGGCTAGTAAAGAAATGATTTGGTTACAAAGGTTTATGGATGAATTGGGTAAGAAGCATGATATTTTTACTATACGGTGATAGCGAAGTCTTATTCTAATAACACGAAACTCAACATTTCATTCCAGGACTAAACACATACATTTCAAGTACCATTTCATACGGTCAGTATTAGAAGATGGAGAGTTGAAGCTGGAAAAGATACACACTAGCCAGAATCCTGCGGATATGCTAACAAAAGTTGTAACCATGGAGAAATTGAGAATTTGCACAGTTTCAATTGGTCGTCAAGGATGACGATGAAGATGAGGAACAGCCAAGTCCAAAGAGGAGTCATTTTCTAGCAAATGAAGCAGCGGTGGAGTTGCTACAATTAGTCTCCAAGTGGGAGATTGTTGGGTGTGGAGCCTGATTATCTTGTTTACTTTGTATCACAACATTGGACCCATGTACCTGAAAAGGGGTGGCAACGCGCCCCGATATCGCTGCCGTGGGGGGGGTCGGGGGGCGGCAAGGAGCAGACCCCCACGGCGAGGGTTTTGGGGGGCGGCGCCCCTTGACTAAAACGGATGTAAAATTGCCTTGTAAAAGTATAGTAATTTCTAGTCAATCTGGGCCGTTCATTAGGCAAATGATCTGACGATAGAAGTTATGTTTAGATTAGGGTTTTTTTCCCTAGAAGGCAACCCCTCGCTTTTATGAGGGCATTGTATTACGGCTGTGTATTGTATGTGTATTCTCGGAGCGAGAAACAGAGAGGGAGACTATGAGAGAGAACAGAGGGTATTACATCGGATCTGCTGTAGGTTTTGTCTCTTCATTTTTGCTAGATAATAGAAAGGAAGGATTGGCTGTTCGGGGTGGACGTAGCCCAAACTGGGTGAACCATGTATATCTTTGTCTCTCTAATTTTATGTGTTTTGTGTGCTTTTAATTTCCGCATATTTTATGTGTTTCATTGCTCCATAATATATAATTTTTCTAACAGAGACTCATTATCAGATACTTCAGTTGTGAGGGTCGGCTCTCACGCCTCTATGCATACCACATCAGGTTGTTGATGCATTTCATGAGAGTGAATATGATGAGCATTCCATATTTCATGTGTTGGAACATCGAGAGAATGACCACTCTTGTGCAGAATAAGACTCCCGAGCATCAGTACAATAGCATTTATCACTATGCACTCATCAAGATCATTGTTGTACATCAGCTTGGATTGCAGGGCATTGCATGGGAGGATTTCATTTCCCATGACTTCTTCACAGCCCCTCAGCCTCCTCCGAAGATTTTTCATGAGCCAGGTGAACCTTCACACCATTTTGAGGGTCCCAAGACAGAGCCTATCAGTGTGCCAGTGTTTGTTACTTATCAGAGAGGCACCAGCACATTGTTTGCAGCAGCCCGACGAGTACTATCTCCACACGGGGTGGAAGGGGTCTCGTTGCCGTCATCAATAGTACAGGTACAAGACAGAGGTAAGAGGCCTATGCAGGAGGAGGGCCCTTCAGGAGGCAAGGATACTGATTTCATTTTGATTGATGAGGATTTGAGCTCTCCAAGCTCAAAGCTGAGAGAGATCATTCAGGAGCAGAAAGCTGAGATCGGCACATTGACCGACAAGCTGCAGAGAGCTCAATGGATCATAAAATACTTGGAGCAGCGGAACAAATAGTTGGAGGATCAGCAGACGATCATGGAGTTGCAAAACATCCGTGAGAATCAGCAAGCTGCCTGAAGAAGCCCATCCGAGATGACACCTATTGAGCGGGAGATTGAGGTCGATAGAGAGCCTTGGCTTGATAGGGTCAACATGCATCTTGAGAAGCTTTTGGAGAAGGAAAAAAGGAGAATAACATGCTCATACACATGAATAATCACAATTGGGCGCGCAATCATGTTTGCAAGGCGTGTATCAAAATCTTGAAAGCGAGGCTAAGGAGGGCACTGAAGCGTCGCAAAAGGCATGATAGGCTCCAAATATTGGCCAAAGCTTCTTTGGCTGAGCATAGTACTTGATGAGGGACCTTCAGCCCAAATTTCAAGAAATTTGGGAAAATTTTTGTCAATTTTTAAATTTTTGGTCACAAAACAAATTTTCCTGCCCGATGCATAGCGCCACTTGGCACGCGCTTATAATTGGCCGCTCTTCAGGGGGAAAACTTTTCATTTCTGTATTTTTTATGAAAATTTATGCATGCTCATGGATTACCTAAGGATTTCATCAAGTTCTGGGTTGCCTAAAGGGTCAAAAACACCCTAAAAATGGCCTTTCTGCCACTTTTTGCATACACAGGGAGCAGTGTTGGGAGATTGAACTTTTGGAGGGGCAAATGGAAACCAAATCCAGAAATTCCACTTGGGTTGGAAAGTAGACAGGAATATCTTTCCAACAAGATATCGTGAGCTCAATTTTGAGTTTGTGAAGGGCCTAAAAATCAGCTCCAAACTTGTGCTACTCATAGAGATTTTGGGCGCGGCGCATAGAGGAATTTGGCCTATTTTTCACTCAGCAGCTCAGAATTTCGCCTAGTTTTGGCCAGTTTCACTTTTTCATGTAACTCTTGATGTACCTTGATGTAATTTCATGATCATGATGTAATTTTGGCACATTTTTACTCATTCTAGAATATTCATTCACCAAAAGGTGAAATGTGAGTGAATGGATCAGTTTCCTAGCATATAGAGGCAAGTTGTTTCATTGCCTATTTTTCAGTTCCTAGATTAGATATGGTTGAAACAGCTCCTAGAATGATGAGCTAGACCCCTAGAGGCATGGGGAGGAGTTATTCTTGTCTATATTATGTATTTTTTCAGTCATTTTCAGGGTTGGACACTTGGGATTGCTTGGGACTTCATTGTACATTTCATTTCTGCAATTTTGGCAAAGGAATAGACCAGGGTTTGCAGCACTCTTTGGGATCCTTGTGGCTCTATGTTTTGATGGTGTTTTTCTCTATGTATTTGATCTAGGTGGATATCGGTGGCCACCCACCTATTCCATTTGGACCAGCACCATCAATTCTTGCAGCTTTTCACATTCAGCACAACTTACTATTTTTAGCAGGTTTTCGGGTCCTCCACTCTCGGAGCCGTTTTGGGGGCTTAATGATCCAGGTGGATATTGGTGGCCACCAACCTAATCCATTTGATCCCCCATCATCAGTTCTTTCAGTTTTCAAGTTGCAACAAAACTTACTATTTTTAGCAGTTTTTCGGGTCCTGAACTTCCGGAGCCGTTTTGAGGCCCTAAACGATGTTTTTTGGGCATCGCGCCTCCAGCGAAAATCATTACGTTCCAGAATGATATTTGTGCCAAAATTTTTATTCCTCAGATAGATATTTCTAACGAGCTATTTAGTGCATAAAACGGAGATCGTATGCCAAAGTTACGTCCCTAGGAAGTTGAACCACCAACTTACCCAAACGGGGCCCATAGTTTTGGCGCTTCATCTCCTAGGGTTTGGTTTTTGGACGTTTAGAGTTCTCCATTGTTTCTCAATAATAAATAGCCCCTCGAGCCTCATTGTAATAGAGTTTAGAAGCCTGTAGCCGCCACATCTCTTCTCAAAGATAGCTACCAGCGCCCTAGCTAGTTTTATTTCCATTGTCTGTAAGCAAATTTCATTTCTTTGATATTAATGAAATGACGCATTATTTCCGCTGCATCTCTATGTTTATGGTTATTTATGTATTCTTTTGCGTCCCTGCATAAATCCGGATCAGTGGTATCAGAGCGGGTCTGCTCTTTCTTTGTTTTTCTTTGCATGTCCCCAATGCAGTCAGGGTATAAGGAGTTAGGGCTCGATCTGGTTGAACCCTTGCAAGATCAGCCTCGCAAACCCCCACGACCTCCCATGGCGGAAGAAAAGAAAGACGAGGGAGCAGGAGATCCTATCAAAATACTGCTCGAGGAGGCTCTCGAGAAACAAAGGAACGCAATGATGGATAACTTTGCTCAAATCCTTCAACGACTGCCCACATATGGCGCATCTGCATCCAACAGCCACTCTGGAGGCGTCACTCCCTTCAAGGTATAGGTAAACTTTGACATGTTGGGAAAAATACTAAGAGGGGGGGGGGGGTGAATCAGTATTTACAGCATATTTAAAACTTTTTACTTTTTCACTCTCTAAAACCCATACGCTACTTTCCTTTAGTAAACTCGCGTATACACGCGGATATCCTTCATGCAACTCGCGTATTAGTAGAGATCCAAATATGCAGATATTTATTAACTTAGTTCTTTGCAATATTCATTCATCTGAAGTTAAGTTATCAGTAAACATGTGCAGTAATAATATAATAAACCATCACACAAAGCATCACACATGAACACCAAGATTTTTAGGTGGAAACCCAAGTCGGGAGAAAACCACCGCTGCAGTTGCTCAGCCTTCAATATTTTATTATAGAGAAAACATCTTACAACGTATGTGCTGGTGCATACTCCTACCAGCACGCAGGCACCCACCTGCGCTCGTTTACCAGCCTCTCCTGGAAGGGAGCTCCAACCCCCTGACTCGTTCACCAGCCTCTCCTGGAAGGGAGCTACGACCCCCTGATCTCATTTACCAGCCTCACCTGGAAGGGAGCTACAACCCCCTGACTGAAGGCTACAACCCTCATCACCTCTATGTACCACGTTTCATCAATTTTCACACTGGATCCAACAACTTCAATAGAACACAACTTGTAGGCCACGTTTCATCATATTTTCAGACTGGACCCACTCCATACTTTTAAGCACAGTCAAACATGAAACTCATACATATAACTTACTAATAGATATCGCAAAACCGAAGCAATTACCGACATTTTACTATGGTTTCAAGAAATTCCTAGTTTGCATTACGTTTCTTTCTTGCACCCGATCCGTTTATACACGTCGCATCCGTTCACAAAACAACGTATACTTCGTACAAACAGGCATCCACTTCACCGCGTTATAACGCTTTCTTCACAGAAAGCCGTGTATATACGCGCTTCCTCTATGGCGAACTAGCGTATGGTTCTTCAGACATTTAGGTCATTGCAATTCTTCAGAACAGATACATCACACAGATTTTACCCTTTACTTCAGACAGATGTTCGCCTCATCTCAGATCTAATCATTCCATAAACAGATCTAGCAAGTACAAATACATTTCAGATCTAGATACCCTTCTTCATCACTTTCTTCATTGGTGCATCATGCATTCAGATCTACCATTTAACTGCAACCCTTTCCATTCAGATATACCTCAGAGAGAAGTATTTATTTAAGCTCAGACATCTTGTACCCACACTCATGATTTGCACAATGAATTTCTTCTCCTTATATAGGTTTATCCTTTTTCAATACCATGAGCCAAAACCACCTTACTTCCGATGGTTTTCCTGGACAGGGTCATTTAGACGAATCATTACCCAATACAATGGGTCAATACCATGGTGGTTACCCCTGGTTTTGCACTTTATGAGCGCTTTTGCCCATACGCGACTTGGCACGTTGTTTCCCGCATGCATACGCGACTTCTCCTAGACAGATCCGCGTATGCCTTGAGACATACTCTTTTCACCATAGATTTAGCACATGCGGAATTCCTTTCTTCATTGCCTTTTGTACTCACTGTAGATACATCAGATTTAGTTCATCAAGACATATTCTATCAAGCACAACTTCATCAAGTAAGTTGCCATCATCTTCATGGGTTTCCATTCAAGGACAACACTAAGCATCATATTTCTAACAAACATCATTTCATATTAGATTTACATCATTTACCAAGTCCATTAGGTCAAGACTAACTTCATCAGGTGGTTTTCCATCAAGGACAACACATCTCATCAGTCTCATGTCTTCATCTTCATTCAGTGGGCTGCCATCAAGGACAACACTCTGCATCATATTGCCAACAATCTCCCCCTTTGGACTTGATGGCAACCACGATGGTGTTTGGTTACCACAACAGATAGGTACATTAAGAATACAATGACACTATGTCACTCTCTCCATTTTTGACACCATTCTTTCTCTTCATTCAAACACCATGTCACTCTCCCCCTTTGACATCAAGGGCAAAGGGCGGATCAAAACCAACACACTCTCCCCTTTTCTCCTCATGTAGAAGAAGCGTTCTGCAGATCTGATGATACCATGACCAAGCTCCCCCTGAGTTCATGCTGAATCTTCAAAACATATTTTCCAATGAAGTACATGACTCTATGACTTTCCTATCACCAATGACTCATACTTACATCAAATATCCAACCAAGTGGATTTACATATGAGACTCAAGTACCCAACCAAGTGGGTTTACACATTTCAACTCAGCTACCCAACCAAATGGGTTTACAAAATTTGACTCAGCTACCCAACCAAGTGGGTTTACAAATTTGACAAGTCCTTTACATGACTGAATATTACAATTTTACATCATGTGTCTCAACAATACCTTTTCACCAAAGTACAAAAATGACCATTTAAGACCAACACCTAGAAAGTCCTCTAGAAAGAGAACATTTTTCATAATCAACATAATGCCAACAATGCATTATACTCAGCAATGCTAATTCGCCCCCTGAATCTGTGCATCCAAGCATCCTTTTTATATGACTAAGGCTCCCCCTTAGTTTGTGCATCCTGAACATTTTCACCAACAAATCATCAAGGCATCTTTATCAAAACATGAGAAATAGAATTATGAAAACTGGAACACCACCAGAGATACCAAACAGTATCAGAGATACCAAACAGCATTGCAGCTGTGCTGAAGAGAGCTGACTCTAAACAGAAATTTCTCAGCAATCAGACATACGTGGTTTTTTGTGCATGAACTCGCGTATATACGCGACTGTGTTTCAGGAAATCCGCGTATCCAATGCCATCTTCTAAATTTATGCAGATTTGTTCTTTTGACTGGCAGAGAACACTCCCAGATTCTGTCTTAGATACTCGAACGCGTCCCTGGGCAGAGGTTTGGTAAAGATATAAGCAACTTGTTCTTTGGAGGGAACATACTCCAACTTCACCTTTTGCTCAAGCACTTGTTCACGTAAGAAGTGATACTTGATGGGAATGTGCTTGGTCTTCGAATGCATAACAGGATTCTTTGAAATACTGATGGAACTTGTATTGTCACACTTAATGGGGACATGAGGTGTACATTTGATTTAAAAATCTTGTAAGGTTTGCATCATCCAAAGGAGTTGAGTGCAACAAGATGCAGCAGCCACATATTCTGCTTCTGCTGTAGATAAGGCAATAGAGTTTTGCTTCTTGTTGAACCAAGATAGTAACCGGGGTCCCATATAGAATGCACCACCACTAGTGCTTTTCCGATCATCAACACTTCGAGCCCAATATGCATCAGTGTAAGCATGAAGAGTAAGATCATCATTCTTTGGATACCATAGACCAAAGTCTTGAGTTCCTTGTAGATATTTGAATATTATTTTAACAGCCTGAAGGCGAGACTCTTTTGGATTATCTTGGAATCATCCAACAATCCCAACTGCATGCATAATTTCTGGTCTAGTCCCAGTGAGATAAAGTAGACTTCCTATCATCGGGATTCATATATTCTTGCTGATTCACCATGGGAGAATCATCATGAGAACTGAGATTGCATCCGGTTATCATTGGTGTACTTAGCAGTTTGCATTCTTCCATGCCATACTTCTTCGCACTGCTTAAGATATTTTTCTTGTGATAGGAATATACCATCTGCAATTTGATGCACTTGTAAGCCAAGAAAGAATGTTAGTTCCCCAAGTAAGGACATTTCAAATTCTTACTGCATGATAGAAGAAAATTTTTGACTCATATTCTTCGTTACTCCCAAAAATTATATCATCAACATATACAACCACAATCAATAGTTTATCATTTTCAATTTTTGTGTATAAGTTGCTATCAGTAGACCCCTTTGAAAATCCTTGTTGATGAATATATTTGTCAAGACGATAATACCATGCCCTTGGAGCTTTTTTGAGACCATATAGAGCCTTTTTAAGTCTACAAACAAGATTTTCATCATTTCCCAAAATGAATCCTTCCGTTTGTTCTATATATACTTCTTCTTCTAGATCACCATTAAGAAAAGAAGATTTAACATCCATTTGATAAACTTTGATTTGTTGATGACTTGAAAAAGCAAGAAACATTCTTATGGCTTCAAGTCTAGCTACAGTCCTGAGCAAAAGTTTCTTCAAAGTCTATACCTTCTTGTTGAGTGTACCCTTTGCAAACCAGTCTAGCTTTGTTTCTTACAACATCCCCATTCTCATTTAACTTGTTCTTGAAAATCCATTTAGTTCCAATGACATTTTTATCATGTGGTCTTGGTACCAATTCCCAAGTGTCATTCTTTTCAATTTGATCAAGCTCTTCATTCATGGCATGCTTCCAACATTCATCTTTGCTAGCTTGATTGACATTGTGTGGTTCAATTGTGGATAGAAGTGCCAGATGACTAGAAGATCCCACAAGAGTTCTCCTTGTCCGTACACCTGATTCCTTGTCTCCCAAAATTTGAGATTCAGGATGATTCTTTTGAACATATCTGGATGGAGCTTTTTCAGATAGATCATTTTCAGGTTCTTCATTGGATCCACTTTCTATATCATTTCTATTTGATGTAGAAGGACATAAGTCACCATCATCTTCTTTTGTTGTTTGTTTTTCTTCTTTAGGGGCTGCAGGAGACTCATCAATAACAACATCAATACATTCAACAATATTTCGAAGCCTTTTATTGTAACATTTGTAAGCTTTGCTTGTAGATGAGTAACCAAGAAATATCCCTTCATCTGATCTAGGTTCAAAATTTCCAAGCTTTTCATCATTATTTTTGATAAAGCATTTACTTCCAACAACTCTAAAATGCTTCACAATGGAAGAATTACCATACCAGAGTTCATATGGAGTTTTGTCACTATTTACCCGAACATGAGCCTTGTTGAGAATGTTAGCTGTTGTATGTGCTGCTTCTCCCCAGAACATGTCAGGAGTTCCAGAATCATCAAGCATAGCTCTAGCCATTTGTTGAATAGTTCTATTCATTCTTTCTGCTACGCCATTTTGTTGTGGAGTGCTTGCCACAGAGAACTGTCTTTTTATGCCATGTTGTTCACAAAATTCAAAGAATTCATTTGATGTATATTCTCCTCCTCGATCAGATCTAAGACACTTTATTTTTATATCTAATTCATTTTCTACCAGTGCTTTGAAGCTCTGAAATTTTTCAAATGCTTCATCTTTGTGTTTAATGAATCCGATCCAACACATTCTAAAGTAATCATCAATAAATAAGATATAGTAGTCTTCCCCACGTGGTGATTTTTTCCTCATAGGTCCACATATGTCAGTATGAATGAGTTCAAGAGGCTTACTTGATGATCCTTCTTTTGCATTAAATCGTACTCAGGTCTGCTTACCGAATTGACACGATTTGCATATGATACTTTCTGGTAGATTAATATTGGGAAGATCACGAATAGCTTGAAGTCTGCTTGCTTTGTTGATTTGAGAGAAGCTCAGATGTCCCAGCCTTCTATGCCATAGCCAATTTTCTGAAGACTTGCTCAAGTAGCATTGATCTTTGCAGTTCAGTACATACAGGTTGCTTGGATTTCTTTTCCCTTTTATAATAATTTTACCTGTATCAAGATCACGAACCACACATTCTTTTGAACTAAAAACCACTTCTGTTCCTTGATCACACATTTGAATTACACTTAACAGGTTATGCCTTAATCCATCCACATACATGACATCATTAGCCTTCACCTTTTCTTTGAGAAACACTGACCCTTTTCCTTTAATTACAGCAGGAGTATCATTTCCAAATGTAACTTTCTTTTCCTTTTCTAGAGCATTATATGCAAGAAGTTTGCTTTTGTCACCTGTCATATGTCTTGAGAACCCACTATCAATGTACCATTGATTTTCTTCACCTTCTGAAAATAATGCTATCCCACAATTTTCAACCGGTATTTCTTTCTTTTTCCACACTTTAGAGCTTGATGGAACATGTTCTTTTGGCTGGACCTTGCTCCTGCATTCGGATTCTTCATGACCAAATTTATTGCAATAAGTACATTCAACTTCGTTTTGAAGAGGAGAAAAGTTGTTATAGGTGTTCTTCTTTGGTTCAATATTCATCATTTTCTTTCTTTCTTCTCTTGTCATGATGGTTTTATATGCAACACATTGAACAGCTTTATGACCAAAATTGTGACATGTGAAACATTGTCCATTGAAGTAGAAATTTATGTGATCATGAAATCTTCTGTTTGAATTTACCTGTTGGTTGTAGCTTCTTTGAAAGCTTTCCCTGTTAGTGTTCCTTGAAGTGCGATGATCCTGCTTTACCTGTAAAGAATCCTTGCTTCCTTGTTGAGAGGCAGAATATTGTAAACCAGTAGTTGCTGCCTTTAGATAGTTTGGAGCTGAAGAGGATTCTCCAATATATCCAAGACCTGTTTTTATGAGAGGAGAACGTTGAGCATTGATAATTTCATCTAAGGTTTCTGAACCTTTAGCAAATCTAAGATTGAGAGTTTTTCCTTTCTCATTATCTTTCCTTAGACTTACTACTTCACACTCCAATTCCTCAATGCATTTTTCCTTTGCTTCAAGCTGATTTTCAAGAGTCTCTATGATAATGTTATTTTCTTCTAGGCTTACTTTGAGTTGATTGTTTTCTTCAAGGAAATCATTGTCTTCCAGAGCATCCACAAAAGTATCCTTTTCTTCTCTTTGTTCAAATTCCATGAGAATTCTAAGATCTTCTTCACATTCTTCCTCACTATCAGATGACCCATCACTATCTTCATTAGTACAGTAACTTTTCTTAGAGCTAGATCATTTCTTATTCCTTCTTGCTACTTCTTTTCCTTTAGCAGATGTTTCTTTATAAGGACATTTTTGCAGCATAATGAAAAACTTTTCCACACTCAAAACATTTGAAGGGAAGCTTACCTTTGAATCTTCCAGTACCTAGTTGGAGCTTTCTCACAAAATTCGCTTCTTCTTCTTCAGATATATAGCTGGATTCTTTGAAAACTTCCTTTTCTTTTCCTCTTGTAGATACCTTAAAAACAACTTCTTTGATTTGAGATGGACCTCCTTGTCTCATTTCAAAACCAGTCAGAATACCATGTAATTGAACAATAGTAAGAGTTTGCAGATCTTGCCTTTCTTCAATAGCTGAAACTTTAGAGTCAAATTTTGAAGTCAAGGATCTTAAGAGTTTTTCCACCAAAGTAGTATCAGTTATGGTTTCACCCAAATTTCTCATTCGATTTACAATATCATCCAGATGTAAGAAGAAATGGGCAATACTTTCATCACTATGCATCTTCAAATTTTTATATTCAATTCAAAGAGTTTGGAGTTTTTCACTTTTTACCTTTGTGTCCCCTTCATAGCTTAGAATGATTTTGTCCCATATTTCTTTTGTTGAATGTAGCTGCATCACTTTAGCAAATTCTAGTTCAGACATGCTTCCTAATAAGACATTTACTGCTTTGGCATTGGTTTCATACTTCTTCCTTTTTGCTGCATCAGTAGGAATACTTGCCGGGTATTGATAACCTTCTTCCACAATTTCCCATACATCTGCACCAAGACTTTGCAGATATGCTTTTGTTCGTACCTTCCAGAATATCAGATTGCTTCCATTGAATAGAGGTGGCTTTATAGACATCACTCCTTCTTGACTTCCCATTGCGACGAATCTCCTTCAAGCGATCAAGCTTCTGCAGAAGAACCTGCTCTGATACCAATTGTTGGGAAAAATACTGAGAGGGGGGGGTGAATCAGTATTTACTGCATATTCAAAAAATTTTACTTTTTCACTCTCTGAAACCCATACGCTACTTTCCTTTAGTAAACTCGCGTATACACGCGGATATCCTTCATACAACTCGCGTATTAGCAGAGATCTAAATATGCAGATATTTATTAACTTGGTTCTTTGCAATATTCATTCATCTGATGTTAAGTTAGCAGTAAACATGTGTAGTAACAACAGAATAAACCATCACACAAAGCATCACACATGAACACCAGAATTTTTAGGTGGAAACCCAAGTCGGGAGAAAACCACCGCTGCAGTTGCTCAGCCTTCAATATTTTATTATAGAGAAAACATCTTACAACATATGTGCTGGCGCAGACTTGACCAGCACGCAGGCACCCACCTGCGCTCGTTTACCAGCCTCTCCCGGAAGGGAGCTCCAACCCCCTGACTCGTTTACCAGCCTCTCCTGGAAGGGAGCTACGACCCCCCGATCTCGTTTACCAGCCTCACCTGGAAGGGAGCTACGACCCCCTGACTGAAGGCTACAACCCTCAGCACCTATATGGACCACGTTTCATCAATTTTCACACTGGATCCAAAGCTTCCTTTAGGACACAACTTGCAGGCCACGTTTCATCATATTTTCAGACTGGACCCACTCCATACTTTTAAGCACAGTCAAACATGAAACTGATACATATAAATCACTGAAAGATATCTGTAAACTAGCAGAACAGATCGACATTTTATGTTACATACTCTAAAGAACCCTAGTTTGCATACGCGTTTCTTCAGTACCGATCCGCGTATACACGCGCATCCGTTCACATAATGCCGTATACTTCGTACAAATTACAGATCCAATTTCATCGCGCATAGTTTTCCTTCGTAAAGCCGCGTATATACGCGCTTCTTCCGTGGCGAACTAGCGTATGGTTCTTCGTACATTTAGGTCATTGCAATTCTTCGGCACGTATACATTACTCAGATTTTACCCTTTTACTTCGTACTGTGTGTTCGCCTCATCTCAGATCTAATCATTCCATCAACAGATCTAGCAAGTACAAATACATTTCAGATCTAGATACCCTTCTTCATCACTTTCTTCATTGGTGCATCATGCATTCAGATCTACCATTTAACTGCAACCCTTTCCATTCAGATATACCTCAAAGAGAAGTATTTATTTAAGCTCAGACATCTTGCACCCACACTCATGATTTGCACAATGAATTTCTTCTCCTTATATAGGTTTATCCTTTTTCAATACCATGAACCAAAACCACATTACTTCCGATGGTTTTCCTAGACGGGGTCATTTAGACGAATCATTACCCAATACAATGGGTCAATACCATGGTGGTTACCCCTGGTTTTGCACTTTATGAGCGCTTTTGCCCATACGCGACTTGGCACGTTGTTTCCCGCGTGCATACCCGACTTCTCCTAGACAGATCCGCGTATGCCTTGAGACATACTCTTTTCACCATAGATTTAGCACATGCGGAATTCCTTTCTTCATTGCCTTCTGTACTCACTGTAGATACATTAGATTTAGTTCATCAAGACATATTCTATCAAGCACAACTTCATCAAGTAAGTTGCCATCATCTTCATGGGTTGCCATTCAAGGACAACACTCAGCATCATATTGCTAACAAACATCATTTCATATTAGATTTACATCATTTACCAAGTCCATTAGGTCAAGACTAACTTCATCAGGTCGTTTTCCATCAAGGACAACACATGTCATCAGTCTCATGTCTTCATCTTCATTCAGTGGGCTGCCATCAAGGACAACACTCTGCATCATATTGCCAACATGACATTCCTATATTTGAAGGAAAAATAGATGCAGACGCCGTAGACAGATGGTTAAATTTGCTGGAAGGGTATTTCTCGGTCCATGACTTCTCTGACCGAGAAAAGATTATTTTTGCACTCCTCAAAGTCGCCCCCCATGTCAAAGACTGGTGGGAAACCTACCGTGAGCAAGAGGGCGAAGGAGAACCCTCTCTATTCTCAGCCACACCCTCTTGGAATTTGTTCCGAGACGGCATCAAGGAACAATATTACCGCATGGGGAGCTATGAGAACAAATACATCCAATGGACCACGCTGCGGCAACAAAAGGATCAAGATGTGCACGAACTGACGAATCTGTTCCATACCCTGCGCACAAAGTTGGATATTAAAGATTCAGAGAGACATTTGGTGCTCAAGTACCGCGCCTGTCTACACAAACACATTCAGGAGGAAATGGAGTTCCTCGACATTACATCGCTTGGCATGGCATATCGCTATGCCGCCAAGATCGAGCAGAAATTTAAGCAGAAGAAGCGAGACGTTGGATCTGCAAATTCGAAAGGTGCCCCCGAATCGAAGAACAAGGGGCAAGTCCAAAGCAATGCGACTCAGAACAACACCAAAAATCCAAAGAAGGACACAGGGAAGTGGTGTGAATTTCATAACAGCCCCACTCACAGCACAAACGAGTGTCGGGCCAAACAGTCTTTGGTGGCCGAACTAAAGGCACCCGAATCAGATGCATTTTCTGATCCCGAGTTAGAACCAGACAAAGGCAATGACAAAGGGAAGCAGATCATTGATGTGGATCCCAGTGCCATTGTTGCCACCACCAAGATCCAGAAGGAGGGTCCAGAGGATCTAGAGGAGGGGGAGCTCCTCTTCCAGTCGCAGATGTGGGTAAAGGGTTCTCCGCTGCAATTTCTTGTCGATAGCGGAATCCAAAAGAACCTCATTTCAGCAGAGGTCGTGAAGCGGCTTGGCCTACCGACCATAGCACAACCGCAGCCGTATACCATCGGGTGGCTCCACCCAGGGAAAGATCTCCGCATCCGCCAGCAGTGCCGTCTTCCGTACAGTATCAAGCCATTCACGGATGAGGTATTATGTGATGTTGCTCCTCTTGATGTAGCTTCAATGTATTATTGGGCCAACCATTCTTGTGGAGGTGACATGCTATGTATGAGTCTAGGCCTCGTGCTGTTGTTACTACTTTGGGAAATAACTTGTACATGATACCAGAGGTAGTACTGCCTCCAGTCATCTCTTTGACTACTACAAAACAACGCAGTAAGATTGTTTCCCAAACGAGGAAATTCATTTTCCTTACAAATCGCTCACAGGGAAAGAAGAATATTGGGGCCAGAACCTCGAAACAGGGCTCCCCTGTACGGCTGTAGCAAATGGACAAATTCATGGAGGAATATGAGGACATTTTCTCCTCACTCCCAGAGGTTCCTCTACACTGTCAGGACAAGCACTCCATTGATCTGACTCCCAACGCACCACCGCCTGATGTTGCCATACATCCTGCAACTACACATACAGAATCCAAACATGTACTGTCTGAGGCTGATAAAGAAACCAAATTTACTAAACGCATCCAGCATGTCCACCCGTAGGTCCATGACATCTTCAACACATCTAATACTCAGTTCAACAGAATTTGCCTCATCTCATGGAGGATCTCAACGCAATGGGGAACATTGATTCCTAAGGAGGGAGGAATGATTCAGGTGGATATCGGTGGCCACCCACCTATTCCATTTAAACCAGCACCATCAATTCTTGCAGCTTTTCACATTCAGCACAACTTACTATTTTTAGCAGGTTTTCGGGTCCTCCACTCTCGGAGCCGTTTTGGGGGCTTAATGATCCAGGTGGATATTGGTGGCCACCCACCTATTCCATTTGAACCTCCATCATCCGTTCTTTCAGTTTTCAAGTTGCAACAAAACTTACTATTTTTAGCAGTTTTTCAGGTCCTAAACTTCCGGAGCCGTTTTGAGGCCCTAAACAATGTTTTTTGGGCATCATGCCTCCAGTGAATATCATTCCATTATGGAATGATATTCGTGCCAAAAGTTGTAGTCCTCGGATAGATCTTTCTAACGAGCTATTGAGCGCATCAAACGGAGATCGTATGCCAAAGTTACGTCCCTAGGAAGTTGAACCACCAACTTACCCAAACGGGGCCCATAGTTTTGGCGCTTCATCTCCTAGGGTTTGGTTTTTGGACGTTTAGAGTTCTCCATTGTTTCTCAATAATAAATAGGCCCTCGAGCCTCATTGTAACAGAGTTCAGAGGCCTGTAGCCACCACATCTCTTCTCAGAGATAGCTACCAGTGCCCTAGCTAGTTTTATTTCCATTGTCTGTAAGCAAATTTTAGTTCTTTGATATTAATGAAATGACGCATTATTTCCATTGCATCTCTATGTTTATGATTATTTTTGTATTCTGTTGCATCCCTGCATAAATCCGGATCAATATTTGTAAGTTCACTGATGTTTATGTGTACCATTTTTCTTCTCCTTTCTTCTTAGATTAAACAAATCAGTGTTAAAGGTGGAATTCAGTAGCTTGCTTTGCTCTGCCTTCAGTTTTGTTTAATTTTACATGTTTTCATCTGTTTGAGGAGGAATCTTGAAACCCTCTTGCCCTCTTCATCTCCTCACCAGTCTGATCCATCCATACATTCAATCTAAATCATCAAAACAATTGCTTTCCTTTCCCCAATCAGAACTCTTCAAAAACTAGGCCTTATCCCCGCACCCAAAACTGCCTTTTCCTTTGATTCGAAAAAAACCCCCAAAAACACAATCAAAATCCTTTATTTATATACCTAGCCTAAAATTAGCTTTCATTTCAGTCATCTCAAGCCCTATTGATTACTTTTCGCTGAGATTGACCCGGAGAGAGCCCTCTCCTGTTCTGGTAGGGCTAGCTACCAGACTGAGCGTGGTTTGATGTTACCCTGAACTCTGCCTTCCTTCAACCTGAGGTGGATTTAGGCAATAACAAAGGGCTTTTTTCTCTTGATTAAATATGAGTTCCATACCCTAGTACATGAAAAAATCCAATGGAAACATTGCAATCCCCCCAATCCTGAAATATTGAAAAACCGATAAATCTGCTAGATTTGAGTGAGATCCAAAATTTTACTTTATCCATATGAAATCCAATGAGGTTGAAACCACTCTCAAACATCTTGAGTCATTTCATGGTAATATTAAAAATTTAAGTAAAAGAATGAAAATGAAATATAAAGGAGAATGTCACTTTTACATTAAGAATTTAACATTACCAAGACTTACATATAAATATTAGGGCCATAGGCTTGAATATTAGGCTACTTCAGACCTAATATTACTATAGTGTTTTCATTCTCTCTACCACTCTCAATACTACCACGATACTCCTAAAACTATATTTCTCCATCCCACTTGTTTTTTTCCCCTGCGAGGAGAATGTATTGTATAAAAAATACCTCATAATACACATATTTACATATAACATATAAAAAAACCATCACCCCTTATTATATTCTCAATATATTATTTTATTTTTTCTTCATTTTTATGCCTAAATATGAGTGTACGTGGTATGGTATTTCTTTGTTGGTGAAGCCCCCATAAGTATGGTTTGTGTAGATTTGTTATTTTCCTTTACTATGCTATGAACATTGTATGAGTTTGATGTTTGTCCATGTCCCTTTCTATGTCTTAGACACCATTTTATTCCTAGTACTCTGGGGATATTTCCTCGTTGTTGGTAATCACTTGGCATCAACAGCGTTTTGTCTTAAGGCCTTATGATATAAGTTATGAGAGGACGAGATCTGGTTTTTGCCTCTCCTTATTTGTATGTTATTAAAATGCGGCACAATAAATTTTTCAGTTTTACAACCCAAGCTCTCTAAGTATATTTAGTTGGGGAAAAATCAAATGACCTAGGATTCGGATGACATGTCAGCAACCCTGGGATCTCTAGCTGGATTTTAATTTGGGTGATTTCAAATGTTGAACCCTTAGTTAAACTGAGAAGATGGGGGGGGGGGGTGAATCAGTTTAACACATTCATGGACTTCAAAAAAAATTCTTTAAACTTTATTAACACCTTCATTTCATGATCAACATAATATGTGAGCAGCAATTAATAAGCAGATTAGATAGTGTACCAGCAGTCTTAATATGTGAGCATCAAGTATTAAGTAGAATAGATATACCATATCAACACATAGACATCATGCACATAGACACCAGATATAAGTGGAAACCCATAAAGGGAGAAAACCACATTTTATTATTGTTGTGATGCAAAGGCAAGCTCCAACTCCTTCTCACCACTGATATTCTGTAGGCTCCAACCCACAGGAGGCTCCTACCTCAATTCTGTAAGCTACAACTTTCAAGGAAGCTCCAATTCCCATCAATTTTCTGCAGGCACCAACCTACAGGAGGCTCTAGCCTCAGTCAGCTACAACTGACATTTTATCAAGCTACAACTTTATGTGGAAGCACCAACTCCCGTCTATTTTCTGCAGGCTACAACCTACAGGAGGCTCCTACCTCAGTCAGCTACAACTGACATCTATCAAGCTACAACTTGATAGGGAAGCTCCAACTTCCTTACTCTTTCAAAAGAAAAACACTTGCTGATTTACCTTGGATATCAGCTCTATTCTGTACCATCTTCACTGTTGTGCATCAATCTTCATATCTGCCTTATATCATTTCAGCATCTTCTCAGATTCACTATCAGCTCCTCCTTATTCTCTGCTCAGCTCCTCCTTCTTCTCTGCCTCACTACTTCATTTCTGCATTCTCTAACTTTTCACAACATCTCGTTTTGCTCCTCCTTTTTTTTATCTTCTCTGCCTCAATTCCGCATTCTCCAACATCTCTAACCTCTATATGCATATCAAGGTGATATCATTTATAGAGATTTCCTTATGACTGTTAGCATTCCTCAAGAAATTTGAAATGGAAAGCCATGCCTCTTTGCCTTCTTCCTTCTCATTTCTTTCACCCACTCATTCAGAAAAATATAAAAATATGCATTAATTTCAATATTGCGGTGGGAGTTTTGTTTTCCTCTGGAGACTTGCCAATGCATCACAAACAATATAAAATAAATTACAACATTTACATTCACATTTTCAGTTACATAAAGACAATTTCACTCAGCCCATTTTCTGGCCTTTGGCTTTGCTGGATTTGTCCTTTCTGTTGTTTTCAGGTAACTGTTCTTCCTTCCTCTTCTATTCACTGCAATTGTGTATCTGCAACTGTCATATACCTGTTCTGCATACTCTATTCACTGTCTTCTGCATATTCTCCAGTTTTCTGTGAATGTACACCTGTCAAATTCATTCCTTTGCATATTCCTGTTCACTGTGATTGTGTGTCTGTTGTATATATATAACTGCTGATCTGGAAATCTAATTAAATACCCTAAATAAAATCAAATTCTGGCGCATATAAAAATGCCTCTCCATTTGCTTTCCCTGTGCTGGAAATTTGAATAAATGTATGCAGTAGCTTATCCATCCACAATCAACAACTTTTTATTAAAACCTCATATAAGGGTCCCAGCATATCAATCACCAATTTCAAAGTTCTTTGACCAAATTACAACTTGGTTCTCACGCCATCTCACTTTAATTTCGCCCTTGGCTTTTATCGCAACTTAATATAATAATGTTCCTAGCTTATCGTTCTCACATATATTCACGGATTTATTGTTACATGCCAACCATAATATATATCAACATATATCAATATTTCCTCAAATCAAATGTTTTAAGCCCTTAATCTATTTTCCGATGTGATTAATCGCAACTGACCACTTACGATTGCGATTGATCGCAATCGCAACTTTTATTTGTGAGATCCGATGCTCCGATGCTCCGATGCTCCGATGATTCACTGTTCATTGATTTACGATTCTCTGATGTTCAGATGTTCAGATGCTCTGATTCCGATGATTTACTATTATGCAGGAACTCAAACATATATCAATCATGGTTTATAAGCCCATCGGGTCCGTAATTTCCATCGAGACTATTATTAACATGTTCCGTTGGTATGAATTTCTCCGATGTGATTCATGAGGGTCCCACTCTTCTGTCCATTTGATTTACACATACGGAATCAATTCGAGCTTAACCTTTGATAAAATAACATTTTATTGAATGTTAGCAGCTTTTGCTATGTGCAGAAGTCATTTCTTTATATACCCACGGCTTTATAAACTTACCATTGTTCAAGAGCCGAACTCTTAGTATGATTTTAATATTTGAGGACCCAGGTATTTTAATGTGTGCCCCATACTCAGTTTAATTCCTATAAGGTTCGACTTGACACATAATATATATATATCTATATATATATATATATATATATATATATATATATATATATATATATATATATATATATATATATATATATATATATATATATATATATATATATATATATATATTTATTCCCCCATATGTATACTCCTCGAATTTCCATTAACACTCTGGCCCATAATGCATTATAGCATACCATAGACTTACCCACGGCAATTCCATAAACATAATGCCCAATATATGAAGCTCTCCAATCAAATGTTACAACATCAATAAACCATGAACTTAATGAGAAAGCTTTATAAGCCTCGACCTTGCATTAAAAAAAACTCCTCAACACAAATTAAGAGTGGGGCCCAACTCTTAAACGACCCTTCTCATCTAATGGCTACGGGCTTATCGCATCTGCTTTGGTGATCCAACGGATGTAAACAAATATCGCGTTAATTTATTGCACGAGGATTAATTCCCCAACATCGCACGATATAAATGGTTTTTATAAACCACTTATGGACACGTGGTAGTCAAGGAGCTATATCACGTTATTTTCTTCAAAACCCTTACCATATTTGAGACCATGTGAAAACCACGATTTCTTTGTTCCTCGGTTTCATTGTTCACTCCAGGTTTTGTTATTTTCTCAAGGTTCCACTCAGCTTTATTTCTTCGGCGCTTTTATATATATGAACTCTACCTTTCATGTGCAATTCCTCAACATTGTTTCTTGGTCCATACTGCAATTACCAACAACTCATCTCTATAGGCCTAGACAATTGTTACGCGGAGAATGATAACTCCTCAATGCACCATGCCTTTCCATCGATTCTGTTCTCACTTTCATATTCAAACTGTGCTCATACTCTGTTATGCCATAACACTTCATCGACTTCCATTTCGCAATACTCACACAGGCTTATATTAATATCACTTTCCACACAGAGACTAGGATTTCGACTTCCTCCACAATATATTAGCTCAGGAACTTAAGGGAATCGAGCCCCCTTTAATCGTGATTACATAAAAATCGACCTCCACCTTTTGCGCAGAGTATTACAGCTATTTTCTTTGATTACAAGTTCCAACAGAATTGTCTCCTCTTTGAGGAATTCCACTATACAGTTTTTGGTAAATGGTATTGCCCAACCTTTAACCCCAAACCAAACTACACCATGTATTCGATCACCACAGAATTATTATAAAAGGGAGATGAGCCATTACAGAGTATTATTCATACATTCCCACACAAACTCATACAATTTCTTATTGAATCTCTCAATTCACTGCCTTTGCTTCCTCTGCTCCTTGACTAATTCTTGTCCTTTTGCTGCCTCTGCTCCTTGACTAATTCTTGTCCTTTTGCTTCCTCTGCTCCTTGACTAATTCTTGTCCTTTTTCTACCTCTGCTAGCTCTCTGCTGCCTCTGTTCCCTATCTTCTACTTTGCCTTATTGTTGATTCAGGTGCTGCTCCTTTGTGCTCCTTTGCCATCAATGACAACATTTCCAACATCAAATGGAGATGACACTGCAATGATGTGTTCATAGCCGTGAGATCTTCGAGAATGTTTGAGATGAGCATAGTTTGGAGGTACCTTGGACGAGATGACGTGAGAACATGTGGGATCCTCACAAGTCCTCGAGTCTATGAGTTGTTGGAATGGAGTCAGGATTATGATGGTGTGTGCATTACCTCGGGCTCTTCAATAAATTGAAACGAGGCGAAGTCAGAAGGAGTCATAACAGTAAGATGTATATGCAAGTGGTACCCCGTTAGGATGATGTGTGCATGAATTTGGGCACTTCAAACATATCTGAAATGGAATGAAGTCTTAAAGACCCATGATGAGGATAATGTAGTGATTCAGATCACTTATAATGGAGGATACCATTATAATGAAATGGAGTTGGGTTCGTGGAGCCCACAACCTTAAAAAAACTTGGAAGGTATTCATAAGCTAAAGGCACATCTATGTGGATGTGATGTAGGAAATGTGAGAGGTACAATAATGTAAGGGATGACATAGTAGTTCAACATGGATCATGTGTGGGTTCTACGTGGAAGTCCTTGTTGATGTGGCACTATTTAGCTAGTTGAACTTCAAATGGGCATAAATTTCAACCAAGGAGTTGGATTGAGGTAAAAATTGTAGCGTCAGAAATGTATGAATGAGCTAAATGAAATGGTGATATTAGAATTTAATTCTACTAACTTTGGATTAGGAGGATGTCTATATCCCCATATTCATAACAAACCATGGAGGTCAGACTAATTAATAAATGACACCTCTTGCATCTTTAGGGGGTGGGGCAAAGCGTTACAAAATGCAAGCACCTGATTGATTTACTTTGGGCCCAAGTTTTGTGGATAAAAACATAGATGATTCTCCGGTGAGAGTGAATTGGAAAAACCATATGCAAGGGATATGTATTTATAAGATATTCAAGGATCCAAAATAAGTAAAATCAGAAATAAAAATAAAAATTGAGAACTACATCTAACATATAAAATATCACACCTTAGTATTCAAGTTCACTCACATTTTCCTAATGGCTATATCATTGGTTAGATAGGTCTAACAAAAATGATAGCTTAAGGGATACATTGTTCTTGAGCTGGGATAAAAGGGTTTATTTATAGTGATTTTTGCAAAACTTTAAGGAAAAAGCATGGTATTCCATAATGGCTCATATTTTTTCAATAATGTGGGCTTATTCATGAAATTTTGGTAAGAATGGTACAACCTAGAAAAGAAAAAATTGCTGGAAAAACCAATTTAGGTTCACCTATTTTCTCCACCAAAATAATTTTGTGAGGAAATTTTAGAATTTATTGGAACATGATCTGAGATTTTTTGAAAATATATAAAATTACCAATTGAGGATTCTACATGTCATATGTGATGTCATGCGTATATGAATATCTCCCAACCACTATTGGAATCAATCGAAATCTCCTACCATGATGAAGTTTAAAAAAAAACCTCTATATTATAAGTATGTACCTTTCAAATGTCGTATGTTCCATGAATATAGCCATCTCTTCAAGGATTGGCCCCTAAATCTCAGCAAAAATAATAAATAAAATCAATAACAATTGGATATTGAGGGTTTTTAGAAATTCTATCATTGTTGGGAAAACCCTCGACCAAATGATGTGGAAACACAAGAGGAGCCCCTTAAATCCAAAAACCATTATGATGCATTAACTAGAGAAAAGAAAGAAATCACAGATTAGGTACATCCTCAAGAAATTGATCAAAAGAAGCGTAATGGAAACTAGAGGTGAAAAATCATACGCTAAAAGTGCAAAGGAATCCACAAAGAACATGCTAATAGAGGAAATTGATATGCGAGATGTATAGGGAACATGGAATGTTGATGAGTTGAAGGACATAGATATGGATGAAATTACACTCTTAGACATCATTGAATAGGTAAGGAACTAGGAAAGATACCACATCAAAAAAAGAAGTTGAGAAAGATATATTTGTAGCTAAAAAATAAAATAAATGTGATTTCAAACTAAGCAATCTCATCCTCAACAAGTCTTTGAATCCAAACACAAATATTCAAAGAGACTCCCAAGCATGTGAAGGAAGAAAAAAAAAAAGGAATGAAACACAAAAAAGAGTTAATACAGGAGTGGGAGGAGGGACTTGTCAATTCTTGAGAAGTGACTCTCTTAACATGCATACATCATTGTCGGTGAAGATAATTTTCGTGGTTTTTCTTACTTTATGTGAAATTCACCAATATCGTGGCATATTGTATTAAATAATGAAGTCATGGTGAGTAGATTGGTATGTATATGAATAAATATTTTTGTATCTATTCAAAAAAAATATGAAAATCTATGATAAAAGATATTAACTTTTATTATTGGTCTAGTTTCCAATAAGACAAACCACGATAAAATATTTTAATGCTATTTAAATTAGAATCAAATTAATTAAAAAAAATTATTTAAAAATTACATAAAAAGTCAAATATATAAAATAAAGACAAATTAAAATTGAAATATAGATAATTATGGATTATTTATATATATATAAAAAAATTTCTACCTGATTTAACTTAAATAATTATACAATTAATGATATTTTAAAACCATCTCTATCATTAAAAACCCATATAATATTTTTTTATTATCCTGCCGCTTAGCATGATTACCCATTTGATTTTCAGATGACCATCTATTAATTAGGTAAATATTGTGAATTTTTTTTAATTTATCAAAGTTAAACTTTTCAAATTATATTTTTATTTTTTTCAATTTGTTTTTATTGATATTTATATATGTTTCTATTGGCTGAAATTTTGGTAATGTTATTGCAAGATACATTGTAATTTGTGATGGTATATCATGTGGATTATGTGTCATATTGTCTTGATAATCTGATGGATGAAAAAACGTGCCATCTGACCCAGAAGCATGGTCTAATTGATAGCATGCCTACTTATTAGACTTCACAAAACTTCTCTTTCATGGCTCAAAGGACCACAGCCACGTGGGTTTCAATATAGGTAGTCTGATTCTAATGTCAAAGTTGTGATTTGACGAGGTCAGTATCATTGCAATGACATTATCCAAAAGTAAACATAGAAAAAAGGATGACCTTAAATTCTAGAATGTTGTATCATATTTTATGGGGTTTATATCTCCAGGGTAGAGCTATGAGGGTGATACCGGGAGCATTAGAGAACTTTTGAAGTATAAAATGGGTCTCCTAGCAAAATGTACAACCAAAATCAACTTTATAAGAAACAATAAGGTTCAAGATGATGTTGTCAACCATGGGGGATGATTCACCATTTCTGAGGTAAAAAAGTAAAATGATTAAAAAATAATAAAATAATAAAACTATTTTTTCAACTTATTTCCTTGCGTTTTTACTCAAATTTCAAGAGGAAGTAGTTGTTGGATGCAAAATTTGATTCATCATCCAAGGAGTGCCTATATTTCATACTTTCTATGAACCATGCTACATGAAAAATGAGAAATACATGAAAAAATGTGATTGCAATCATGTTTTTTCATGTATTTCTCATTTTTTCATGTAGGAGGGTTCATCGAAAGTATGCAACATGGGTACTCCTTGGATGAGGAATCAAATTTTTCTTCCAACGAGTGTTCTCACTTGAAATTTGAGTAAATCTATAGGGAGATAAGTTGAAAAAGTAGTTTTTTTCATTTTTCCCTCTAAAATTTGATGATGTAATCTAATCTTGTTTTATTGTTTCTACTATTATTTTATAATTACCTTAAGAGGCTCATTTTAAACCTCAAAATTTCTCTAATAGTAAACGAGAAATTGAGACTGAAGTGATAGGGTATGTATGTGTATATGTTTATGTATATGGACACTATCAAGCACGAGGTTTGTGTTCTGTGCTATTAAAATTTTGAAAGAGGGACATACCTACCTTATTGGGTCCATTTCACTTCTATCCTTTTTCCCGTTAAGAATCGTGTTGTTCCTTTGCTTTCTCTTCTTGATCATATAGCTTGATTTGGAAAAATATATGATTGACAGGAGAGGGTTAAATGTGATTTAGAAAATAATGGTGTGTGTCTAATGGTTAGCCTTATATGAAGTAATTCTCTTACTAATCCAATTTATTATTATCGGTCTGTTTGAAAAAGATGGACAAACTGCAAATTTTAAGACGAATTTAATTTAATAAGTTGATAGAATTTAAAAAACGATGTCATTTTGGGAGGATTTGAATGTGGGACAAACTAATATTTTTTTCAAACAAATTCCACTTAATATATTTAAATAGATTCAATCATAATGGGTAAACCTTTTTTTTTTAATTTCAACTTAGTAACATCATAAAATAATATATATAAGGAAAATTAAATGTATTTTTCATCCTAATAATGAGATATTTATGATAGTATTAGTTTATTTATTATTATAAGGTTAGTTTATTTATTGGATAAAAGAGTGATTTACTTTCTAATAAGATGAAGCTAGATTTAGTTTAGACCTAGATTGGAATAGTGTAATTAGTCAAAAAAATTATGAAGCTAGATTTAGTTTAACCTAGATTAGAATAGTGTAATTTTTAAAAAAATAACTTGCATGTTTAATGTTGTTTTAATTTGTATTTAAGAAAAACAAATAGTGTTTTAATTTGTATTTAAGAATTATATAAATTTATTTAATTTGTTTATTTAGAATTTTAATCATTTACATCATCATTTTAAATTATATTGTTATATTTAAAATAAAATTTTGAATTAATAAAATAAAATTTAAATGATGAATTTTTTTTTAATTTATTAATTTCAAATTTAAATTTAAATTTTAAAATTTATTGATTTCATAATTTAAATAATTTAAATCCTTTTAAAACATATTAGTATATTGGGAATAAAATTTTATGTTAATTTTTTATTAATTAAAAAACATAATATTTAAGTTATAATAAAATATTATTTTGATTAATGTCCATTAAGATTACATTAAAAAAGTTTATAAATTAATTTAGTGTTTTTAAAATTTAATTTTTTTTCATATTACAACAATTTTGTTTAATTTAATTAACATAGTATTGGTTTTTTTGTTTTTTTTTTGTTGGCCTAACACTGAGGCCTAACCCTGAGGCCTAACCCCACGGGCATTTAGGAGATTTGATCCCGTGACCTTGATCCCGTGACCTCTCAATCTGGGAGTACTTCCAAGCGGGGACTCAACCAATTGAGCTAACCCTTGGGGCTTATTATCATAGTATTGTTGACAAAAATAAATATTTTAATTATAAATTTATCAAATTTTGAAAAGATTACATTTAACTTATATTTTTATTACATGTTTAAATTAAATGTAAAGTAATTTTAATTTTATATAATTTGTTAAAACATATTTTTTTTCAATTATACTTTCATTGGTTTAAGGGGAAACTCGATGGGTGATAGAAGTA
Organism: Pinus albicaulis; assembly: GCA_034641835.2. Classification (NCBI taxonomy): domain Eukaryota; kingdom Viridiplantae; phylum Streptophyta; class Pinopsida; order Pinales; family Pinaceae; genus Pinus; species Pinus albicaulis. The sequence continues at coordinate 1,953,773,634 of CM076575.1, forward strand.
ATGTGAGTTTTTCCATAAATTCAAATCCCTTAATTGTGATTAAGTTTATCAAGAAGAAGATATAGTAACTCCCTCTCACACCTAAGTTCCTCTGAGATTAAAAAGGAATTATATTTTCATTAATTGTTTAAATTAAATTAAAAGATATATATATATATATATATATATCAAATTTCTTTTTGAGCTACATGTTATCTACATAATAAGATCTATATCATAATGAGACGAGATGTTGAACACTTTGGATAGGAAAAATATTCAATAATTATATAAAATATTTAGTTAAATAATATTACTTTTGTTAAATAAGAGAAGTAAACTAAACTAATGTATTGCCATCTATGTTATTATTCAAAATAATTAAAATAACATTAAGCATTACAAATTATTTACTTAAAAAATAATAAAAAAACAAATTATATTAACTTTTATATATTGAGTTGAACCTTAATTAAAAATTTATGATATATATATCTATAATCCTATTTTATGGTCACAGTCGAGCAAACACCAAATTGGTGTATGAGACCCCCTTGTTTATGGGACAAGGGACACCAAATTGGTGTATGATACCTCTTTGTTTGTGGGACAAGGGACCCACCTTCACGCAGCGATTTGACTGACTGCTAAGTCTATGAAGGCATACATACTCTACCCCCCTCTGGTTTTGAACCTGTGATCTTTTGGGAGGAAACACATGCTCTTAACCATTAGGCCCAAAAATATGTTCCAAACTACTTAGACGAGTTCATAATCACTTTGAATTCATGAATTTATTATTTCACACACATGAGGAGGATGTTGATTTATATACTCCCAAGTTTTGGACCTAGCCACAGGAGGTTGATTTATACACTCACAAGTTTTGGATCTGTTATTAATTTTGACTCGCTTCCACTTTAATATATCTCATTTCTTTACATCCTTAATTAGTTGAAATTAATTTAATCCATCACTTGTCAAAATGAGGTGATTCACTTTTCCAAAAGTGACAAAGGAATCTAAAGAAAAATAAAACTATATTATTACTATTATATTAAAAATAATATTAAAATGATTATTAACAATATAATTAATATTTTAAAAAAAGTAATGAAATAAATATATATTTTTAATTCAATGTTTTTTAATATTCTAAAACAATAATTTGTTATTTCATATAAATTAATTATTTATAGATATTATTACATTTTTCAATTGGTTAGGTAGGAGCATTCTTTATGTGTGTTTAGATTATCATCAAAGTCTTGTTCTACAATACACAATAATATAAATACTTTTCATTGTAAAAATAAGTAGCAATCAATTAATGAACTTTGAACAAAAACAAAAATTGTGACTTTATGACACACAATGTTATTTTCACACAAAGTTTAGATTCCAAAATATAATTATATTTAAAGTAGGCTGTTAGACTAGCTACCCTGTAACTCTTATTTTATGTAGAAACATGTATAAAAAAATCCCTTATATTAACAAACTGCTCCCAAAAAAAATTAAATATTTTATATTTAAATTAAGTTTAAATATAAAATTATAATTTATGAATCTTGTTGTTTTTAGTGTAACTTGTCAATTCTGCAGACAAAAAATAATAATTAATTGTTATATACCTAGTGAACTTTTCGAACAAAAGAATAAGCTATTATATAAAAATGTGTACCTAACGTAATCCCTTTGTTTGAGTTAACCTACACATTTAAATAATTTAGGTAAAATACATTGTTTATTACTAACAAAATAACTCCCATATATTTTTGAGATAAATGAGATGTGTGGACTGTAATAACCTCCTCTTTGCAGAAAGTAACATCTCCGTTGTACGTGTCAACATTGCCTCTCAACTCATTGACGATACTAACAGCAGTTTTGGATTCACTGCATCGTACTAAGAAGATGGTAAATTTGTTGAATAGAATTTTGGAATATATGAATACTAACAGCAGTTTTGGATGAACACTCTAATCGCATTAAAAATATGTAAAAATATAAAAGTAAATTTGTATCTTAAATTATAATTATAATTATAATAATAAAGTAAATGTTGAGATTTCGATAAGAACGTGCAGACTCTGATTACAATCAAAGTCAACTGATCTGATTCAAATAAAAAACCCTAGTGACACGAAAAGGAAGTTGAATATATCTAAAACCCTAGTGACATCCGTCTCTTAGAAACTAGATAAGGCAACTTCTAGCGGATAACGCGTTTGATTTTAATCTTTGAAAGAGTCATAACGGCGGGCTGAGCGGAATGTACAACTGATTAATCACAGCGGCCAGCTCGGAGTCTAATTAATTCGTAATGGTTGACCCATCAAACTTTGCTCAGCTTTTGGGCGGTCGTTGCATTGCTATTTAATTAGGGACGCTGCCCGGCTTCCCTATATTCAACACCGACTTCTTCCATTCTCAAGCAATCCCCATCGATCTGGAGTTGAAATGAAAGGATTCTTTGGGTTCAGTATTATAGAATTCGTTAAAAAGATGAAGCGAGCTCATTGGACCTTGCTGGGCTTAAAGTCCAAGCAAATACAGTTGAGCAATGGCACTTCCCTGCACTGCTGGGTTTTACAGAATGATAATCTAAGCAATGTGGGGAGTCAGCGGCCGGCTATACTTTTCCTTCATGGTTTCGGGGCGGATGGTATTATGGGATGGGATACCTCCCAAATCAGCGTTCTAGGGAAGCATTTCGATCTCCTCATACCAGATCTCATATTCTCTGGGGACTCTACCACCACCAGCACCGAGCGGACTGAGATATTCCAAGCAGAGTGCATGAAGGGTATGGTGGAATTTTTGGGGATAGAGAGCGTGATCGTTGTGGGGCATAGTTACGGTGGCTTCGTTGCCTTCTGGATGGCGCACAAATACCCTAACCTTGTTCGTCGTCTGGTTATCGTCAGCTCTGCAATTTGCATGACGCCATCGACTAACGACCCTCTTCTCAAAGAATTTGGCTCCTCTGACATCAAGGACATCCTCCTCCCCAACAATGCCAAAGATCTTAGAAAAGGCATGAGTTTTACCATTTACAAGATGCCATGGCTTCCTGCTTTCATATATACTGATATGTTTCAGGTATGACATCAGCATAGAGCTATCTTAATTAAGAGTTTAACACGAGCCTAGACATGGAGATTAAATTTTTTCACCTCTAAAATAGTTTAGAATGTAAAATATAATGTAATGATTTTCATTGTTTTACTATGCAAAATATAATGCATTGATTTTCATTGTTTTACTTCTAACATATTGATCTAAACTAAGGACCTACACTAGTCTAGAGATCCCGATCAGATTTCTTGCAAATTTTTATAGAATGTAAAATATAATCTATTGGTTTTGGTGGTTTTACTTTTAATTATATTAGAACATATTTATATTCATTTTGTTAGTTATTATTAATATTCTTTTCTAATTGAAACATAATTTTTATTTTATTAAGTATAGAAATTTTTTGACATTGCATTATATTAAATATCTAATATGAATCTTGATTATATAATTAAATTTTCTAACCTCAAAACTCACTAAGGTTGACTGTAAATGCTTATGAAGGAAATGGAAAGAAAAAGAGAACTGACCGCACAGCTCGCAGATGCGATTGTCATCGGGTCAAAGGATTTGCAGCATCCACTACCAACATTGAACCAGGTTGCTTTCTGTGCCATACATGGGATTCAATCATTTCCTTTCTATCTCTGCATTTTTACAAAGTTGTGATTAAAATTTAAGCTTCCTATATTTCAATAAAAACTGGCAGGATGTTCTAATAGTTTGGGGAGCAGAGGACAAAATCTTCAGGCTGGAAGAAGCCTATGTTCTACAAAGGTAATAACAACCTTACTGATCAAAATTCATTTCCAAAATGTAAATTGAGTCAATTACTCGTGCCATTGCATGTGATATTGCATGCTCTAAATAAAAGTTCAGACTTTCAGTTTGTGAGATGGTTATATTTGCAGGCATATTGGAGAGAAGGCTGAGCTTGTCGTGATAAAAGAGTGCGGGCATGTTCCTTCGTTAGAGAAACCCACTGATTTGAACGAGACGCTACTCAAATTTCTGAAGCCATATAATTAAGCAGATAATTACATATGGCATTATATTGCTATTTTCCAAGTAGTTGTTATGATAACTTTGCCCTCTCATTGGCTCTTGTTCCTCTTGTTCCTGAAATGTATATTAATGTTGCTTTTATTAATTTTGAGTTGTCATTTTCAGTGATCACTGTCTTATCATTTATCATTAAAATAACATATAAAATCTCAGGATTACGTTCGAGCTCATATAGATGTTATCACAGAGTTAAATTAAAAGCATTTAGTTTCTGTTCATAGTTTTGGAAAGTTTTCAGTTTTTTTTTTTTTTTTTTTTTTTTTCCTTCGGTTTTATATAGAATTCCGTTCATGATTTGTGGGAGTGATAAGTTTGATTTATGAATTCTTTTTGACAAATTTTTTTATGGTATTGGATATATATAAAATAAAAAACAAATTCTAAACCACCAAAAAAAATCCAAATTTGACCAAAACGTTTTCATCCAATTTGGTCAACAAACACTCCAAAAGATATAATATTGAGTAAACACTCAATTAAACTTATAGTATAAATCAACTTTACTATAACAACTTTACCATAACTTTATTAATTCAATTTTATTAACTTTTAATATATTTACTAACTATATGTTTTGACATGAGAGTCACCCCAAAAGAAACTAGAATTCGAGATGAAGCCCCCGAAAGGGAAGTGGTTAGAGTTTTTTTTAGTTACACGGGCTGCTTTTGACTTGCTATATCAGATTATAAAAGTGTTTTTGTTTTCTTGTATATTTAGGGTTTTATTTGTAGTGGTTGCATGTAAAGTGCTTCAGTTTTTGTGTTAGGATTTTATGCTATTTATTTTTCATTTTATATTTGGTTGTTGGTCGCCTTGACTTATTAACAGCTTCTATTATCTATTCTCTTAGTGAGTTTTTATACAATGGGTGGTCTTTCCAATCTTGGTTTGGATAGTCATGGTATTTTTTTTTTCGCTGAGTGGTAGATTTTCAGAAAGGAAAAATACAATTTTTTATATTGATTTTTTGTTTGTTACTTCCGCAAAGAAGTACATTAAGATTTTTAAACAAAGAAGGTTGATTGGTAAGTTAAGTACAGTTTTCCCAACTATAACTCTTTTTAGAATGAATTTTTAACAATTTGAACGATCATGAGCCCATTGGTACTTTGTATTATGGAAATGGTTATTTTCTTTTGTTTTTGAAATCAAAGGGGAAAGAGATTCGATCTACAGATTTCTACCCTATTTCATGGCCTCCAGGGGAATGTTTCTCATCCAATGGACTTTGTATTTTTGTTTTTTTTAGTAAATTACACTATTTCTATTAGAAAATCATATGGTACAATATGTGTTACAATCAGGAGGGCTAGATAGCAGGAACCGGAAATGAAGAACAGTCAACCTCAGTCCTGAACAGTAGCCAAAAGAGAAGTAAGAGATTCAAGAAGATAAGCAAGAGAGCTAGAAGATAATCACTGGATTCTACCTATAGTGGGTAGCATCCTGAGTACGACTTTTCTTTCCTTTTTTCCTTTTTATACTTTGACCTAGGCTTCCTGGGGCAATTAGGGTAGTACCATTTGGAGCCTGTTGATGTCTGAAGGAGCGGGCTCCTTGTTTGAATCTTAGTAGGAGGTTTCAAGGATCGAGCTTCTCGGGACTTGAGGGACTATTGGGCACTTCGGAGTCTGCCAGTGTCATGTCCTTCTCCTGCTTTGCAACCTCCACATCTACTTCGATCTCTTCCTCGTCCATGCTGAAGGAATCAATGTCATCTATGGGAGGCGATACACATCGTTTCCAACATTTGGAGTTTGATTTGCAGTTACTCCTCTTCTTTTAGGCAAGGAATGCGGAGCAAGCATTTTTGAGGTGTCCTATTGGTGACAATGACGGCAACATAAAGTTGTGTTCTCATGGTCCAGGGTCTGTGTCCAATGGTAATCTCCTATTTTGAGAATGATTTGATCTTGAAGGCCCTTGATGATGTCTATTTATGCACATATTCTACCATAGGTGTATATGCCTAATTCCCGCTGGATGTATCCGTTGCCAGAAAACGGCCCAGGGTGTTACCGACTCTTTGAAAGACCAAAAAGTGCCATAGAGGGGCCGGTACGTTTGGAAGCCTAACCCAAATGGAGAGCTTGGTGATAACGGCTCAGAAAGGATCGAAGTCTAGAAACCATGGTGTGAGGAATGGCCCATCTTTTCCCCAAAACCAAAGTCCTCTTGTTAAGGCTTTTTTATGGTCCTCATCGAAAGTGAACAAAACTATGAAGAAACCCTTCGAGCAGAAGAAAATTCTGCTATTATTGGTCCAACTTGAATGGACCCATTGATAAAGATCTGTTGATCGTGGCCATAATCCGTTGAATCGATAGAAAATTACCTTTTCTGCATATTCTTGAAACTGGTCATCCAGTGTTGGGTGGGAGATTTGGGTGGGAGATTTCCAACACTGGTATGTCCTCCATTTTATCCACTAAAAAAGGCTTCAGAGCCTTAGGGGGGTTGGCAGCTCACAGACTAAGGGAAAAATCCAAAGTGGCGTTTTTGCCAATATTATAGAAAGAGAGGGGAAGGGGATTTTCGAGTTTTTTTTACCTCTGTAGAGGAATCGCTGCAGTCCAGGGGAGATCTTCAGGTTGAGTTTGAGAGCCTATGCTAAACTCTGCACCAGATCCACAGATCAAACCCAACAGAGCTGATTTTTGCCATTAAGAAGTGAGATCTGGATCTGAAAGGAGAGGGTTGATACTCCCTTTTCAAATGATGCACCACTACCCGTGTAGGAGGACTCATGCGCAGATGGGGATGCACCTAGGCTCAGGTGTCCCATCGCAACATCGCAGGTCTGCAATGAGACTGGTCTAGGGGTGCGCGCCAATACAGGTATGTACCTTCATCATCCATCGCACAATAAAGAAAATATGAGGTGAGCAGGCTGGGGAAGGTGTGCGCAGATGCAGATCTGAGCCACCGGCAACCGTCAAACAACAACGTAACATTGGAACTAGATCTATCCATCCAGCAGAGGGTCTGAAGAGCTCCCAGCTTGTAGATTAGTGAGGCTGAGATACTGTAGGCTGATTTGATCCTCATTTCTAAGGCCGAGAGGGGCTACGCCTATTTCAAGCTCTGTAGCGGCCGCTGTAGCTACGATATCAGTGATGACACCTACTACGAATCTTTTTGGATCGTAGGCCTCGAGGGTGCCTTCGGGCATGTGCGAAGGTCCGTTTTGAGCATTCTCCTTGCCTCCAGAGACTCCCAGTCCCAAGTCGAGCATGCCCATCTCAACCATCTTCTTGTTCCTCCGCTCGGTGTTCATGTACCATTCGTTTCCCCCACCCACTATGTTGAAGCCATACTTCATGTACTCCGAGAGCGTCGAGATGGTCTGGTTGACCAGGGCCCTGGCCTTGACAAGGATGACCACTGCCCTCAGCCTCTAGATCGATAGAAAAAAGGTTGTGGGATCGTGGAAACCCTTCAGTGAGATGTTGCCTTCGTCCAGTGCGCGTTCCAAGGTTTCATCGACGCAGCGTATCGTGTGATTGTGGACAGATATTTGGGAGCCTTTTTCTGCAATGTGGAGGGCAAGGATCTGGCCCATCACTACCACATCGTCCCATTTTTCAAAGAGTTGTGCAAGAGTGATCGCCGCAACCTAGACTGTTTCAGAGGGGAAAGGGCATGCATTGAGCCCTCCTTTCAATTTAACCTCCGCGAAGCTGCCCTCGATGCAGGGCTTGAGGGAGATCTACAGCATGGTCGTCCTCAATATTCCATGATCCGCAGGGCCAAGGGAGGACATAGCGGCCGCAGGGATAGAGGCATAAGCGGAAAAGAACTTAGGGTTAGTCTTGGCCATCGCTCAAAAAGCGTTTCCTACTGGACTTTATATTTTAATCCTACCATGGAAATCTATTCTATACGAATTTGGATTAGATTGTAGTATCTTTTCCTTATTTGCTACACTGATGGTATTTTCAAAGCCATAGATGAGAAATTGGCCCGCTATACTACTAGTTCTCAATGAAAAGATAGAAACTTCTCTTGTTCCATAACTTGTGTTGAAATGGAATTTGTGAAATGACTCTTTAAGGAAATTCAACTTGACTTTTAAGAGCTTGTACCATATTTGGGCTCTAGATTATGAGCATGTTCCTTTTAAATGAAACTTTTTCCATGAGTATAGTCACTTTTTATTTTAGCTATTTTATATTAAAATTTAATATCAATTGAATTGTCTTAAATATAATATTTAAGACAAAAATAGTGTGAGACAAAAATAATTTGAGACAAAATTTTCTATTTAAGACAAAAACAATTTGAGACAAAAATATTTAAGACAAAAACAATTTGAGACAAAAAAATTAAGACAAAAAAACTTAAGACAAAAGTATTTTAAGACAAAATTTTATATTTAAGACAAAACGAATTTGAGACAAAAATATTTTAAGACAAAAGCAGTTTGAGACAAATATATTTTAAGACAAAAGCAATTTGAGACAAAAATTTAGATTTAAGACAAAAGCACTTTGAGACAAAAATATTTAAGACAGAACTTTATATTTAAGACAATGGCAACTTAAGACAATGACAATTAAGACAAAACTCATTTAAGATAGTTAGCAATTAAGACAAAATCATTATCATTGGGAATTTTGCATTGAAATATCATGAGTGGATAGTGGATAAAATTATATTTTTTATTTTTGAAAATCGATATTCAAACCACATGAAATTTAATCATGTCATATTTATTTCTTTTATATTATATTTTTATTTTTTCATCAAACCACATTCTAAAAATTTAATAAATAAATAGATAAAAAAAAATATTATTTTTAGGTTGGCAACTCAAGGGGATTTGAACTTTGAATCTCGTGTTTTAACCATAATTTCTCCAACACTAATATTCTTGGGCATATTATGTTTTTTCCTGCTAACTGCTCCAAATACAACCTCTAAGAACTAGTAGGGTCCAAGGAAAAGAGCTACAAGTTCCCCAAATCCGATCTACATTTCATGGACAACCACATTTCCCCCAAATGTCCTCCACATATTTTCCTTGGTGTATTGGAGTTTGAAAAATACGTAGGATGCCAAAAGTAATCTTAATCATAAGACTCAACTTTCCTAATGACTATGAGACCTTAAAAATAAGAAAACATCTTAATTTATGCCTAAAATTACTAAAATTTCCTATCCCAAACATGAAATTAGAAATTCTACAAAATTATAGGGCAACAAGGAAACCAACTTCCTCTTCCAAAAATCTCTAAGACCTTATGGAGGACAAATACAAATTTTGAAATAAATTGTTGAAATTATGCTCTTGCATCAACAACTACCAATGTATCCTTGTAGGCCACCCCCTTTAACAATAGTAATACCTAGTTGCAAGCACATTAAGAAGCAATGTAGCATATTGTTGGTTGAGGATTTCGATAAGTATGTGATTTTGTTGACATCTTGTGACTATCTCATATGTGAATATCTAAAATCTTGGATGCATGTCGCCCTGACACTATAACATGACTTAGTATTGCCTATCATACCATGTCACTCCCTCCTCGAGACACCTAGAACTCGCTAACACTCCCTGTCACACACTCTTATTCATTCATTTATGAATTTTGACCTAGTGTGCCTCTGTTATGTTTTCCTGGCACTCCCTAACACTCCTTAGCACACATTGGCACACCTAGCCACTTGGAACAACTTTGTATGCTTCCCTAGCACTCTAACATGCCTTGGCACTTCCTAGAATACTATGTCACTCCCTTCTTAACACACCTGGAACTGGCTTATACTTCATTTCCATGCATTTTAAACTAGTGCCCCCTTGTGTTTCCCTAACACTTGGCCCTCACACTCCCTAGCATGTGTTCATGCCACACCCTAGCACCTGCCACATCTTGGCATGCCTATCATGCCTTGGAACTGCCTAACATGTCTTAGTACTTCTAGGAATTCCCTGACACACCTTGGTATTCCTTAGCTTTCATGTCGTCATAGATAACCTTGCTTATTTTGTGACTTGGGAACCCAACCAAGACATTGGCAAATCGATGTTGTGCCCAGCCCAAAGTTTCCCTTTGTCTGGAACTACTTTGTCCAACCATTTAAGTAACCATAGGCTTACCTCCTACAAGTCTTATTCTGACCTTATCCTAACACACTTTATCCTTGAGACACTTGGAATTCGTTGACACTACTTGGCACACACTCTTATTCATTCATTTCCATGCATTTTGACCTAGTTCTCCCTTGCAATGTCCTGGCACTCCCTAACAGTCCTCAACATCCATTGACACTTTCTGGCATGTGTTAGCATGCCTTTTCATTCCTTGGCACGCATTTACACTCCTTAGTTATCATGCCCTCACAATTACCCTTACTTTTTTGGAACTTGGGAACCCACCCAAGTCTTGCCTTGAATATAACAACTTGACCAAGTTACAGTTACTACAACTAGATTGTGCCTTGTTCACCTAAGAAATGACTATAACCCCTCACCCATTTAACCCCCTAAACGCTAAACCCCTAACCCATTTAACCCCCTAAACCCTTAACCCCTAACCCCTTAAACCCTAATTCTCGACCCCTAACCCATTTAACCCCCTAAACCCCTAAACCCCTAACCCATTTAACCCCCAAACCCTATCCCATAAAATACTTAACTGCTAAATCCCCTAACCCCCTGAACCTCTTAACCCCTAACCCATTTAACCCCCTAAACCTCTAACCCCTTAACCTCTAACCCATTAACCCCTAACCCCTAACCCATAAAATCCTTAACTTCTAAATACCCTAACCCCATAAACCTCTAAACCCCTAAACCCATTTAACTTCGTAAACCCTAAATGTCTAACCCTTAACCCCTAAGCCCTTATGCCCTAATTCCCAACCCCTAACCCATTTAACCCCCTAAACCCCTAAAACCCTAACCCATTTAACTCCTAAAACCTAAACCTATAAACCCTTAAACCCATAAACCACTAACGCCTAAACCCTTAAACCCCTAAACTATTAACGCTTAACCATTAACCCATTAACCCCTTAACCCTAACCCCTAAAATCCTTAACTGCTAAATCCACTAATTAAGGCCTAAGCCCCTAATCCCTAATCCCTTAACCATTAGCTCATTATTCACCTAACCCCTAATTGTGCCTAAATCCCCTAACACCTAAGCCCCCAATCCCTAATCCCTTAACCAATAACTCATTATTCCTCTAACCCCTAAATGCGCCTAAATCCCTTAACCCCTAAACCCCCAATCCATAACCCCTTAACCACTAACTCATTATTCCCCTAACCCCAATCCCTAATCCCTTAAATACTAATTCATTATGCCCCTAACCCTTAAGCCCCCAATCCCTAACCCCTTAACCACTAACAAGAATATACCATAGTGGGCATGCACAAGAAGAAGAACCAAAGAAATCAAATTCAATAAAGAAAGCACAACCACCACTCCAAACTCGCTTCTCTAAAACACATACAACTGCAATAAATCCCACCGAAGCTTACAAATTTATCAAGCCCTAATTAACTTACTAACAAATTCAACAAGCCAACATGCTACAATTTTTGAGTCACCCCCAAATCAATTAGTAATTATTGCATGAATGTACATTTGTTTGTAGTTTTATTTAAAAGGTTGAAATTCTCTCAAGAGCATATAGAATATATCCAAAAGTTTAAAAAATGGAAATTTTGTTTACCTCCACAAGGTATCATCACACCCGGATAGGTGAAAACATACAAGTCTAAATCTTCTACCTCTAAGTCTCAATGGCACTTCAACATGTCAATAACATACTTGCAACAATGCTTAATGAGTTTTGTCTATTGGCTAAAGAGATGTACATCCATCCATCCAAAAATAAACATCTCAATCAATCCAACACCATAAATTGTGCTAAATAGTTCATCATGTTATTTCAAATATTACAATATTTTCTTATATAGTTAGCTCACATATTCCTTGAATGTTTGAAAGCCAAACTACCTTAGCACAATATACCAGAAAGATTTGTAATCTAAAAGACAAAAAAAGACAACAAACTAAAATAGGAACTTTAACTCTAATCCAGACACTTCATTCTTAGTAACATGATATCTAATGAATATGATATGTGGAAAAAAAGCTTCATATATTGTCTATAACATGTCAAACCGAGTGAACAAACACATGCATAGAAAACATCAGAAATAGGGTTCATAGATCGACTTGTATTATATGGTTTCAAACCCTTCTTGTCTCCTTCAAGGGGGTTTCTGGAGGTCTTAAAAAAGACTTCCTTTTGCTAACCAAGTGGATTTTTTCTTTCACAAATGTATGGAAACGTACTTTCCAAATCATATTGTAATAGATTCATAAGGTGATATTATTCGTATTAACTACACCTTATTTGGAGACATCATTTTTATTGTAGGGGTTGGTACCTTTCTATTGGATGTGGTTGGCGATGTGAAGACTACTCAACCTCTAGTAAAGATTCATACTAACTCTAACAAGCTTATGTATGCTTTTTTACAAAGGGAGACCCCTCTAAGCTTAACTCAATGGATTCTTTGTTTTTTCATGCTAATTATTGTTCTCAACTTTCCTTCTCCAAGGGGCTGAGACTATTTGCTTCATTTATTTTACATGGCCCGATGAAAGAAGAAGAATGTAGATTGTCTCCACATTTTTTCCATTTCGCTAAGTTACAAAAAAAGAGTCAAATTCTATAGCCAATAGACTAATAGTCTCTTGATACACCTTTAGTGAGCTATGCATAGCTCTCACCTATCACTGTAGCTCAATGAAATGACATCTAATAGCTCCAAGACACCATTATAAATGGAGTAGTTGTGAAGTTGTTGTTAAATGATTGCCTCTAAATGTTCAATTCTCATGAATTTTGGGGGAGGGGGGTCTTTTGGTGTATTGAGCGGGGCGAGGGGACATAAGGGTAGCATGGATGGGTAGAAGTGAGAGGTTCGAGCATGGTTTACTAAGATCTACAATCCTAACATTAGAGAATGAGAAGGAGCCTTAGGGCCTTATGGCATAGGGGCTAGGTAACCCATAGGTAAGGTAATGAGAGAAATTGATAGGGGAACCCCCAATAGTTGTGACAACGGGATTAGGGGCCACATTATCACAACCCATACACACTTAACCCATAACCACTAAAGTCCCTATCCCTTTAACCCCGAAGCCACAATCCCTTAATCCATACACCCATAACTCATAACAAATTAACCCCTTGATCCAAAAAACCCAAAGCCATTAACCCCTTAACCCCTAACCACTAACTTAGAATCCTTGAACCCCATAAACCCTAATCCCATATCCTCTTAAAGCTTGACCCTTAACCCATAACCCCTAACCCCTAACCCCTTAACCTTATGACACCTAAATAACATAACCCTTAGGCACTTAACCCCTAAATCCCCTGACATGTAAGCCCTCGATGGTTGATATTAACCCCTAAATCCCTTAACCACTAATCCATTAACCTCTAACCCTTAAACCCCCTAACCTTCAAATCCCATAAGCCCTAACCCTTTACCCTTTACCGTTAACCCCTTGCTCCTAAACCCTTAAACCCATTAACTCCTAGAACCCCTTACACTTTATCCCAAACCATAGGTGCTCCAACGCTAATATTCTTGGGCATATTATGCTTTTATCTGCTAACTGCTCCAAATACAGCCTCTAAGAACTAGTAGGGTCCAAGGAAAAGAGCTACAAGTTCCCCAAATCCGATCTACATTTGATGGACAATCACATTTCCCCCAAATGTCCTCCACATATTTGCCTTGGCGTATTGGAGTTTGAAAAATACATGGGATGCCACAAGTAATCCTAATCATAAGACTCAACTTTCCTAATGACTAGGAGGCCTTAAAAATAGAAATAAAAACATCTTAACTTATGCCTAAAATTACTAAAATTTCCTATCCCAAATATGAAGTTAGAAATTCTACAAAATTATAGGGCAACAAGGAAACCAACTTCCTCTTCTATAAACCTCATGGAGGACAAGTACAAATTTTGAAATAAATTGTTGAAATTATGCTCTTGCATCAGTAGCTACCAATGTATCCTTGTAGGCCACCCCTTTTAACGATAGTAATACCAATGGACTTTACCTAGAAGGAACTCCTTACATAATTCTCTCTTAGATCCCCTTAACCCATTGTAATGATTGTCATTGATGCCTACCTAGTTGAAAGCACATTAAGAAGCAATGTAGCATATTCCTGGTTGAGGATTTCAATAAGTATGTGATTTTGTTGGCATCTTGTGACTTTCCCGTATGTGAATATATAAAATCATATTTTTTTACCAGTTTAAGGATTGATACCATCAAGTGTGTGTGCTAACATGGATGGAACACTAACTGCATGTTGTATATATTGTAATGTAAATGAATAATCTCTTCTGGAAAAGGCTCCACTCATAATGCCATTTCGCAAATTCTTGCACTCAGTAATCGTGGTCAGATTTTAAGGTGCCATGTTCTCGTAAGGGTAAACCTACCTATCCATCTCTTTAAACGCACACATCACACATGTTGGCTTGATCTTGTGCTTGTTGTGGGGAAAATGTTGTTGCAGTGGAACCCCCAAATCAGATTTATTTGGGTTGACCTTAATTTGAATAGCTCTTAATGACTTCAAATTACCCTTGCCTTGACTGCGCAATCCTCATTGGCATCTCCAATGGATGTGTGATGCATTGAATGCATCAACATAGTCACAACTGATAGTCACACTGCCCTTTCACCTATCTCTCCACTGAGTCTCCATTGGAACTCCCATGCAAGTAATTAATTGTTGTCTCTATTTAGTTGATTAATGAGTTATTATTTGTGAATTAATTTAACTAATTAATTCACTCCACTCCCACTAATGTATCAATCTGTTAGAAATAGACACAATTAGTTCAATTGAGTTTAACTCCAAGGATGTAGTTAAACTTAAACAAACTCCATGAATTACTTCACCAACTCCATCATAAATCTGCCACTTGAGTCCTAAATTGAGTCCTCCATGCATGAACACCAGTAAACCTTAGGAATTGCGTAATTCCTTCAGCTAGCTGATCTACTACACCTGTTAACTGAAATTAAGTGCTCCAAGCGAATAAGTTGTTATTTAGGGTCTAATTATTATTAAGACCTAATAATAATCCACACTTCTATTTTTAGATCAACGATCTATAAATAGACTTCGCCCAATATGTCTAAAAATAGAAATCCATCTATTTTTCCAACTTGACCAACGATCTACAAATAGCATCCTGCAACTTCTGAAATATGGTCTCCATGTTTAAAAATAGACATAGTCTAAAAATAGATTTGCGCCAAAAATAGCCTGCGGGCCCACTTAGTGTAGGCGACTCTTTTCACTAAGCTCATCATCTTGTTGAATCCCAACACCTAGAACACACTAACACTCCCTGCCACACACTCTTATTCATTCATTTATTAATTTTGACCTAGTGCTATGGTATGTTTTCCTGGCACTCCCTAACACTCCTTAGCATGCATTGGCACACCTTGGCACTTGGAACATCTTTGTATGCTTCCCTAGCACTCTAACATGCCTTGGAAGTTCCTAGAATACTGTGTCACTCCCTTCTTGGCACACCTGGAACCGGTTGATACTTCATCTCCATGAATTTTAAACTAGTGCTCCCTTGTGTTCCTTGACACTTGTCCCTCACACTCCCTAGCATGTATTCATGCCACACCCTAGCACCTGCCACATCTTGGCATGCCTATCATGCCTTGGAACTTCCTAACATGTGTTAGTACTTCTAGAAATTCCCTGACACACCTTGGTATTCCTTAGCTTTCATGCCGTCATAAATAACCTTACTTTTTTTGCGACTTGGTAACCCAACCAAGTCATTGGAAAATAAATGTTGTGCCCAACCCAAAGTTTCCCTTTGTCTGAAACTACTTTGTGCAACCCTTTATGTAAC